>CM060626.1:13000917-13098417 GCA_030578275.1 Meda fulgida
GGCAGTTTATCAGAGATCCATTCAAGAAAAATGCTTTTTCAACTCCTCTTAAGAACAAATTTTTCCTCATTTTGACTTGTTTTGGGACAAGTTCTGCGGTGCATTTTTGCACCATCCATGTTTGATCAGTCTTACATCCGGACTGAGCATATATCTACCTTGTTATAGCTAAATCTCCACCGGTCACACATTTCTACCAATGCATGGTATATACTGGTATATACCACTCAGTCCTATTATACTTCAAATAAATTGACATCATACAAATCCAAAAGTCCATGTTTAATGTGAAATGTAGGCTGAGAGACCATGTAACACAATCACCAAAATATGCTTTGGAGGGCAGTAAGAAAGCTGGCGTTGACTGCCAAAAGCACAGTGCTATAATTCACCTGGCACTGTTGCCAAGGCAACATCACAACAATAGCAGCTACCTCCAAAAATATAAAATCTCAGTTGTTAAATAAAGCAAGTATGGGCCATTTCACGCACCCCTTAACCAACTTCAGCTGACACGAGGAGAGCCTGTGCCATTGTCCTGCCAAAGTGAATCTATGTCCGGGTTCTTATAGCAATATTTGTTAAACCCTGCATTTTTTTGTACAGTACTGTTTTAGAAATGTATTTAATACACTGAGCTGTAGATAAACACAAACACAGCTGAGTATGTGAATAGTCAGTGTGCTCATTATGTGTACGTACTTATTTCAGGTTATGGGTGGATACGCTGTCCCAGAGGGGACTGGTGAGTCAATGACAGGACATATCCACAATCTATCCCTTAGTCAGAGAACTTAGTCACAGCCTACTGACTAGTACACACCCAGTCTACATCTACACACACTCAGAGAGACACTACGGACTCAGCACCGGTACAGAGTTTTTGATCAGTCAGGGCCACAGCCCTAAGGTTTGTGTACTTGCGCTGACATATTGTGCCGAGGGTCTCATATAGGTAATTTTCGTCTTATTTTCTTGAGAAAAACTTAAATGTTTTTTATCTTCTTTCTTATGACACAACTTAAGAAGAATTCAAATTCTTGAAAGGAATCTTTAAAAAAAAAAAAAACATTGTAATCAATGTCAGGATAACCTTGACTTAAATCTCCAAAGCTAAGAATAAGCAAAGAAAGTGTGCAAGCTTATCAGGATTCTTACGATAATCTGCAGGCACCACAAAAAGGCGGCCTTTGTGTTGATTTTTATTGAGTTGATTAGCAAATCTTCATCAAGAATCACTCTACAACCAGATAACATCGAAGCATGTAATTTTCTTCTATGACTATGTTAAGAAATTCTTAAGAACTTTTCAATAATTGTTATGAACTTCTTTGAGTTTTTTTTTTTTACTTCTTTCTTGAGAAGATTTTCTTGAATCTGGCACCTGATCTAATTCCCCACGTAATTTCCTGTCCTATTAAAACTGCAATACAAACACATTTAACTGACAACCCCAAGTTCACCTAATTCTTTTATAACAGAGACCTTACCGTCTCAGTCCTTCTAGCCAGTGTCATCAGTCCTAGTTTCCTCATCATTTCATCTGTTTCCATAACATAACAGATTTACCAAGCACAAACAAACTGTGAAGGGCTGCTGGCTAATGTAGTCCAATTGTTTCATGCTTACATATTATGCTTTTGCCAGGAGTGCTGGTGAGGTCTGGTTGGGACAGGCTGTTGTTGTTGTTGCCATTCTCCACATCTCCTGTCTTTTCCATGGGTGGAGTGTTTGAATTCTGTGCTGTCTGCTCACCGGTTTCATTACCTTCTGAGGCCAAAAAACACAAACACAGAGGAGAGAGAGAATGAAAATAAAAGTTACACAGAGATTACACAAAGCATTGCTTTCAGATTCATTTCTAAAGTGAATTTATGCAACAACAGTTCAATATGGATGCTCAGTTTGTGTTTATATTTGCATCAGCTATTTTGCTAGATCATCAGTTGGTGTGCTGTGCTCACGTATCTGTGAAAGCGCATTCATGTGGTCAGCAGCATGTGTTTGTGTGTGTGTGTGTTTTATAAGTTAGCGCTGGAGCCAAGTGGTCTTATTATGTGGCCTGGTAATTATACAGGACTGTCTGAGAAGGCTAGAGCAGCATGACATCAAAGAGGGTCAGGACTGGGTCTTAGCGAAGAGAAGCGCTGTGTTTAGCTGTGTTGAGTACAACTGAGCTCTGCTCCTTCCTGGCCTCTGTCCCATACCTACCCAAATGGAAGCCAGCTGGGCTTTACTGGCTGTCTGATAAACACACAGCATCTCTTGTGGAACATCAGTCCATTGCTCTGTTTATTTCCTTTAGTGACTCTTTGCCTTTTATCTTAGCAGACTCCAGTTTATATCTTTTTTGTGTGATTGTGTTGGGGGATTTGTATTCCTTTTTTCCTTATCTCGTAATTTTGTGGACAAGAGGATCGCTTTTTAGAGAAATGACCTTAGCAGGGATGAGTCTGGATGGCATATTAGTTGATTAGTCATTCAGTTAATGACTATTAGGCAGTTTGCATGGTAAAACCCTCTCAGAAAAGTTACATCTTTTTTTATCTCAATAGCAGGTACAACTATGGAGATAAAATGGACATCCTTGGACAATGCATTGTAAACGCACCTTAAGAAACATCTGTCCAGGATCAGGTGAACCCAAATCCACCCAAATCTGACCTATTAGTTCTTCAGCCAATAGACTATTAGACCACAGACTAGTCGATTGTCAAAAATATATGTAAACTCTTTCACCAGCAGGCAAACTAAGACGACTCATGAGGGGCTTACCCCCCACCCCCCATTTCCTTAACCAAAACTCCAACAGCAGACAAATTGTCAGGGTCTGAGCTCATAGCTCACAGAAACGTCAACATTCTCTCCTCCTCAACAACAAATAAAAGTGTTTGCAACACTTCATCCTAGCAGCAGAAATATCCCCTGATACTTTGCCTACTGAGGTCTGAAAGTATCCTGTGGTGCTGTGCAGACCCCAAGGCCTTATATCCTGTATGTGATGTGTAGTAATAATGGAGCTGGAATTGGTAAGTTCACATCTGGAAGCAGCTGCTGACGGAGCAGAAAAAGTCATAATAACAGCAGCAGAAGTCGCAAAAGTTAACCTCCAACCACAGCAGAGAATGTGTGAGCCTAAAAAGAACTTTGAGAAAAACACATCTTTAATACATATCTAATGACTTATCTCATGCTCACTTTAAAATTTAAGTCAATATATCAGTGGCGAGTGGTGATTTTTTTTAACCGGGTATGCTGGGTGCGCTTTACGTCAAAAATGCACCTGGTGCAGATACGTTGGATGGGTTTTGCGTTTGCTGCTTAGTTGCTTAGGCTACTCATGACACATAGCAACAAAGCTAAAATTTTATATATAATACATTCATATATTTGACCTTCGATAAAAAGTAGCCTACATTTACTTGTTGATGCCTTCACCCGTAAAAGCAGTTGAGTTGTGTTTGATTTGAGTCAGGCGCAACGCGTGAAAGGGACAAAATATGCGGTATTTTTGTAATTCCGCTAGGTGGAACTAATGTCAGATATGACATGCTTCAGGGTAGGAAAATGCCTTTTATTTCTAAATTATGACAATTTTTGAGGTAAAAATCATACTAACATTATAATTCCACCCCAGAAAACATAAAATAATAAATGTGCCAAGCGCGCTGAACTGTCTTGGAATCTCATACAGTTCAGCGCACCTGGCTCAGCATTCATGATTCGACTGGTCGAGACTGTTTTACAAAGATGGCTCCTGCCTGTAAACGCAAAGTGGACTGTCTTTATAAAATATCTTCTTATTAAACTGTCTGTACACTTACAACGTTCTCAATGCTTCGGTTTGCATGTAGGGACCCTTATTTATGCTACCGTGTAAGTGTTGGGCTATTTTGAGCCCTGTTAGTGGTATTAACTAGCGATTTTTATTTTCATTAATCTATGCCCTATATACTAGCATTATAAGCTAAACAGTTTTTAGAGATAAAACTCTTTACATTCGATAATCATGAAAACAAATCTCAGAACGGTTGACTATGTACCAATGTGTAACTAGACCAAAGGTTAATTTTGCGCCGGAGTTGTCCTTTGATACAATAATAATTAATCAGAATCAAAGAATTCCAGAAAGCTGTGTTATAATACACATTCAGTTTATTGGAGGAAAGCATTACAGAGACATAGAAAGAGAAAATGAGAGAGTGAAACCTGCAGGGTTCAGAGAGTTTATAAGCTGTTGTGGGTGATTGTGAGAGCCGAGCTGGGGCTGTGGACAGACAGGGATCACGTTTATGAACCATTTTAGCTTTAAAACACAGACCACTGAAGCCTGCCTCGGTAATGCTGCTGAACAGAAGTCTGCCTTTATACCTCTGTGGCACTAAAGCGTGCGTCAGCTACTTTTGTTCTCCCATTGCTGTGGATCACTGAGCATTAGCAACTGGAACCCAGCAGTTATCAAAGGCAGAGCTTTAATTCCTCATCATAATCAAGCCGAACAGCAGGCATGGGAGATTTACAGTGCAGGCATCATAGTTTCAGCTAAACCTTCCACATTATGTGGCTGAACCAATGAGGAATTTCAAGAACCTGCTCTTAATGATCTCAGCAATTACGCCACGTTTGCAAAAGCCTTTCTGAATCAGATCTCTGGGTTAACAATCTAGTGCTTTAGACATGCGAGTTTTTTTAAGCTGGCCAAGTACATACAAAAAAAAAGCACAATTTAATGAGTTATGGTGTGTATATAGGATATAGGACACAATGTGTGTGGATCCTAGAGGCAGAAAATGTGTGGAAATTTTACTTGACTTGTAAACAGGGCCCATGCATTTCCCAGTAAACGACACTAGAACATAGGAATAAAAATATAGTATGTGAGTAATGGTCGTAAAGACCATGGGGGGGGGGGGGGATTGCAAAATAATGACGATTTCAAACAGTCACATCCCAAACTCACGCTTTTGGTTGAGCCATAGAGTCTCTTTTGGAGATATCAACCTATTAACAGTTTCCTCTGAATATTAAACTGGGACAGAATGTTTTTACAATCCAAAAAAAGGACATTCTTCACCTTTAAAGAGTGAGCAGGATGATCAATGTTCTGCGGGTGTGTATAGCACCTTCCGGTTACTAGGCTAAGACACACATTCACAGCTGATTCTGAGTCACTCTCTCTGCCTCGAAGCTCTCCATCTCCCTCTGCGTCTCTCTTTTTCTCAATCTCTTTCTCTCCTTTCTGTGGTGTTGCCTTATTTACTCCTGAGATCTGGGAACGCACACTGAGACTTTCTATAATCTTCGAGCAGTCAGGTATGAGGCCTGGTATTAGAGACTGAGCAGCCATGTGGCTTTACAGGGACACTTTGAAATACTCTCAACCCTCAAACCCCAGCCTTTCTTTATTTTGTGGCAGAGTTTCTCTGTCCTCAGCAACCCCTACTAATGCTCTTTCAGAAGAAAGAGACAAAAGAGAAAGAGAGAGAGAGAGACTGACAAGAGACTTAGAGATATTTCACACCCCCATGCGTCTCAGTGGAATTGCTGAACTGAAGGCTAGGCAAGAGACATGCTTGAATTAGAACTTTCTCCAACTCTGAGATCCAGAACTTCTCCTTTGACTCGATGAGACCCCCCCCCTAACAGTGATGACTGTAAATTCAGTTTTTAATAGAATACAAGAGATAACACCATTTGAAAAGTACTTTCTCTTGTGCTCCAGTGAAAACAACATCCCTTTCAATCTAGAAATAATTTGTAGAGTCGAAGTGTAAAACCCACAACTTCACTATTCAGTGTATGCCTGGAGAAAAATATATTGGCGTAACATGACAAAGAAAACTGTTAAATATCAGGCAATCTCAGAGGCGGGCCTGGAGGAGCAGTGCACCGGCCACTTGTGTTGGGAGTTAATTACTTGTCATTACCCTGACTAATTAAAACCATCACTCTTTAAAATCCACCGAGGGTGATATGCTAGCACAGGGCAAGGATGGGAAAAACAAGGGGGAGAGGTAAAAGAAAAAAAGAACAGATGAAATGAAAGGCATAAAAATGAGGTAGATTTTATGCAGCTGTAGGCTAATATTATTATCGGCTTCAGGTTTGGCAGACAGGGTCTGCTGTAGCTCTGCAGGCATCTGGAACAATGTACTGGCCACAGGGCACAGAGAACAGAGGGATACAGATTTGGGAATTGGAGGGCTACAGAATCAAATTATGCTGCAGGCTGCGTTCCTCAAATTCACAACTGGTATACTTGAGATCACTTTGAGAAAAGAAGGTGCTAAATACCAGATTTAATGTTAAAATGCAAATATAGAAGGCAAAAACCCAAGTGATAAAGGATAGATTCCTAATGTGTTGTGTCATGTCTGCATAATAACAGAGAATGCTCTCTCTAAAATCGTTATGCAACGTGAAATGTAACAGTACATGCTGGGAGCTGCTATAGGTTATGTAAAGTGGAACTTGTGCTTTCATAAGACCTATTTGCACGTATCAACAATTGTGAGCTGAAGTAATTGAGTAAGTTACTTGAGTAAGTGTGTAGTATGTGTTCAGAAATGTCTGTATACAGGGCTCAAGACCGCAACTAAACCGCAACATTTTGCAACCATTTTTCTTGCCAGTTTGTTAGAGGTCGCACTGATGCAAATTTAAAATATTACTGTAGTATTTATTTTAGCAGGAATGTTCAATAATTATATTATTATTATATTATACATTTTTTGTAATATTTTTTTATTTTTGTATTGGTTTATACTGTACAAATGTGCATTTCTATTGGACAAGACATACGATATTTGTAAACTTAAACCAATAAATATGCAATATTTTTAATAATATAACTACTATTATTGGTTTTTGTCTCTATTTTGTGCTACTACAATAATCAGGTGGTGGTGCAACCATTTTCACCAGTGCCACCCCTATCATATGTTAGTCTGGAGCCCTGGTATCAGCACTAGATCAGCACCCATTGCACTCTCTCTATATTATATTCTTTTGCTTTTCAATCTGAAAATGTGCACCAAATATGTTATATTCCATCTTTATGGTTGGTCTTTGCCAGGCATATTAATCAATTACCCTCAGCCATATGGTATAGAAACAAAAACTCAATGACTGTTGCATATTTATTCACATTTATCTTTATGTTACTCAACGCATTGCAATTGTACTGAGTGCTACAGGAAACAGGTGGTGCCACTTAGTGGAGCATCTCAGATGGATTAAAGCAGAGTACATCATTTAAAGCCCACATTCATGCTCCCCTGTTACACATTTGTGAGCCCATCATGACTTTGACACAATTTTTATAGCAATGACCCCTCAGGGATGTAATTCGGGGAGCAAAAAGAAAATAATTAAGGAAATGTCTGTGGCTGATCCTCTGAAGAGACATGCTGATAACTACGGTAACGTCTTCACTAAGCTTGGCTCTGAAACAATAGAGTCTAATCTGGGCTTGTAAACTGGCCAAGAGTAAAAACACACGCTTGGGGGAAAAAGCTTCAAAGAACTGTTTTGGAATTTATCCAAATTGACAGATTATTTAGCAAGTACAATAGAGGAGGGGGAAAAACACTGTAAGCTCATTAAAAAAGAAAATGTCTGGTATTTAACAGGCTTTAGGGAGGATTTAACAGCACTATATCTCGTACTTGAAAGTTTTGTGAGGAGATAGAGCAGTGTGAAGAAAGTGGGGGGTCTGTATCTCCGTTTCAGGGCTTGGCATCTCCGTGCGTGAGATTCCATGTCTCCTGGTTCTCTTTAACATAAAAACATTCACGTTTGCACAGTCACGCACCTCTGCTGGCTCTAAAGAAGCAACAGGAAGTTTCAAACACACTGGTGAATGGCCAACAGCTGCCTCATAGGTCAGCATTGATCCGCACTTGCTCTCTCCTCTCTTGCTCTCTCATTTGAACTCTTTAAGTCAAAAAATCCAAATGTCCTTGAGCAATGCTTGCTAATTTGCCATTTTAACAGCAAGATTTATGACTGAAGTGAAAGCTGCAGGAATCCCCCCACATGAGAATCATGACAGCAACTTAAAACCATCAGGCCAGGCATCAAAGACAGACCCCACAATGATTCAACATGATGAAATCTCCTCCATCTTTCTCACAAAAAGGAGACTGGCAAGTGATATCTGCTCCAGACATGTCAGGAGAAGCCAAAATATACATCTCGAAAAGCCAGCTGAGCATTTGCAAATAATTATATAGCGTGAATATCAAGTCATTTGAACAATAGAGCTCAAGTGTGTCAGAATATAGGCTACGTCATGAGTGGCCCATAGATTAATGCTGTCACTTGGCAATATAATTTACAATAGAGAGTTTTACTGGACTGCTTCAGTAAGATTAAATCAAATGGAAATTTATAAACGCCTTTCTTTTTGAAAATGCACCAAAGATACCCCAGTTTTTCATGGGGTAATGAACGTGTTAGGATCCAATCAGAATAAACAAGGAAAAGCACCAAATACGTAATACAGTTGAAAAAAAATATAAGGATGTTGTGACAAATACACTTTGTACTACATAATTAAAAGACAGTGTAACAAATATTACAGTTAAGGAATTCAAGTGGTGGGTTATATAACCTATGCTTTAGTTAAATAGTTTTATATTTTATATTTTCATCCTTAAAATGGTATTTTAATAAAATATTTCCCTTGGGTCATAGAATACATGGTTGACCTTGTTCATAAGGTAAACTGTGCCTCACTCACAAGTGACAAGTACATGTGTGATGATGCCAAACAAGAATTTTCTTAAGAAATGAAAAGAGAACATTCTTAAAGGGATAGTTCACCAAAAAGGAAAATTCTTTCATTAATTACTTCCCCTCATGTTGTTCCAAACTCGTAACACTCGTTCATCTTCTAAACACAAATTAAGATATTTTAATAAAGAGATTTATGTCTCTCCATTGACAGTCCACGCAATTACCACTTTGATGCTTCAAAAAGTTAAGAAAGAGATTAAACTAATCCATATGAAGTTTAGTAAAAAATTTCTGAAGAGACACGATCACTTTATATGGTGAACAGATTGAATTTAGGCTTTTGTACACATATAAACATTCATCAACTCACACATTAGTTGTGGTAAACAGAAGCTCAAGCATGTTCGCTTGAGAACCAACAAGGTTCATTCTCATGTGTAACGCAGCACATTTGAACTTCCTCAAGAACCAATGAGGTTTGTTCTCACGCATTAAGCAGGTACAGTTCAGCTTCTGTTTATATTCGCTGATCAATGTTTACATGTGAATAAAAGCCTAAATGCAATCTGTTCATTATATAAAGAAGAAGAAGAAGAAGAAGTATTATTTATATAGCGCCTTTCCAGAAGCTCAAGGTCGCTTTACATTGTACATACAATACATTTAGACACCCACATATATATTACAGTCACATAGGATACATATAATCACATTATCCAAAATGCATGTTAAAAAGATGTTTTTAACTGGGTCTTGAATGTAGCCACAGAAGAAGCATTGCGTAGTGTAAGGGGTAGCGAATTCCATAATTGAGGAGCATTAGTACTGAAAGACCTTGTGTAAATAAAGCGATGGTGTCTTCAGAAAATATGGGTGAGAGAGACCGAGTGTATCTGCGGACTCTGCACGCGAGCGACAGAGCACGAGAGAAACCGAGTGTGTCTGCGCGTGAAAGAGTCCGAGTGTGTCTGCGCGCGAGCGACAGAGCACGAGAGAGACCGAGTGTGTCTGCGCGTGAGAGAGTCCGAGTGTGTCTGCGCGCGAGCGACAGAGCACGAGAGAGACCGAGTGTGAGCATTAGTAAATTGCATTAGTAAATTGGTAGCCTACATACTAACTACAATATATAATTACTATATAAGAGGCATGGAAGTTCGATTATTGGACTCCAATAATCAGTAGGCTACTACAAATATCTTGTTTTAAACTATTTTTTAATAAATAGAAATAATTCGAGCACATAAACTTTCATATGGAGGATTAAATAAGATTCAATTGATGCAAGATTTCACAACTAATCACTGACACTGTACCACAACCAGGTTTGAAGTTTCTTAAGCATCAAATAACAATGACTCTAAATTTTATCCATTAATCGAACTTCCATAGTGCATAGTTCTGCCTTGAATTTTCTCATTTGGTTACATTCTGTTATGGAAAATAAATTTTCTATTGATTGTAGGCCTATATTTTGAGTTGTAATCACATCCATTTTCCTGTAAAGATATCGAGATATATATCGAATATCGAGATATAGCAAAATATATCGAGATATATTTTTGCTCCATATCGCCCAGCCCTTCCACAAGGTGCCGTTCACTTGCAGAAGGCAACCCTCTGGATGGCACATAGGTCTGGAGAAATGAGTTAAGGTATGGGGTGCAGAGCCAGTAGTTGTTCAGTAGGCAAACATCAGTGCCTTAAATTTGATGCAAGTGGCAATTGGCAACCAGAGCAATTTTGCATAATGCAACATAATACAAAATTATCTTATCAAACCACGATGCGTATCATAGAAATGTGTTGCCCTCTTTGCAGTCTCCCACATCTATGAAGCTCTCTTATATTTGCACTTTATGTAAAAACTGTTACAAGATTCATAAATCTTAAAAACAAACAGAGCTCTCTGTCATAACTGTCAAATCATAACTCAATTCAAGCATAAGCAGAGATGTTGGCAGTTCCTCAAGGATCAAATTACACAAAAAAGGCCTTTAGCCTTAATTCTTGCTTTTTCAACTGAAGTTAAAAAAAAATCAAGATTTTCGAAATAGCAAATCCTTCTGTGTATCTAGCGAAAACAACTTTAATCATGCACTCTGAAGAGCAGGGAGTTAAGTGTGGATGGTTCATCTTCTACAGTGAGCCAGGCCTTTACAGAACTATGGCACTAAAGCTGAAGAAAACCAGTCAATGCAGGCAGTGTTCAATCTCGGACGGGCGCCATACATGTAACCAGGCGGCCTCATACAAGCTTGTGTTTTCAAAGAGTTCTTTAGAATATGAGTGCAGATCAAGTTGGGCTTCGAGGTAAAAAAAAAAAAAACTAAAAATATTGCAATATCATCATTTAAAATGTTAACGTTTAAATTTAGACTAATGCAAACACCAGGATGAATGACTTAAGCTAATGCCTAAACACAGCAAGATGAGAATCCTCACAGTCTAAATGAGTGTACTTCGTATAGAGCACCATGACTAATCAGGAACTTTGACCCCTCGTTAGTAGGACAGTCCGGAGGATCTGAAAAACATTTCCAAGTGGCCCATTCCTCATCTGGAATTCAAACCCTCAATGCTCTACTGACAAACCAAAGCTCGCAGAACCCCATTCACTGCAATGCTTGATTCCAAAGCTAAGCGAAATGCATAGGCTTCAAACCACGGAACGTTTCACTATAGCACTGTGAACACGGTTTGCCGACTTCCACTAGCCAAGCACAAAAACAATAGTGTCTACTCATATTAGCTCTGTTCTAAACCTAGTGAGTGACCTTGCTGTCTAGTGCCTACATGGACCGCACCTGAAATGGAAGGGAATTTCAATACAGCCAATGCAAGTGGAATGGTTTTAAATTTTTAAAATTATTTTTGTTGATACTTTTTAGTATCTTTTTTATATACTCACATTAGGGCTGTCAAAATTGCTCAAAAATGACGTTACAATATTCCCTCTAAAAAACATATATTTGAACTATTCAAACATCTGGTTGCGCATATTTTCAAATATGCGCATTATGTCAATAACAGGACAAATTAATAGAAAGAGCTACTTGTATAGGTAGTTTATTTAAGTTTAAACATATTTAACAACTTATTACCTACACAAAAACAAGTAAAACAACTAATGGCCAAGACCGTAGACCTCACTCTCGCTCGTAACATCTAATTGCTCATTTGGGTGCACATTTTCGAGATGTGATCTTATGTTGCTAGCGGTCGAATGGTATGCTAACTGCATCTTACATAGCTTGCATACAACTTTATCTAGCGGCTCCACAATTTTACCATCTACCGACCAAAATCCAAAGTACTTCCAGACATGGCTTTTTAGATTTTGGGGGGTTAAAATCACTTTCTCTGCAGCGGTCGAGTTGGGCTCTGCACTTTCTGCCATCTTCCATGCAAGTCAACTTTCAGCAGTGACGCTGTGCCAGTGCGACTCCTGTGACCTGTCTCTGATCCCTCAGGCAGCGCGCGCGCCCACTCGCAAAGCAGACAGCCGCGCCTCTGTTACAGCGGGAGGTTTTTTTCCACATTCGAATATTAATTTTCAAATTCGAATTTCTGTTTTTTAAAACTATACGAATATATATTCGAATTTAGATTATTCGCTGAGAGCCCTAACTCACATATATTTATGCATACATTACCATACCAAAATTTGGGGTCAGATTTGTTTTTTAATAAATACTTTAAATACATTTTATGTAATTAAAATCAGCATATTAGAATGATTTCTGAAGGATCATGTGACATTAAAGACTGAAGTAATGGCTGCTGAAGATTCAGTTTTGCGATCACAGAAATTAATTTTTTTATATATTAAAATAAATTGTATTATTTCACAATATTACTGTTTTTACTGTATTGCTGATCAAATAAATGCAGCTTTGGTGATCATAAGAGACTTCTTTCAAAAACAAAAAAAATCTTGAAAAAAATCTACCAGACTTGTACAGTAACGTACAATATAAATTCCTCTAATTTTTTCCAGCTCTTTGGAATTTTGGCTGCATGAAACTTAAGAGTTCATGAAAAATAAGTTTCTTTGGAAGGAGCATTACGTTGCCTACTTTGCCCATGATGCCTTCAAATGCTGCCCAAAGAGGTTGCTCACTAGGTTTTAGAACAGCTATTATATTTTTTTGGTAACACTTTACAATAAGGTTCATTAGTTAACATTAGTTAATGTATTAACTAACATGAACTAACCATGAGCAATACATTTGTTATTGTATTTGTTCATCTTTATTAACGTTAGTTAATAAGAATACGGTCATTCATTGTTTGTTCATGTTAGTTCGCAGTGCATTAACTAATGTTAGCAAACATTATTAACAAAGATTAACAAATGCTGTATAAGTGCAGTTCATTATTAGTTCATGCTAATTAATGTAGTTAATTAACTAATGTTAACTAGTGAACCTTATTGTAAAGTGTTACCTTTTTTTTTTTTTTTTTAGAAAACTATAAACATCTTGACCCAAATATATTTGCATCTCATTATAGGATCGTCATTGCTCACATTGCACAGAAATCAGCATAGAAAGGACACGACTACAGCAAAGGATCAGATGAGAAGCAGACGACTGCCTCCTAATTTTGAATGTCTGACAAATACCAACGACAGATTGCATGGCCTGATACAGTAACAAATAAACTTCAAAACTGAGCCCCACATTATTTGTAAAGATATATTGTATTTAGCAAATTTGTGTTAAAACCGAGTTTTTAATCGTTGCACTGAATGAAAGCAATGCATTCTGGGATTGTCTTTTCCATGAAGGATACATGAGATGCTGCCTTGTAATTTAGTTTAAAAAAGGTATCTTCAGGCAGTATAATTAAGCTACATAACTTTCAAAACTGTCGGAACCGTACCTATGATGCCATAAAATGCTGCCAACAGAGGAAGCTCACTAGCTTTTTGTCAACATGAATGAAATGGCTTCTCAAACTGAACGGGATTTGATTTTGTCCACCGGGAATTAATTGGATCGTTGCATGGTAGTGGTTTGCTACTGCTGTGAACTCATGTGAGTGACAGGTTATTTCCGCCTTCATGCAGAGAAAACATCATCAGAGAAGAGAAGTCGTCGCAAGATGGAGGTGAAGTTATTTTGATTAAAGATTAGAAGGGCATTTTTTTTAATAATGACGTGCACAAATAGTATTTATAATAAATATTGCAATATTAGATTTAAAAAAAAAAGAATTGTAATTTAGATTTTAAGGAGACTTTAACAATTATATCTATTGTACCTGGGCATGGGTCAGTGAGAGTTTCCTGGGGCCGGCTGTCCGGTTGGGCTCCATCTGAATGTTCGGGCGGGCTGGCACTGTGGCTGTGGTCCTTCTTGGACATCTGTTCTGGAGCCAGGTGCCAGGCGACTAGAAATTAACCTGCAAAAGAAACAAGGCTCAAGCCTGCGAACACACAGCTGTCCTTGTTCCCACTATCACTTTTCCCTCCTATTGTTCGGCTCATGTCAGTGGGCCAAAGTACTTAAAAACACCAGCGGCTTGGGAAATAATGCTTGGCAGAAGAAGAAGAGACTAAAATGGCACAATGAAGCAGAAAAACATGGCCAGAAACGATATGATGCTCCAATATACAAAAACAATTTTTGGCAAAACAATTTTTGGCATTGGTGAAAATGCTATTTCTAGAGTTTCTTTAATTAAAATGTCATGTGCTGAATGAATACTTACATTTAACTTCTTAAATTAAGGTCATGTAGGCTACTTCAAGACATGATAAAGTTACTTCGTGACTACTAAAAACTCCACTAATACGAATAATGATTATAATCTTGAAAGAATCACGACTCACGAGCAGCACAGTAACTGTTATACTGAATAACATGACTGTTGGTTTTCATGCTGTGGTTTGTCTGTGGCGAGTCTCTGCACGCTCCTGCTAAAACTCACTCAAACCTGTTGAACGTGTCCACAGTTCACTTTATAGACAAAACTGAGGAATATGTCAAGCAAAACTGTCCAAATGTCTTACCTGCAATGGTCACTCGGTAAAAGTGTGGTTTCAGTGATGCATCTTTTAGTGCTCGCGCAAAACAAACTTTCTCGAGTCCCGTTTCGCAGGGAAAAGTATTTTCTTTCTCTTCATGTATCTCTCTCTCTCTTTAAGTTTTTGAGTTCGTTTATTGTTTACATTAAAGTTGACACTCGTTATCCCTCATTTGTTAATCTCGACCGTTATCTCCAGCGTTGAATAAACGAGAGAGCTCTTCGTCTTCAAACTCTCCCAGAGCCAAGAAACTTGACAGAAAACATAGTAAAGTGGAGTCTTATTTTTTTTACTGTACTAAAGGAAGACGAGAAATAAACCGCTATGAATTTTTCCCCCCCCTCTCAAATCCTGCAAATGTCCAGTAATGATGAAAGTTAAGGTCGCTCTTCAGTGTTTTCACCTCGCGCACTGTCGCTCAGGCTCAGGACTCTCGTGCAGCAGCAGGAGCAGCAGTCGCGCACTCAGCTCGAGACTGTTCGACAGGAAATGACATTGAGGGCTGATTACTCCTCGCAGGCAAGATGCCTGTACTCTACTATTACACTCTCCAGGACCACATAATAGACAAAATCATGTAAATAGAAAGCAGAATAATACAATAAAATACAATACAATATTTAATTGTACATATATCATTTTTAATACATAGCCTACATACGTACACACATTGTACCAATATGTATAGCATGAGGCATATATATTTATTTCACTTTTGGTGTGAAGGGCCTTTACATTTGGCAAAATATTAATTTTTTTTCTTGTCAAAAAAAAAGCAAGCTCAGCCCATGTGAGAAAAAGAAACGTAACACATTATTACTCTCCACAAAAAATAATGCAATAGTTACTTTTTTTTAGGGAGTAACGCAATATTGTAAACTTAAAAGTAACTTTCCCTAACACTGGTTTTTAAGGTCAGCATAGTCCATTGTTCAGTTGACATGTTGCTATGAAAGCCTGAAGGCACATTGAATGTGCTTTTAAACATGTTTTGAAAGAACAGATACAAATCATAAGTACAACTGAGATAGAAGTTTTAAATCAGTTTAAGGCCCATGTGCCATCTCTGCAAGTGTTTTTTTTTTCACAGGGGGCAGGAAGGATTTTACGCATTCCAATTTATTAATTTGTGTCCGTGTCAGGCCTGAATTCCATGTTTATGGTTCACCCCCCTCTCTCTCTCTCTCTCTCGTACTTTACTCAAGTACACTGCACTCAATTTTTGATACATAAATTTTGTAGACTTGCAGACATCTCAGACTGAGATGATGAAATCAATTAAATGTTGATGACTGAGTAAGGTGTAATGTCCACGCCCTCAGCCACTACTAAATCCAAAATGACACTCATTGCAAATAACATGGCACTCCTAAGACAGCGTCAGACACTCATTATCCTCTGCCAATGTTTGTTGACCGGTCAATGATATTCAACCCTTCAGGTTTGTGCCTTGGTAATTAACCTGACATTTACAAGGTGCCACTCTGCTTAGTGTCTTCTCTCTATGGCCTAAGATTGCTGTGGTCCTGAAGACCTTAATCTACTGGTTCCATGGAGACATGAGATTTTATGCTTTGTATGCTTAAATGTGGCCCAGATTGGGTCTAACAGTGCTTGGCCAGGCATGAATTGTTAAAGGGATAGATCGGTTTTGACTTTCAAAAGAAGATATTTTGAAAAATGTCCATGTGAAAGTCAGTGGGGTTCATCAGTGTTGTTTTGGACCCCATTGGCTTTCATTATTCGGAGAAAAAAAAAACATTAAGTGTTCTGTAAAAGAAAGTCATACAGATAAAGGTTTTGAATGTCATGAGGGTGAGTAAATAAAGACAGAATTTTACATTTTTGGTGAACTATTCCTTTAAAGTATTAGTTCACCCAAAAATAAAAATTCTGTCATCATTTAATCACCCTCATGTCATTCCAAACCCTTAAGACATCCATTCATCTTCGGAACACAAATTAAGATCTTTTTAATGAAATCTGAGAGATTTCTGTCCCTCCATTGACAGCCTACACAGCTACCACTTATCAAGCAAAGACATCATTAAAGTAATCCATATGACTCACCTCATTTTGCCACTTTATACACAAAATATTAATTTCCAATGCACTTTCATATAACATCGGCTCTTGTTTCAGACTTGCGCGTCAACACACCGAGAATGCGCCATGGTGCGCTTGTGAACATGCATTGGGGATTCATATTTTGTAAATAAAGTGGTAAATTCCGTTTTTTTTTTCTCAAACAAAGCATTCACAGTGCTTCATAAAATTGAAGTTAAACCATTGGAGTCGCATGGATTACTTTAATGATGTATTTACTACCTTCCTGGGACTTGAAAGTGGTAGTTGCATTGGCTGTCAATGGAGGGACCAAAAGCTCAGACTTCATTAAAAACATCTTCATTTGTGTTCTGAAGATGAACTGATGTCTTATGGGTATTGAACGACGTGAGGTTGAGTAATAACATAATTTTCATTTTTGGGTGAACTATCCCTTTAAGTGCTTGACTAATGCATCATTCCACGATTATAGGTCATTGTACATAATAACCATATCTAGGTCAACTGCTGGAACCTGGATAAAAACTGAAGTGCTGACTAAGTAAATAACTTCCCATAATTTGTACTAGTGATTCATCAGATAATCTTAAAACAGTCTGATATGTCCAAAGTGTTGGTATTGGCCCAAACATTTGTGATAAGAAACAAAAAAGGAGCTAAAAAAGATTTTAAGTGTGAAACAGATAGATTGAGAGAATGAAATATGTGTTATGGTTTATGAAAGTCTTCATGTATAAAAATAATTACAGTAGCATTGCTATAATAATGCTAATTTACGATAACCTCTCCAAGATAACAGTAAGAAACATCGAGGCACAGAGTCACGTATTACTCATGTCCATCAGTGTTTTTCTTCTGGATGTTATTCTAAACGTTTGACACTGATTGTTTGTAGCGGAATTTAACATTTTGGCACGGTCGGTGAAGGAGAGAGGGATGAAAATGTGTTTCTAATCACTCACAAAGATGTCTTTGTTCTCCTGTCCATGGCCTTCTGTAGGCCAGCGGTCCGGGCTGAGGTATTCTGTCAGAGCAATCTTAATTAGACTTATTATGTAGCATTGGAGGGTGCAGGATTTACTTAAATGAGTGTTTATGTGATTTATCATTTATCTAGGTCAGGGTTCCTCAAACTCGGTCCTGGAGGGCCGCTGTCCTGCAGAGTTTAGCTCCAACCCTGATCAAACACACCTGAGCAAGCTCAAGGTCTTCAGGATCACTAGAAACTCACAAGTAGGTGTGTTTGATCCGGGTTGGAGCTAAACTCTGCAGGACAGTGGCTCTCCAGGACCGAGTTTGAGGAACCCTGATCTAGGTGGATAAGTGGTGCGGATGGCGTATTTTGACAGTCAGTAGGTCATTGAGCAAACAGTATCAGTCAGACTTTGAGTCAGTCAGTCAACTGAGTCTGAGTTTAATGCTGTTTCAACAGAAGACAACACATTTTTTTTTTACCAAACTGAGTCACCTGTCTAAGGCCCGTCTAAGTTTCCTTCCGTTCAAACTCTAGGAGAGAATCTCAAAATACTTTAAGCAAAGAAAAATCGAACTCTCAATATTGCGGCAATACCTCTTCAAAACAGGGGCCTGTGCGTTTTAAAGATAAGCTTTCAGGGCAGATTTCAAACGAAACGCAGAGGGTAAAAAAAGCAGAGAACCTGATCCCGGTCTAAATGGGCTGGAATAACACTCTCCCCACCCTGTCTGTATGTCAGTGAGAGATTTTCTCAGAAGACTGAAAGGGCTCTCTGACTGGGCCTGTCCTGTTATTTTCTTTTTCTTTTTTTTCATTCTGTCCCATACAGTTTTTGGCTGGTTTATTTACCCCTCCTGGTGGACAGAGCCTGTAACACAACAACAAGACTATCATATGGACACACTTCTGTAGGGTTTGAACACATGACTATTGATGCTGTCAGCCTGCTGGTCAGAACAAACACACTCTCAGTCTGAGACTGCAGAGCTAGTAGACAACAATGCATCAGCAAAAATATTTGTTTATGCTAGTCAGTTTAAGCTAGTCATAATTTTTTTTTTTTAAGATTCAGCATATTTCTAGATCAAATAAGTACATCAGTGTTTACAGCTTACTCGACTCGTAAGTGAGAGAAGGTTTGTGATCATATTAAATATGGGCAATAAATTATACAATAAAGCGATTAGCTGGATGCCTTTACACAAAGAGGTAATTGCAAAGATTAGCCTATTACTCAACGTATAGCTGAAGCACATAAAGACACAATCACTGAAGTTTTTCCTCAAATGGACAGGGCCATGATGTTCCCATTCCTAAGTTAGTTGGAAAGGCAAGTGCTCTGTAGACATTCCACTTCATTGAAGTTGAGTTCCCTGCTTTCTGGTTCAATCACCCGCTTTACACCAAAGTCAATGTGCCCAAGTGTCACATGCATTTTGCATGATTTAGGGGAAGCCACCTCCCTTGCCTGCTCTTAATTGAGAGCACATTTTGTACACCTCACAGAACTTTTTGTAGATGTGTCTATGTGTGTGTGTTATAGAGAAACACCATACGCACAAGCTCCAGCAGACACACATAACCTCTTTTCTTATCGCAAACTGCCAAATGCTGGCAAGGGCGATTGCATGTTTTAAAGTGAATTAGATTTCGCCTTTCTTATGCAGGAATTAGTGTATTATGTAAATCTAAAAGGTCATGTGTGATCACATTTGACCCTTTCCCATAATTTTGATGGCTTTCCTATTTATGTCATTGTGATTTTTTTTTATCTGTGACATATGATAAATTCAAAATGCTCGTACATTTTAGTCGGAGAAATTTTTAGTTGATTAAGGAACACTTTTTTTTTTTTTTGGGGCGATTTACTTACCATAAATTAAAAATTGTCAGCCTACTGTACTGAACATAATGAATCAAATAGTATATTTGTTAATTGGATATTTCAGTGGGAATTTCCTTTAGGTCTTTTTAAAATAAAAAGGAGGATATTTTCATTAAACAATACTGTGGATAATTATTATTATTATTAATAATAATACTTAAAGGGATAGTTCACCCAAAAATGTTTTACTCGCCCTCAATTATTCCAAACAAAGTTGTTACATTTTTTTCCATACTATGGAAGTCAATGGGGTCCATCAACTCTTTGGTTACCAACATTCTTCAAAGAAATCTTTTTTGTTCAGGGTGAGTTAATGATGACAGAATTTTCATTTTTGAACGAACTAACCCTTTAATGTGAACATCAGTGCATTTAAGTTGTAAACAAATATAACAATATGCATTATAGAGAGACAAAAAAAAAAAGACTAAATACCTTTGTGACGTAATTCATGAATCAGAGGGTTATTTACAAAACCACATTAATATGTTCATTTTAATTAAAGTGTTAATAAAAGTAGAAAGGAACTTACAATGCACAGTCTTAGACAGTGTAATAAGTATTTTTATTGCATTTTATAATGCCATTGTCAATAATTAGTACAGATTACATGCAACTAGACCTACTGTACAGTTTTTTATTGTCTGCATGAACAGACACAAGAAGATTCAGGTTACAAATACACAGATATATGTGTTTTTTTATACAGCATGAAGAAAAACGGCAGTGACTGGCATAAACATGGTCACCGGGGGTCAGAATGACAAAGGTGGATGGCTAGTTGCCTTTTTTTTATTTTTTATTTCTATACCATTTCAAAAGCCACCACCTATTCTTCCCCCAAGTCTCATCTGAAAAAGCAAAACAAATGTAAAAAAAAAAAGAGAAGTAAACAAGTTAAAATGAAACTAAAGTACATAGAAGCTGCTGAAAATGTACACACATTCGTAAAAATACAATGAGAGGAGAGTCTAAGTGGTAGTTCCATTTGATTGGCCGAAGAAGTTAATACCATCAGGCAAAATCTCCCCTGTAGGGGTCCTTTACTTAGAGAGCGGCATATCAAAGCTATTCATAACCGGGCAATGGAGCTCTGGGTTTTAGGGTGGATAACCGTGAAACGTAAAATACCGCTGTCACCTACGTCAGCCATTAGTTTGGTTACAGTTGTGGCAGACTTGATCGATTTGGAATACAAACGTCTATCCACAATCCCTTTGGTGGTCACTGAAAATGAACTGCATTTCTAAAAGCCTTTTCACAATCTTATTTCGTATGCTACCTTGGAGAAGCCACACCAAGTTCACAGCGAATGGCAAACAGTGGTCGAAAATAGCCTGCATGACATCATGTGCCATGATGGTGCAGAAAAGTCTGAAAATATAGGGAAGACGCTCTCAATCGACATAATCACCCAGTTATGCTGAAGAGAGCCAATCCATGCACTTTCTCAGAGACTCTCTGTACAGATCTGGAGCGCTATTGCCTTATGAGAGACAGCTTTGAGTGCTCATGGTAAATATGAGTTGACTTTAAAGGGAGTCTGTACACATATTGGCACCTAAAGGACCAATAATTAACCAAAAAAAAACACCTTAAAGTTGCTCTTTCTTATAAGCAAGAGAGGGCTACACATTTTTTCTACAATGTTTTTTTTTCTCTTTCACTGTTTTTCTGAAGTTTTGGTCCTGTCTTCTGAGAAAAGTCCTTCTGAGGTATCATTACACAATGAGTTCAACTTTTTAGTTTGTTTTCTCTCTTTTTTCCTTAAAAATGCATAAATGCACTACAGAGACAAAAAGTATCAAAATAGACCTAGCTAAGATAAATATACAAACAGGCGTGTTACCTAAACCACTTATCTAACTCTTAATCTGTCTTTTTTCGAGAGATAATGCACAAAAAGAAAAAAGAAAAGAAAAAAAAGAATCATCGTCCCAGACGTTTTATGACAGAAAAACTGGGGGGGGGGGAAGGAAAACAAAATTTAAACATGATACCTGCAGCACATAATATGATAAATACATACACTTTTAGCATAAGCAATACAGTATAGGAATTCTGAGCTCAAAACTTTACAATAGCTAAAAAAACAGGTGCAGAAAAATAAAATCCAAAAGAAAACAAGTAAATGAAACACGAAAAAGAGGGAATGCCCTTGAGAGCAGCTAAGCCGAACGGTAATATACAATAATACATCATTACAACTCGCGTAAAAGTAACAAAGAAGTCATGGCGATCACCACTGATGTGTTTCAGTCCACATCTTACAAAACAGCTTTGTTTACACATGTACCTTAAAGCACAATTGTAGTCCATTTCGTGAATGCAGCAATTCATTTGTGAGAGTTTTTCAATTCCTCCGCAATCCTCAGTTCTTGTAGCACAAGCTTGATGCTTCTCTTTGGATATTTTGGTTTCGTCGTGCGGTAAAAATAAAGGCCTGTTTTAATAGGGACGTGATGATCTCTCTGGGATGGTGTGTGTGTGTGTGCTATTTTTTCCACAGCCGTCACGAAGCTACACTTTGCATTAATTGGGAAGCGGGGTCCATGCAAGAGTGGCCTGCGTTAATGCATTCTGCCTATCATCATTTCTGACACCCAACTGACTGGCCCATTGAGTACGCTCTAATGACCGGCCAGCTCGATGGCTCTCATTGGCCTGGCCTCTCATTATGCATGTGGAATTAGAACACACAATTAAGCCTCCGCACAGAGGACCTGTACATAGACACTATGCTAATAGATCACTTAAAGTGGGGAATATGTGATTTGGAGTAGACCCTTTTAAATATGTTGACGACTTAATGCTTCATACTTAACAGGACTCAGCATTTTTTTTTTCAGGAGGGGGTGGAGAGGTAGTCGTCTTTTTTCCCCGTTGTGTCTCGTTTATTTGTTTCCATTCATGCTAATAAATTTGGAATCGTGAGGAATAGACAAGCTACGTTCACAGCTATGCAACAAGAATCATATTTTGGTTTTTCCGACAGCGCACGTTTTTTTATTATTATTATTTTGTGGATGAATGAAAAACTAGAAGGGATTTAAACCTTTTGAATGACTACAGGTGACTTTCATTGGCCTATCTATTTTGTGAATCGTTTTCAAAAGGAGGTAGCATTATTTTTGGTTTTATTTCTTTGTAGGTGTTTTGAAGGTGTGTATGAAATGAATACACAGGTCTCGCGTGACCAGGTACATCAAAGATCCTCCAACATTAAAAAAAGTGGAAAATAATTACTTGAACAGTACTTAAAATGATTCCTGTTGAGTTTGAAACGATCTGAGTCCCTATCAGCCATCCCTTATTAGTGTGGTAAATAATACTGTTCAACAGGCAGGGTAAGCACAAGCAAGTGCTTGCCTGCTTTTTTTTTGGTTTTCGTTGAACTGCGTTTTATTGTGAAATACTGGTAATTGAAGTAAACCATAATGCTGAGTAATTGCTGCTGAATTCTAGTGTCACAAAGTACATCAACTGTTATTCAAGTGCCATTTGCATGTAAAGTCCTTTGCAATCTTAGACGGTGAAGACTGCGTTCTCAACACTGCAATCGCCTGAGCATAAGATGGGGTAGAGAGCTTCCTTTCTCAGATCGTAAGTGCTTTGTACATTAACTAAGGAACTGCAAGAGGCTTAATAATACTGCTTTTTTTTGCTTTTTGTTTCCTTTACGGTTTGTTTTTTGGCCTTTAAACATATGTAGTGTTAAGAACTCATTAGGTTAACTTATATTAAATCAGTTCTCTCCTTTTTTAAACAACAACAAAAAATTTGCATTTCACACTTTGGTTTTTGGAATGCTCTGTAGTGTCAGTGAGTCAAAAAACAAATGATTAAACTGAAAAAAAAGGATAAAATTAAATATTCAGATGACGAGTTTGTGTTCTTTTTGCCAGTTCTCGAAGAAAAAAAGGATAAATAAAAAAAAAAGTTTTTTTTTTTTTTTTGGTTTACTAAATATCTCTTTGGTTACCTGTAACAAAAGTAAAATGGGGAAATAACTAAAAAAGCAACATATATTAAATTAAAACTCGAAATTTGGCATGGCACTACTGAGAAAAGTTTTTTTTATAGTTCAGTGAAAGCAAAATCTCACATGCTAATCAGACACTTTCTACTCACACAGTGAATTGCAAATAACTTTTATATATCTAGTAACTATAGAACTTTGAACTGATAATGAGAGAGTCACTATATTGGTTAGCCACAGTACAAATCCCCTTTGTAATAACAGCGAGAGGGGGCAAACACTGTGGTCTGAGGTATTCTGTGACCGTGTTATCTTTTACGTTAAAGCAATATTTTGTATCGCAGCTGATATCAACTGGCTACTACAGAAAACTCTGAAACGAACGAAGGAAATGCCGCAAATCTGGGAAAATAAGATAAATTCGAAATAAACAAAAAAATGAAGCAAATTTGTGAAAAAAAGAGAGATGTGAGTGCCTGTAAAGTTTTTCAGGATTTTACAGGGAGCCCTGCAATGCGTTTTCCACCTCTTTAGTTTCAGCTTCTCTCTGCTATAGAAATGTTCGAGTGGTTTTGTTGGCATTTAACGTTAGATTTCATCTGTGGTTCTGTTTCGGAAGTTTTCACTTAACGCTAAGTGCTATCCTCATTTACGTGTGATCTAACGCTAGGATAAGTTTTGGACTTCTTTTGTTTTTTGGGGGTGGAGTTTGTAGAATAAGGATTTTGGAACTTCTTTCCCAAACGTAACCCCTATTTGGAATGATGATTTAACAAAACAATCATTAACAGAAGACATATAATAGTTGAATTACATCACAATGAAAAATGTTGATCCTTAAAGAAATAAATGACTATGAAAGTAAAACGAAATCGAAAGCTACTGCACACATATTATAATCAACAATACAGTCAATAAAGTCTCTGAGCCGGTCCTCCACAAGCCTCATGTCAGTCTGGCTGTCATAACAGCACCACAGGAGAACAACAGAAAAAAAGTTCCTTTTCCTGAAATATGCCTTTTTTGGGGGTAGCAACATTTTCTACGTTTAGCCTGACAAAGAGTGAGGGGGGAAAAGCACGTTCTGGCAGATTCTTGTGGATACCATCAGATAAAGAGAAGGACAGCGCAAGCATCCGCGGAGGCTAACACTGCCTCGAGACAGAACGTGTCCCCAGTTTCTCCAGTCCAGTCATGTAAGGGAGACGAAAAAAGAAAACAAAAACAAAGGAGTTGGTCAGGTGGCCAGGGATGCCGTTGCCAGTCTTTCAGCTTGTATTGTTTCAGTCTTTGCCTTTGTCAGGAGTGGTGAATTTATCTGTGTGACCGCAAAGTTACTGAGTCTTACAGCATCCCCTTTGAATGAGTACAAAAATCCGGTTGAAAGCAGAAGTCATTCCGAAGATGTGTGTTCGGCATCTTTTTACTCTCTTGTCAGGCATGTGAACATCTTTCTGAGGTAAATCACCGCTGTGAATATATCCCATAAAAAAGCAGTGTTCTCAGGCCCAAGGAACATAAAAATGAAAGCTAAAAAGACTTAAAATAGAGAAACCTCAAGTGACTTCTGAAAAAAAAAAAAAGACTAAGTGTGTATACTGACGTCAGTTTTCCCTCAGTAGCTTTAGATACGCTGGTCCACACTTCTATCAGACCATGTTTCAAACACAGGAGGACATAAACGCACTTGCTCAAAGGGCCATTTCGAGGGTACTGACTGAGGAAACAAAAAATCAGGAGGGGGGGGGGGGGTGACGTGTGTTTTTGCATTGTGAATAGATGAGGTCTAACCCTGTTTTGGTTTTTGAAGTTGCAGTTGGTTTTGTATCTTTGTTTTCTCACTTGATCTTGAACATCTTGAATATGAGGGAGTGGTCGGGCCTCCATCAGCGCTTCCTCTTACTCCAGCTCCTCCGTGGGAAGCTCCTCCTCCATGTCACGCTCGTCACCAGGCATGCTCAGGTTTTGATTGACAGCTGCCATGAGAGACACGGGTCTGCAGTCCTCCTCCATCTCAGCTGGCTCCTCTTTCACATGGATTTGGTGTCTGAGACAGAGTAACACAAAAAGTCAGTCTTTACTAAGATTATAGAAGCAAGATGAATCAAATGAGATGAACCTTTATATATGCTACACTTTTTCAATTTTCAACTGTTTTAAAATATTTACATTTACATAATATTATATAATTTGTAATATAGGGAAACCTTTCATTAAGGAAGACAGATTTATATATATATATATATATATATATATATATATATATATATATATATATATATATATATACACACACACACACACATTTTATTTATATAGCGTATAATATATATATATTAGAACAAAAAACAATTTTATATGTATTTTTGATCAAATAAACTCCTCCTTGGTGAGCATAAGAGACTTCTTTAAAAAACAACAACAACAAACAGCAATAACAAAAAAAAAAAAAAAAACGCCAAACTTTGGAACAGTAGTGTATTAAAAAAGGGATTCATTATTTTTCCATTGCTGTTGCTTCATAAAAACTAAAAACACCCTTTAACTTTAGGTCATTGCTTTATTCAGTAACAATTTCAAGGCACTGGCAGACAGCTGGCTGTGAGGTGACTATAGTCTTACCCATACTGCTGCGGAGAGAGGCCCGGGCTGCAGCTACCGTTACTGTTGACTTGTTCAACAGTGCTGCTGACATCATCGTGGCCGACGTGCAGCATGTTGAGACTCGCACCTGTGCTGTTCATCAGGGTGGAGCTGTTCAGAAGACCAAGACTGCTCTCGGCGAGTGCAGCCTGCACACACAAAATGGAAGTATAAAGTCATTATGGAAAGTTAAGAGAGATTCAGTGATGGACATGTTGCTCTAAAGACATAAGGCATTGATGGTGGTGCAGGTCTGAAAGTTCCTAAGTGAATATAGATGACTGCAAGGTGTACTTAGGCACAAAGTCCTATCCAGGCAATGGTTACTTTCACGGTTAGCATCCTCAGAGGAAGTGTGTCATTTTATTGATAAAAAAAAAAAAAAACATTATTTAATAAAAGTCTTCTTTGGTTTTGATAAATGTGCTGGCTGGACCGATGCAATCTGTATGTTTTGAGAGAAATCTGGGGGCAGTGGAGCAGCAGGTTAGTTTATGTGACCACTAGGGGTCTCCTTGCCTCCATGCAACAGGCCTGAATGAAACATATTGTGCTACACATTTGCTACACATGTGCTCAAATGAAAACACCTCTAAAACTCTTTAGGACATGAGATATGTTATAGTGTATTATAGCATTTGGTAATACTTCAGTATTTTTGATTAAAATTTCAACTTTTTGCTTAAAATATTTTTTTAAGGGAAAATAAATTAAGTGGGGTCCAAAAGTCTGAAAACTTAAGTGAAAATGATTATACTTCTCAATATGGTTTATAATTTGATATTGTCAAATATAATTTTATATAATAATATAATATTAATAATATAATATAATTTTTCATTACAAATTATGTTGTCAGCATAACAATTTGAGTGATAATTAATAATAATTATTATAAAAAATATTCTGAAATATCTTCATTTAACATAATAGCATTCATTATATTATTTTTTGGATTATTTTTTAGTCATTCTTCTTTTAATGTTATTTTTACTTACTAGCTCAGATATACTGTTTACACCTGGTTTTGAAGGTATACATCTATAAACATATACATATATATATATATATATATAAAAAGAGTTCCAAGTCAGAAGTAATGGTAGAAGTAAATCATTGTAAGTAAATGTTAAATTCATATTACTACATACAAATCTACATAACTATGCATATGGATATTTTAATACATGAGGAAAAGCAGAACGGAAAACGGTTCTGGTTGGCTTCCTTCGTCTCCATACAGTCACTTCTGAACTTAAAAATTTTGTGGTACTCATGCCAATCTAAACTGTCGTGATTGCCGAAAATATGCCGTCGAGAGAAAGAGAGAGAGGGCGAAATGAAAGAGTTTGAGGGAAATTCATTCTGATTCTGTTGAGACTGGGTGGTGGCGAGAAAGATGATCAGGGTCACACAAGGATCGCCCCACAAATTTTTTAAGTAAGTGGCAAAAACAGACAGATTTAATAGGTAAACATGCTTAACGCCTGTTTAATGAGAAGATGACCAGACTGAGTCACTTTTAAACGGACGATTTTAGGTGAGATTGTGCTTAGAATACCAGACCAAAACACACAACACACTCGAGGAATTACAAATGGAAAACAGCAGAGAGCCACGGTTCTCACACACTCTGGAAGGGTGTTGTTGTGCACACTGTGTGTCTGCTCTTTTGTTAAAGGCTAGTTTATGTGCGGCCTTTTCAGGATGAGCAGTTCCATTTCCATAGAGATGGCCTGTGGGGTCAGAGCGGGACAAACTGGGCCATGGTGGTGGAAGTGTGTTTGTGTGTGTGTGTGCTGGCCTGTGATTAGCTGGGCTGTTTGTTTGTCAGCCGCTGACACTGCTTGTCCTGTGAGGAGATGGATGGGCACAGACCTGACAGAGCGCCACACACGCTCACACACCCAGACCAGGACGCAAGCACAAAGGCTAACCTCCCAGATCCATCTCTGTCTCGTCACAAAGTGTTCTTGGGAAAAACACAGCTAGAATCTGAAAGCTCAGAACAGGACTCGCGGAGACAGGAGTCGGGAGTTTCAGATGGATTTTCTAGGACAGACACTAATTTTATGCTGTGACCTTCATTGACAAATATTTGACGCTATAAATCACATATGGCTGGCTGGGAGCGCGTGTGCGATGGAGGGAGGAGAACGGAGGAGGTTTGGGAGAAGCAGCTAATTAGAAGAGGAAATTGTTATCAGTGCCCTTGTGCGCTTCATCTGGCCTGATCTGTTCAGGATTCCCACACTTTCCGAGGAATGAATTATCCAGGATTTTTTCAGTTGTATAAAATCACTTAATTTAACGAAACCTTTAGACTAATTCGATGAAAAGAAAGATTCACTCATTTCAGATCTCACCATGGAAACTTGTACTAGAGTCACTGCGTAGCAGGCACTGCGTAGCGAACTAAATATTTTAGACCTCTAGAAAAATGTACATTCATATCTAGAAACGTCCATGGCTTTAAAGACTTTCTTTTCAAATGCAAATATAAATTCAGACCGATTTGCTAATGAATGCTTTGGACTGAACACTGAACTGGTTTGACAAATTAAACGACTTAAAAGAACAATTCTCTCAAGTCAGACAATCAAACGTTTTAAGTGCAATATTTCAATCAACAAAAATTTGCGAGAATAGAGTAACTAGAAAAAATATTCATGTAATATAGTCATATTCATTTCCCCATCATTTTCAATAACAACCAGTGTGTGTGGATGAATGTAAAAGGTTTGTATGTTGATTTGATGTACTGAAAACCCACACGCACTTACCTGATAGCTGGCATTAAGGGAGCCAAATCCCAGCCCAGAAATCATATTCTTCACAAGAGTGGGACTTCTGAGGAGGAGAAGAAGAAAGATTAAGTACACGTGTGGATTACGAGCTGACCAAAGTCTGTTAAAAAAGCTCCTAAACCCATGAAAAAGCTGAGGCACTATTCTATTTACACAAGATAAATAGAAAAGTTAAACAATAGAGAGTAACACATGCATTCTGACACAGCATAAACTGCACACACACACACACACACACTACTGTTTGTTCGCTTGTGTCTGTGCGCTACAGGGCTGAAATCTGGCGGGCAGGCCGTCGGCTGGGTAATTTGCCGTCGTCTCTCTGGCAGAGCTTGAGACGGCGTGTAACATCTGTTTGTACAAATGCAAGCAGGCACGCTCTCTGCTGTGCATCTGCTCACAATGTACCCTAAACAGTGTAGACACAGACGGGAAAAACACACAGGCACACCAACACACACGCATGCACTGCCAAACACAAGCAGGCGAGGCACAAAAGAGACCTTTTGACTAGAGAGTCAGTAATAGGGTAATGATGGGAAGCCCATTAGGGTAATCATACATGCCAATAACGATTACACCCCCACTTACAGAGCAGACCTACAAGCTCACCCTTTAGCTACAGATATAAAGCCTGTTTTTGGGACTTCCACTCAATAAATAGTTTACACTTAAAGAGTGCTCTTTTAAGCCAGTGTTTCGCAGGTTATTGTGATTTGTATGACTTTGGACAGGCTCCTATTTCAGCCTGTAAAGCTACAGAAATTCTGAGCCGGCGTTCTTAAGCGAGCCATGAGTGGCAGCACAACTATTTGATATCAATGATGTCATTGGTCACTTCAAACCTGACTCAACTTGCCGGAAGATGCCATATTTGATTTAAGAACTACAGTAGAGCAGGGTTTTTAGTGAACAGTGATTATATTTCGGTTTGTTCGTGAAAAAACGACACGATAAAAAAAAAAAATATATATATATGTATTTTACTACGGTTTTTGAAAGTAAAAACTATAAATTGCCATATATTACACATTATATTTTATATAAATAATCTTAATTTGACATTTTTTTATCAGTTATGTACATTAGGGTGTGATACATTTGTGATAGATTTTATGTTATTTAGTAATTAATGTTTATTATTGCATTATTTTAGTGTCATGTTTGTTACCCTGATACCCATCTATAATGAGTATTGACCATGTTTTATGGATAAGATTCAAGTAGACGTATATTAACATAGAAATATATGGTTATAAGTTATAAAATATACAGTGCTCTCATGATACTGGAAATAATACGGTATTTTTATAGATATATAGATTCAGAAGACTTTGAATATATTGCATGAGCCGTATATAGATAACTTTTATGGCCCTTTCATGATAATTTTGACAAAACCAGTCCCCATTCACTTTTATTAAATGCCCTGGAAATTCATAAAAGGCCACAGTAGTTTGTAACAACACAAGAGTGATAAACAATGACAATTTTCACTGTTGGGTGAACTATCTCTTTTCCCATCTGAGTCTACATACCCGGTCATCTTTGGTGGTCTCCTCTTTTGGTATTCCACTTCGTCCACGGTCCAAACAGCACCCTTGACGTTCTCGACCCGCACAAAGCACTTGTGCAGACTCAGGTTATGGCGCACAGCATTCTAGGTAATGGCGACGGGACATACAGAGAAGACAAGAGAGCAAAAAGTTGTAGTTAGTTTCCCGTTCCAGCCATGTTTCGACACCATGGGTATCTTAAGCAGAATCGCGACCGAGTCGCTGTCATTGCTGAAAATGCAATTATAGCGAGGCCTGATATAAACAGCCTTTAATAATGGCATAAATCTTATACCTGCTTTCTAATTAAAAGAGCGCACGTGATGATGAGCACAAAAGATTGTACGGCTCAGACGGGGACATGCCGACTGAGCGTATCTCTCCATCTCGAACCCCGTTCCCCCGCCCGCACCATCTCACAGACACACACAACCAATTAAGTGCACATTTTACCAAGGGGAAGTGACAATGTGGTGCCACACCATCATAACAGTGGGAGTTTGAAAAAAAACCCTCCATCTTTGAACGCAAAAAAATAAGAAACGATGCGCCCTATCCCCCCACCACCATCAGCAAACCCACCCCCTGCTTTTTTTATTTTAAATTTCACTAATCAGCCACTATCTAGAATAACACCCCCAAGGGAGGTCCCTTCCTTTTCATCTGCTATTTGTAGTTTGTTCATGCCCAATTTCATTACCAATTTTAATTCGTGTATAATTAAATCCTGTGTATTTTTTCCGACGCACTCCTTTTCCCCCCGAATCCATGAGGGAGGGACTGCTGATGCCGGAATCACTCCTAACCATAATTACAAGTGCCATAATCAGGCGAGGCCTCCCTTCTTTGAATAAATTTCCCCGCGCAGGAGCGATGATGCTTAGTTTTGCAAATGAGTATGACCCCAATTTCAGCCTGCCACCTCACCGATTTTATTTGCATTCCCATCCGTGATGAAAGACTAATTCTCCCAGTTAAAACATTAGCAGCAATTTAAAGGGGGTCAGCCTTTGCAGACATAAACAAAATGCCTGCCTGGCTGTGTGTGTGTGTGTGTGTGTGTGTGAGAGTGAGAGCACATGAGTGACTGGAGGGGTGGCAGCTATATTAGAAAGATGGCACGCGTGATGTGTATGTCAAACGGGTCTCTGTTCCTTTGGTGACTGTGCCCACATGAGGAGGAGCGACACTATGGTCACTATTTCACCATCTCAGCCAAGAAATGAACAGCGATAGTGACGTACAGTACATTCTGTATAGCTTAAAATGGCATTTGCAATGCATTTCACTTTCAATAAACAACTCTTTTTGAAAAGAATCACTCATTGGACCAGGAATGTGTATTAAGAAAGCAAATCTAAAAAAGAAAGCAAATCTTAAAAACTACACAGTCTACCAGGGACACCAAGGCCATTGACACTTGTAGCCTCATACAAAAGGAAGTACAAGTGTACCAGAAAAATTAAATGTCGATCAGACATCAAGATAAATCCTCCACTGAGAAAAAAAAAATATTCTTTACAAGATTACTACAAGATATACATTATAATAAGGTATAAGATATTACAAGAATAAGGCACAGAGAAATGATCAGTGTGGGTTAAAAATATTTCCCACTTTAAATACATTTATTAATATTTAGTATTAATACAATCATTAGTTAAACTACAACTGCGAAATTCAGAAAAGCAATGGGGAAATAATGGGAGACTGAGAATACTGTAATATCTCCACATATACTGTATATACACTACCATTCAAAAGTTTAGTGACAGTAAAGACATTTATAATGTTACAAAAGATTACTATGTCAAATAACTGCTATTCTTTGGACTTTCTATTCATTAAAAAGTCGTATAATAATTAATAGTAAAAACAAAAAAATATGTTACAGGTTCCACAAAAAATATTAAGCAGCCCAACAATTTTCAACATTGATAATATAATAAAATGTTTCTTGACATCAAATAAGTGCAGCCTCAGTGAGCATAAGACACTTCTTTCATATATATATAGCTGCATATAATTAGTTTTCATCCAAATTAATTTGTTTTTGCTAATACAGCCAGGAGATGTTTGTAGAAATGTAGAAAAATAATAAAAGTTAGTATAATAATAATCCAGTAAAAGTTAGCATCAGGCCTTCATTGTTCAAGTCATTTTACACAAACAGCAGCCGTTTTGTAGAATGACCCAGCTGGTGTCCATCTTGTGAATAAAGAGCTAGCCTCTAACTGATCAATGACTTCCCTCTACTCTCCGGACCTGACTTTTCATGAAATATAGATGGCCATTAAGAGCACCGGAGAACATGCATCTCCATTTCTATATTTAATACCGGGCCAAATGACTAGCAAGAGAGGAAGACGAGTGAGAATGTGCAGTTATTAAAGTGAGAGAGAGAGAGAGAGAGAGAGAGAGAGAGAGAGAGAGAGAGAGAGAGAGAGAGAGAGAGAGAGAGAGAGAGAGAGAGAGAGAGAGAGAGAAAAGTTACAGTAGGAGAAAAAAGAAAACTGGCTTTGGTGGAGGAGACGGATCCATTAATTGTTAAATTTCATAAAAGTGAAATGAGTTGTTAAAGATATTCCTGCCCCTTTCACCTCCTTCCCCTCAACTCTCACTGGCTAAGCTCACTAACTGCTCCTGGGTGCCGCTGCGGTTCAAGACTATTAGCTGGCTGTTCTGTCACTGTGCCCTCAGCTGCCTTGGGTCCCTCTCTAACCTCACCTTCTCCATTTCTCTCCCTACTTCCTCCCCTCCAGAGGCTCAGGCACACAAATGAGCCTTGGGCCAGTGTTGTCTGAATGTGGGGCAGCACCTCCTCAGCCCAGGCTCCAGGCTGTAGGCCACGTGAATGGCTAATGAGGAGTCGGTGTCCGTTTCCTCTCTTCGGCCTGACAGCACCTTGCCAAGCTCCTAGCCCACAGGGGGATAGGGGTGGATGGGAGGTGCTGGGAAAGGAGGGATGTATTAGCACATCTTTCTGAGGGGCGAACTAATGGTTAAGCAGGGTGATGAGGAGATGGCCAGCTAAATGGGATGGTTACATGGTCGGCCCAGCCTTTAATGACCGCTCTGCTTTTTACTTTGGACACAGAGAGAGAGATAAAGAGAGAAAGAGAGAGAGAGAGAGAGAGAGAGAGAGAGAGAGAGAGAGAGAGAGAGAGAGAGAGAGAGAGAGAGAGAGAGAGAGAGAGAGAGAGAGAGAGAGAGAGAGAGAGAGAGAGAGAGAGAGAGAGAGAGAGAGAGAGAGAGAGAGAGAGAGAGAGAGAGAGAGAGAGAGAGAGAGAGAGAGAGAGAGAGAGAGAGAGAGAGAGATTTTCATAAAGGTAATTTTAGATAAGTTAAACATGAGAAAGATTTATTATTGTTCTAATTATTATTAAAGTTCAATAAAGGTAAGTTTATCTGAGTCATATTAATTAACTGCATGTACTTACTATAAGTTTAGGGCAGGATTAGGATTTGGTTGAGGGTTAGTAGCATGTAATTATGCATAATTTACTGTTATTACTATGGTAAGTATATGTAACATGTAACAAGAACATTGTAAAATAAAGTATTACCTAAAACACTTTTATTATTATTAATAATAAATATTATTACATGTTCATAAGGGTATGCTTAGATAAAATAATAGAATCTCTTATTCAATAACCATGTGTAACCATCTAAATTTACCTTTATGACATTTTTAAAATTAACATACATTTTTCATTTTTAAATAATTTTTTTTATATTTCACTATAATTAATTTTTCATATTAGGCTTACATTTTAGTCTTAATTTGTACAGGAACTTTGGTTCAACTTCTGTTGTTTAAATGAGGCAGATAAATGGAAAATAAAGAAATAGAGTTCACTTTATAATATTAAGAGATTAAAATATGCAGACTCAACACCCATACATGCATTCATTGATGCCTAGTATCGGCTCTGCCCTCCACCGGTGGCATGAAACCGAGCGTCGTGTGGTTAAAGCGGCTGATTGGACATCAAAGCTTGGGGTGGAACACACACAGGTGGAGGGAGGAGTATAACAGCAGCTGGTTCACAGGGGAGAGCTGCGCTCCTGTGGCGGGCTCCAGTGGACTGTGGCGTGTCAGAGCTGGTCAGGAGATGTGGAGCTGATACACAGCTGGCTCCGGACCAGCAGGGCGCATGCTAATCAACTAGCCCAAATGAAACGGTCAGATAAGAGTTACAAAGCTACGTGCCCATAGACTGATAATACAGAAACCGTGTTGGCATATGCATATATATATAGAAACAGCAAGCAGCCATTGGGTATGCAAAGACTGATTGAATTTCCCATTTTTTAGGGAGTCTTTTGCTTCTTTTTAGTGAAGTTTAGTACAGAGTGCAAAGGAAATGAGGTCGAATGGACTCGATTGAGTCAGACTTGAGCTTCCTGCTCCCACCATCCAAACACAAGTAAGCAGGCCGACGCCACATAACACAATCAAAACAATGAGGAGAGCACATCAGGACACCAAAAAAGAACAGAAAAACAGATCTGGGAATGGCCGGCTCATAACATGGCTGTCTGGGTGATACCAGGTGTCATTAATAACCTCACTGTTATTGGAGCTCTACAGAAGGCCGTATCTCTGATGTACCCGCTGTACCCATTGGCACAGAGGGAGGATTTATTGTTGTTTGGGTAATGTTGAACAAAGGATTGTGTTCGTTGCTCTGTTTTTATGTCGGCAAGCAAGCTCTTCTAAACATATATATATACTATAGAGATAGACTGATATTTTCTTAAGATTTAAGGTTTAAAGGCCTGTTCAGATGAAATATTTGACGAAATGTTGTCATTGAACTAAAATTTTTCAATACTTTAGAATTTTTTGGTATTAAATAAATAAATAAATATAAAGGATAAAAACAACAAATCACTGCAATGCAATATTTCATGCTTAGTTTGGAAGGGTTTTGGTGCAAAACAACGCTTGTTGATTGCCGTCGTGATGAATAGAAATGCTAACCTCTCAAAGTATTATAGACGTCCATGGTGCAAAATATATCGACTTTTCATCTGATGGGACATTACCTTCCATGTTGCTGTGTTTCTCCTGAAATAGGCGAACATTCGTGTAAACCAGTTATAGATCTCGTTTAGAGTCAGCTGTCGGTCAGGGGCTTCCAGAATGGCCTGGTGAATAAAGTGAAGAGAAAGGAAGAGAGAGAGTGAGCAGGTGTCAAGAGGTGATTCAAGAGGTGATTGAAATGGCTGTTATTAGTGAGACATTAGCTGATGGACTGTTTCCAGACGGGCAGGCAGTGCATTATGGATAGTGCCACGCGTTTCAGCATGACTGATACCGAGCTAAGAGATGCGCATAAATCCTTAGTTACCAGCACACACACCGCTGAACTCTGCGAAAGTGCACTGGAGCACAGAGCGCACAGTCCAGATCTCTAACATCAGGCTGACTTACGTGTCGTATGAGGGAGGCGTAGGTGAATGGAGGCCTGACGTCAGCGTTTTTGTAGAATTCACAATTCTGTGCAAGTTCTGTAACAGACAAAACCACCCATGATTATTTCATATATATTGCAGTGTTGTAGAAATCGATGCGTTGGGTGTGATCGGGACACTGACCCGAAGCGATGGGGGTGCAGAACTTGTCGGAGTTGCGCCGACGGATGGGTCCGACTCCGTGCAGGCTGGAGGAGCTGATGACGGAGGGTCCCTGCCTCATGGGGGTGATGGGAGTTGCGGCAGAGGTGGGGGGATGAGGCAAGCCCTCAGGAAACCCCTCACTTTCTCTTTTTGACAGCGACATGCTAGAGGCCAGGTTCAGCTAGACGAGAAGAAACAAAATAGGAACTTTATTTACATGACAATTAGTTGTTATACTAGTAGTCAGTCATACACTACTAGTATGGTTAGTATTAGCTGGCTAGCAAAATTCTAAATGATCAGCCATTTAAAACTAGCAGTGTATTTTGAATTTTTTGCAAGCAACATATAAATCATAAGATTTAGAGTCGGGTTGGGGTTGGTAAGATTTTTTTTAAATGTTTAAAAAAAAGTCTCTTATGCTAACCAAGACTGCATTTATCTGATCAAACATACAGTAAAACAGTAATATTGTCAAATATTATTAAAATTTTAAATAAGTGTCTTTTATTTTAATACACTTCAAAATGTAATTTATTCCTGAGATAGCAAAGCTGAATTTCAGCAGCAATTACTTCACTTCTCAGTGTCACATGATCCTTCAGATATCATTCTAATGATGATTTAGGGTTCAAGAAACATTTATTATTATTTTCATTGTCGAAAACAGTTGAGCAGCTTAATATTTTTGTGGAAACCATGATAATTTTTTTCAGGATTATTTGATGAATAGAAAGTTTTAAAACAGCATTTAATTGATATAGAAATATTTTGCAATATTATAATGGTATTTACAGTCAACTTTTATCAAACTGATGCTTCCTTGCTTTTTTTTATTTTTCAAAGAAATAATACTTAAAAAAGTGTGTTTGTTTTAAAACAAAAGTTTGTTTTATGTTTGGGAAGAGTTAATACGATATTGTATTCAACATATATGTATTGTTGTTTACAAAAACACATCCATACATATACCACAAAACAAAACAATAACAGTGCAAAAACAAATGTCTGTCTCCCTCTATTTGGCGCACGCTAAGTCTCCGCGCAGCTTTGATTCTAATTCGCATCATCTTCGTGCTGTACAGTAATCTCCAGCGTTGCAATTACAAACCAGGAAATATAATCATCATCAAATTGTCATTGGTCTCTCGCTGTGAGAAGCACATCCTGCGATCCATGCCAGCACACCCATGCCAAAAGCAGTTGGCACAATGACTCTATTATAAGATGATCCTGTTCACCCGGTGAAATTCAAACAAAGCACCCCGCAAATCGTGTTTCTCAGACACACGCAGGCACAAACGAGGCTCCGCGGTGACACAATGTCTGCAATTAAAGCCACACAAGAGGAGCAAAACAAAGTGATACATGGTAGGAGGGGGTAAAACAACAATCTGGCAACAAACAACGCTTGCGGTTACCCGCCCTCATCGTGGCCCTGCTCTGCCCAATTAGCTTTGGCGGGCACGGAGCACTAGGAAACAGCTTTCTCCATCGCTCAGGGAGTCTTTTTCGGGGTTGCTTGTTTTGCTCTAATTAAAACCATCATGTGCACGTGTGAGCAGCGAGAGATAGAGCGAGCGAGAGGAGGGGCGGGCATAGCAGGGTTGAAGCTAATATGGCAAATTAAACAGCACCAGCCCTCTTTTCTCTATTCTCATTGCCACAGGAGCCAACCTGGCCCATCTCCAGTAATTAGGGGAGCAAAATGGTTTAACAGGTACTTAATTAACGCTGGAGTCGCGCCAGTTTGCTGTGCCAAACACCCAAAGATCGTAATAGCGGTCAATGCCACACACGGGTTTGAGCTTGTGCTAAGCTCCGCCCTAATGCTCACCCTTACCACTTAATGCTAATTCTTTCTCTTGATCACACTCACAATTATCATTTTTTCTTTCTCTCTCTCCCTCGTTCTCCTATAGGTCATAGGCCCGGCCCGGCCCGGTCGCTGTTTCCCATTACCGTCTAATGGCAGCTGATCCAGAGAATTTGTCTCCAAACAGGAGACGCGGCCTACTTTCGCCCTCCGCCTTCATTTATATCCCCTCAAATTAAGACACTCCACTTCTAATTGACAATTAATTTCAACATCTTCATATTTTAATAAGACTCCTCATCAATCTCAGCATGAAATATTCATTAGATTCCTAATAATTGCAAAGCCAGCTGGTGGCTTGAGGGGAAATGCTTTGTGGTGTCTGCGTATAAAACAGCAATGTGAAATATCTGGTAAGTCCAGCCCAAAACACTCACTTTCTTTTACACCGTGACAAGCATCTTTAAGTACACAAACACTCTTCTAAAGTAGATTGAAGGAAAACAGGCCGGCTGTAGCTTCTACAAAGAAAGCTCAATCTGTAGGAGTCCATCATTACACTTAAGTTGAAGATGCTTAACGGCTTGCAAGGATAAATTATTTCTTCCTTTCGTAAAGTGCAAGAATAAGGTGAACATGTATTAGTATGTATACACGTATGGGTCTGCAATGATACTATTGAGTTTAGCTGCTCTCCAGGAACACAATGCAAGCACACACACACAGAGAGAGAGAAGACGGCAAAAAGAATACAGCACTTCCTCCTTTCTCCAACAGAGAGCGCTCTTTAGTGTCTCACAGTTGATTTACTGATCATACTCTGCACTGAACAGAACTTTAAATGCAAAAAAATACAGAGAGAAAATCAAAAAACAGGTTATCAGAGGATGTAAGAATGAGATGGTAGAAGGTAAAGGTTATGAACTCACAGGTTGGTTGAAAGGCTTTGGCTCTGATGGACGCATATGCAGGTGGGTCATCATGGCCTGCAAACGCTCGCTCTCTTTGGCCAGCTAGATAAAACACATACACACACACATTAGAAAAAAGAGACAGACCAAATCCATAAAGGTTTATACTTTTCCATGTGTCCAGTTTAATATGCAGAGACAACGACAAGTAAGCCATTTGTACATTGATTTCTCCAAAAATATAATGCAATCAAAACATCCAACCAGCCTGACAAAGCAATTGCATTATTGATCAATACAGCATAATAAATAAGAATGTAAAATAATGTAAATATTTAAAATATTATACAAAAGGTTATAATTAAAAATAATGTAATTGCTATCCAATTTATTTTTATATAAATTAAATATATACATAAAACAAAAAAAGAATGACAATAATTATTGAATGTATATAATTTAATGCATCATCTTTACTTGATAGTAAAGATTTCTTAACTTTTAAATAAAACAAAATATTGTCTAATTTATTTCAATTATAGATGTTATTTTTGTTTCACACTGTTTTCGTTATACGCAGCTACTAAAGCTTTGGCAGCGTAAGTGTACAATTATTTGTCATGCCAAAACAGCACATTAAAAACCGAGTGTCGTCATAGTGTGTGCCTCTTGTAGGCGCCGCTGAGAGGAGGAGTGACTCCAGATATTCTCTTGTGAGGATAATTTTGCATTCTGCCTGTTAACTGAGTCAGCTCACAGGGATGTTGACATGCCGTTTCACAGCTCTTGATACCTCCGGGAGAAAACAGTTCTCTCACCGTCCTTCTTCCCTCTCTTCCTCTTTCTCTCGATTGCTGCGTCTCTTTCAGAGACACTTGCCCTGTAACCACACTCGCCCTCGTTTGACATTCCTAACCGCCATTTAGAGGAAGTGTGGGGGCAGACGGCCCCTCTTAATCAAGGGGCGACACGCTGCCTCAAAATGCTCCAAGACTGGCACCGTACACTTTAGTGGCACTAAAAGTGCCATTTTTTTCACACAGAAAAAAAAAAATCGGCACATACGAAAGGACTGAGCGACTTAAATTAGAATAATTTTCTTCTGAAGAAAATGTCTGTCATGCAAACGTCATTGACATGATGTCAAGATATTCTGGGTGGTTGCTAAGCTATTCTGGGTTGTTACTAGAGCAATGCTTTGTGGGGTCTAGGGTGTTATGGGTGGTTACTAGGATGTTGCTATGGTTTCTGGATGATTGCTAGGGTGTTCTGATTGGTTGATAGGCTATTTTGGGTTGTTACTAGAGAATTGCTGGTGGTTGGAGGATGTTCTGGTTGGTTACCTGGGGGTTTTCTCTGTGGTTGGAGGGTTTTCTGGTTGGTTACTAGGGGTTTCTAGGTGGTTGCAGGGTGTTCTAGTTGGTTACTAGGGGGTTTCTAGGTGGTTGCAGGGTGTTCTGGTTGGTTACTATGGGTTTCTGGGTGGTTACAGGGTGTTCTGGTTGGTTACTAGGGGTTTCTGGGTGGTTACAGGGTGTTCTGGTTGGTTACTAGGGGTTTCTAGGTGGTATAGGGTGTTCTGGGTAGTTACTAGGGGGTTTCTAAGGTGCTATGGATGGTTGCTGGCCATTGCTCAGTGGTTGTTAGGTTTTCTAGGTGGTTGCTAGGCTATTTTGGGTTTTTACTAGAGCATTACTAGATGGTTGGTAGGGTGTTTGGGTAGTTACTAGGACGTTCCTTGGTCGCTAAGGTGTTTTAAGTAGTTGGTAGGCTATTCTGGGTTGTTACTGCAAGAGTATTGTTAGGTGGTTGCTACAGTTCCTCCGTTGTCAAAAGAAAAAAGTCCCTATATGAGCAACAGAAATGTTGATGGTTGTCTAAGCAAACTCCACAACCTAATACTGGCTGTTTTTTTAATACTGTACTGTAAAAATCATCCTAAGAATTGGATTAGACTGTTGTTGTGTTGTACTTATGCTCTGCGGCTGTGCCCAGTGTTGCTGGAGTCATCCACAGATTTGGGCTGTTTATTCACCCATTAGCTGATATGTGTATTTAATGAGACACTGCCACATGCTGGTCAGCGGGGTAATAAAAACAGTGGAAAATCCGAGCTGGTGAGCTGGGAGAGACAGCAGGTTGGCGAAGGGTGGTTCTGGTTGGTCTGGGTTGGCATCGGGGCGGTGGGTGAGTTGGGGGCAGAGTAGGTGACAGGACGGAGGTAGACATGAAAGGAAATACGCTTGGACATGGACTGACTCTCTTGTCACTTCTCATCGCCCCTGCATCGATCTGGACACGTGCTTAAACGCTGTTTGTGGGCCACAAAGTGAGCTCGCTGCCCGCGTGCCTGGCAGGGCAGTGTTTTTGAAAGAGCTTTGTTGTGAGGGGTTTATTTTTGGGAATGAGACGAGATGGAGAACATGAAGGGGAGGTGGCGTGGAAAGAAAAGGGAAGCTGACCAATTACTAGGTCTGTTTGACTGGCTGTGATGATGGGAAGTAGTTCTGCCACGTAAAGCTGGAGGGCCTGAAGTGCCCGTCTCAATCTAAGCCCGTCCCGGAGAATTTTTTTTTTTTTTTAAAGGTTGTTGATTTAAAGCTCCAAAAGCAGAGTAATTCAACGGCTACAGGCACGGTAAGGTTACTTGACCTGCATTTTAGTTTGGCGTGTGCTTGAGGAGTGCGAGCAGTTTCCCCATAGCTAAAGGTTTCTTAAATGCGACCAAATGTACTTGACCGAAGTCCTGTCAGTGTCAATCCTAACTGTCACTAGACGCTCTTCTGACAGTCTCTGCGTCCAAACAAATTACTCAAACGGACAATAAAACATTGTTCACCACTAAACATAGCACATTTCAGGGTTATAGACTGTTACGGCTATACTGAAATGACACGTTTGAACATTCCCTTGCATTGAAAATCCCTCCAAATTCTTTTCAAATTTATAGCAAAAAAGTAGAAGAAAAAAAACGTTAAAATAAAAATATCCTGAGAGTTCTGGACTTTTGCAAACACTTCATCCACACTTCACAATAATTCTGTTTACGCAACATTTACTTTTTCTTTCTTTTTTATTTTATTTAAATTTAATTTAGTAATATAAGTTTGGTCTTTTTTATTTTTATTATGACAAGTGATTTGTTTACATTTTGATAATTTAAATGTTATTCATTTTAATTAATTTAGTATTTTTTATTATAGAATTTCATACATTTTGATAATTTACATACAATAATAACAATAATATTAATGCTAATTTATTTTTGATAATTGATTTGTCACTTTATTAATAAGTAGCAGGACAACCTCAATTGTAATCTTAGTAATTTTACTGATTAATTGTGCTGCCTTACTAAAAGAAAAATAACAAAACCACTGAGCTGATTAGAAAAACGTCTGCAATTGGCACTAAGGCCGACATTAGAAGAGTGGAGAGGCACACAGAGGGTGTCCGAGGGCAGTGGAAGTCTCTAGCACTTCCCATGTCCACCCTTCTCCTTATCAGCTCTCTCATTAGAGATGACACCTCGTATATGCAAGCGACAGGCAGCCCACGGTGCTTGCCGAGAGTCCGCGGCAGGAGGGACGAGAGAAGTGCTGGGAAACTCTCTAATTGGGATCCATCAAAGGCAGATATTCTGGCCTCCTCTCTCGCACCCGCACTCTACATCACTCTTCCTATTACAAGCTTCAGTGATCTCTATCAACTTATGTGACATGTAATGGGCAGAACATCGTGCCAGCTCGGAAAGTGTGCAGTTCTGTCTGTGAAATAGTACGGGGGGAGTTCTGGAAGACCAAATTTCGGCATCTATTAACTATAATGGTGAATACAAATTCAGGCCATGATCCACTAAAGTTGACACTTATGACTCAATTACCTGTAACATAATTACGATGCAAAAACGTATAGACTAAACTCTTAAAAAAAACGATAAAGCATGTGGCACATGCATAAATGTAAATGAAAACAGGAAAAGAAAAACAGGTAAGTCAGACAGCTTGAACATTGCGTTTGCAAGATTTTTAGAGAAATGTTGATTTTGCGTTTGTCCCACCTGTATCTCCAGCTGTTGAACGACCTGCATCTGGACCCTGCACTGGGCCGTACTGCGATCATCCAGGGCGTGTTCACTGTTCAGGTGCCTGAGAGAGAGAGAAACGCAAACATGTGATGACATATCCTGATACACAGTCTACTAGATCAATCCACGACCCTATCGAAAACTCCCAGAGGGAGATCTGTAAGCATATTTGGACCATCTGCCACAAAACGTGTCGCTGACCTGCCTGATACAGCACACACACACACAAACACACACATACACACACACACAGACACAGTAAGGCTGTGTCTCAGCCTTTTGGGATTGCCTCGCAGTTTCTGCTGTTTATGCTAACGTGTTAACATTACATGCCCTGGCGTCACGTCCTGCACACACACTTACCCAAATACAGAGGTCACTGAGACATCAGAGATCTAGTTGCGGCGTCTTGGCAAACCATGACTTCACATAAATCAAAATACGATCGCAGATAGTCGTTTATTTTTCCAATTTGGGGTAAAAATATTTCATGGAATCCTCTCGGGATCACAACAGCCCTCTCAGAGGAAACCCCTAACAATAGTGGATTTCCACTCGAAAACACACTTTTCACTAGGCGTATAAACTCAATTTCCTTTCGCAAAAAAATAAAAACAATATTAAAACATGAAAGATGCGGAAAAAGAGGATTTCCGCTGAGGATTGTCATATGAACGAATGTGACCGTACTGTTTACTGAAAGTCTACTTTTGCAAATAAATAGTTTTATTTATCGTCTAACCGTGTTTACCATCACTTATTGAAAAATACGAAAGTAACTTTAGACATGAACGTCTCTCTATATTAGGTCTAATCTAGTGTCCTAATGTCTCTGTTATTCAGTTGAAATGCAGCTGGAGTGGGATATTATTTTGGAAACGGTTTTTGTTTCTTTTGTCAGAAATTGCCGCAGTCCATGAACTCTGAGTGGGAGTTGAAATGGGGGGGGGGGGGACACCTGGATATGACATCATTTGTTTTACTCATCAAGCGCTGCTTTAGATGGGTGAGTTTTGACCGTGGTTATTCGAGTCATGTTTTCTTTATGAAGCAATCCAAAACAAAACTCCAAAACAAAAGCAAAACAAACAGATGATGCAGGAACCAAATGAGGAAGCAAAAATCTAAGAAAAAGAAGGAACCTAAAGGGACGGTGTCAGATAGGACACAGAGATGGATCTTTCCTTTATGCCATCTGTCTCATTCAACCCATTTTTATTGAATCTACTTTCCAATGCTTGAAATCACACAAATGAACCCCTGCATGCATATTAACACAATTATATAATCCATATAACATGCCTACATCCAAATGATGATGTCATGAAGCATTTGAACAATGATGTCATAAATCTCTCCAGGTGCGGAAGGAGGCCCTCCCAACTTCTAACCACACACCTGGTGAAGTTTAATGACTCCGAGGTCAAGGGTCACAGGAGCGCCTTAAGAAGATGAGTAGAGGAATTACAATGAAAGCATTATAAAACAAAATCTTCATGAGAATTTATTTAATTGTGGATGCTCATTTCTCCTATTGTGAATGAGATTTGCTAAAGATTACAATTAATTTTTATTGAATAATAAAAAAAAAAGTACTTAACGTGAGCGTAGTTGATGGCAAAGTTAATCAAGAAATAGGAGAAATCAGCATTAGAGTAAATTAATGTTTTATCATTCTCTGCCCCATTTCTCCTACTGTACATTATAATGTTGTGTATAATGCTCATTTATCCTATTTTTTTTATTAAATTTGCCATTAATAAATCCTTGCTTAAAGTTAATCTTTTAAACGTTCATTGTAACCTTCAGCCAATCTCAAAATGAATATCCATTTTCATACTCGATATTATATTGTTGTGAACATGCCTATATTCTCTTGTAGCGGTTAACTCAACTGATTTTAACTTTTAATGTTTCATTTTTTTATTTAGACAAAATTTTAATATCAGCCAGTTATCAGATATTAACCTCAATGTTAAAAAAAAACATTTGTTCAGTCAATCTTATTCGACACTTTTACTCATGCATTTTTTTAGGACTCTCTAAACGGAAGTGTGTGTGAGCGGCAGAATCTTAACCTTCGCAGTACACACTCATCGATGTGATCCCGGCCTGCTTTATCTCCGTGACATCCGCCGCATGACACAACCGTTTTGAGAGTCCGACTGAAGGAAAAGAGGGGTGCGCATTCGCTTTCTCATGAGAAATTAAACAAAAACAATGATGTCACCCACTCGACTAATCCAGGCGTAGATAGACATTTTTCCCCACAAGCACATGATAATAACAAAAACATGATCTCATCTTACTCTCCCTCTGCCCCCCCCCCAACACCCCCCGTCTCTCTCTCTTTTTCTGAATAAAGGAACAGACCACAAATTTTATGGCTCATAATAAACAGTAGCAGCGTTTTTCCTAGAGACCCGACAATGAGGCAGTGTTTACTCCCTGCACCCCAACAGGGATTTGAGGAGCATTTACAACGGTCACAGAAAAAACAGTCACAATCCAGCCCGACAAAGGGCTTGAGTATTCTAACACATGTCGTCCTGGCATGCCAGAGAAAATTGAACATCATTAAAGAGCTCAGGACGAGAGTGTGTGAGATCGAGACAGAGCGAGAGAGAGAGAGAGAGAGAGACAGGATGAAGATTAAGAGTGAATGAATGTTTTATTCTCACACTACTCTAGTTAGAGAAAAAAAAAAAAGAGAGAGAGATTTCATTTGGGGATAAAAAATGTTCATATGTCCAGATGAAACTGACAGACGTTTTAAAGCATTTTCTGAACCAATTTTAAGGGGAATTCTGTGAAAAAGATTTAAAAAGTGGTGAAATTGTATTAAACAGAGCTGAGAGTACTACATTATTAGCGGCGGTTCACACAGGACATTTTATGTGTTTAACTGCACTGCTTTTTAATAGTTTTGTACTAGATGGATGTCTCACTTTTTTTTCTGTTGTTTTTTCTTGTGCTTGAGTATTATAAAACACAGTCAACTTAAAAGAAGTTCCTCTTCAAGGTACGTTTTTAAGACAGTGGACCAATCAGAAGAATCAGTGGGCGGGGCAAGCATCACTAGCGTGTTTACAGTAGCAACAGCTAATTATTTGTCACCAACACCTTAGAAGAGGCACTTAGTTATGGTCAGGGTGACAATAGTAGATTTTAATATTATATAATAAACATTTATGCATTTGGGAGACACACAAAGCGACTTGCATTGCATTCAAGACAAACAGTTTATCAGTTCATGCAATCCATTATATGCATAACATGATTAATATAACAATCCATTTGTGTTTCTAAACGCAATGTGTTCAGTTCAATCGACTGCCTAATGGAACAGTTAAAACAGTTAAACACTTCAAAACAGTTAAGACTTAAAAATGCTCTGTTCATGTTGAAAAACGTGGCTCTCAAAAACATTCATCCAGCGCATGTTTAGATAGCCCAACAATTAAAATAACAGTGCAAAAAAACCACATTCTGTGTGAATGTCCCCTTATTGGAAACAGAAAGTATTATTAAATTACCCAAAATGAACATGTACAGGCGAGGGATGTGTAGAGCATTGTGAATGGCAGGCGTTCGTACAGCGGGCACCGATTCCATGTGGGCCTCATTTCCTACTATAAGTGGCAGGCAGCCAGATGGGGCAATAGAATAGACAAAAAGAACACAAGAAGAGGGAGAGAGACTCCTCTTTTCCTGTTTTAGCGATGACTAAAGAGTTCTGACTAGGCCAGGGTGCACGGCACTGACGGCAATATCTGTCACCCCCTCCTTCTTATCTCACGTCCCCCTCTCTCTCCGCTTGCCCTGAGGCTATGTGAAATGAGACACCGTGCAACCAAACAACAGCTTTACTCTTAAAACTTTCCCAGACTCTCCGGCTCTTTGATGTGTGTGTCAGCGACTATCATACGCGCTTCCCTCTCCCGCCCGAGTGCACCAAGCACGCTCTTCACCCCAGTCGCCAGGGACGACCGGAGGAAATTTACATACACATCTTTCCGGCTTGTCAATACAGCGGTCCCCTCGAGAAAGCACAGCCCTGGAGTCAAAAGATGACGCGAGGGCTAAGCATTTCATCCCAGTAAATAAACACACGGGGATGTGACCGCCACTCATTAAAGGACAAGAACAGACTACTGTAAGAGATGGAGCTGACCTGCTGGATATCAAAGGTGTTCGAGGGAGAGGAAGAGAAAATAAACAGCAGTTGCGTTGCGAGCCTCGAGCCCGCTGGGGCCACGGCAATGGCTGGCTCGCACCCCTGTGACAGGCGGACATGTCAGGACTTTCCACAGTGAAGTCTCATTATTTTAACACACAGAGACAATGGGACTGTTTACATCGCCTTCCCTGTCTGATCTCTTCCTCTCTTTATCTCCTCTCGCCCCCCCCCCCCCCCAGCATCCCTAAAGACCCCAAACTGGCAAACACACGCGCAAAGAAAAAGAGATGGCGAGAAGAAAGAAGATTGGGAAAAGGGAGATAGGGGAGGGAGCCTCTTTTTGATGTCTTTGCTTGTATCCAAGAAACAAAGGCTTCTAATTGTAAATGAGCTAATTAAGTAAACCACTAACGAAGCGTGAAAACAATTTGCTTGACCCAGCAGTGGAGCGCTCAGGAATGGAGAGGCAGAATTATGGGAGTGGGGAGTTAATCGGCCTCTGACAGCATTGAAGAGTTGAGGGCAGCTACCTGATCAGTCAAACACACACACACACACGCTTCCTCTTGAATGCAGGACAGGTCAACAAGAAGAGAACCGGACATCTGTCTCCATGGTTACTAGCAGGGCACGTGTAAACTAGTTTCCTGTGCAAAAGTATTAAGCTGAACCTTAGGGAAAAAGTGTTGTGAAAGCCATACAGTTCATTTCTGGAGTTCTTGCACACTGTTGCACATCTGATTTCGGGAATTATCAGGCCTAAAAGGTACACTAAATAATTAAAAAATTTAAGAAGTAGTACTATTTGTTTAGTAGTAAAAAAAGAAAAACAACAAGATGTATGGTCACATTAGAGATACCTTTTTTAGGCTTAAAATTACTGTGTACCTGGAGTGTATTACTAAAGAATTATTTTAATACAGATATTAAACTATATATACATGTATATTCTGTATACATCTATATATAGTTACATATTGTACAATATGTATCTATATATAGATGTATATTCTGTATACATCTATATATAGATACATATTGTACAATAATATTTGAAAAATTTGGGGTCAGTTTTTTATGGGTTTTTAACAGTTGTCTCTTATGCTCACCAAAGATTTGTTGATTTGATCAAAAACCAGGAAAAAAAATATTATTGTGAAATATTATTACAATTTAAAATAACTTATCCATTTTAATATATTTTAACATGTAATTTATTTCTGTGATGCCAATGCTGAATTTCTAACAGCCATTATTCCAGTTTTCAGTGAATGTCATATGATCCTTCAGAAATCATTTCTAATCTGCTGATTTGCTGCTCAATTTTTTTTTCAGGATCCTTTGATAAATACAAAGTTCAATAGAGCAGCATTCATTGGAATAGAAATCTTTCGTAACATTCTAAATGTCTTTACTGTCACTATTGTTATATTTCTTTCTTAAGAAAAAAAAAAAACCTCTCTCTCTATTTATAATCTTTAAGGAAAACCAAAAGGTGCGTACACACATTTATAGTCAGGGACATACAACGCATTTTCTTGTAACTCTACAGAGGGCACTCTAGTTTACTCTGATTGTGTCCTCTGACTGTGAAATACCTGTCTATCAAGCGTTAGCCCTCTTTTTTCATACACGAGTACAGTCCCACAGCGCTGGCGAATGTCTCACGCCCTCTTCAGCAATAACCTTGCACCCCCCACCTCTCTGTGGAATTCATTCGTCTCTTGTCTGTTCAAACATCACACCTGAACATGGCTGTCAGCCGCCCGGCTTTATCATTGCCTTTCCTCTCATCCCCACACTTACTTCAGCGCAAGAGAAGGCCTTTAGTTTACAAGTGATCTGCAAGCTCATCAAAAAAAGGATGAATGCACATTGACAGATGGAAATGCTAACAGCCAGAGACTTGTTTTGCGGGACGCAGCGGGCAATGATGAATGCTCTGCAGCTTGGCAGGGGGTTTTGCGCATGTTACAAGGTTTGACGTGAATGTAGCACACGATGTGCTTCTGGAGTGGATTTGACGGACAGCTGTCACTCACTTGATGAACTGGCCCATGTCCTCGCACAGCGCTTCGCAGCCGGGCCACTTGCACTCGCCATGTCCGAAGAGCGGGTGGGAGGCTGTGTGTTCCTCATGGGTCGAGCTGAGAAGGACACAAAAAAAAAAGATCTGGTTAGTTGACCTATAAATGATTATGTCACACTAAACTCAAGCGGTAGGAGTGTTCAGGAAAACAGGAATACACACTCTATTCTTCAAAAACATCAAAACACCTGCTTGCTTAATCAAAACAACTCATTTGGGTTGATATCTTATTTAAATGTTTTCAGTCAGTTGGCATGGTAGTCTCACACACATGCGACTAATAGAAAGCAATGAAGCAATGGAAACAGTCTTAAATGTTCCCTGTCTGGGAAAGCCGATAGTTTTGAGCCAGTCCTTCAGGAAGCTTTGAACAAATGCATTTTGAGAGGGCCTGGTAAGTGTAAATGTAAAAAAAAAAAAAAAAAACACGTCAGCTTTCCATAATCGTGACTGACAGACTTCCAATAATAAGTGTATATCATTGTATTAGCATCTTGCACTACGACGCAGGTTCAAATGTCTGAGATGCGGCCAGGAACAACACGCTGCTATCTAATTACGAATGAACGTGGATGATCTTCATATGTTTCTGGGTAACGATGGGAGTTCGGATAAGGTGGCTACTGATGTGCTGACAGGGACTGCTGGTGGGGCCTGGGGATAAACACTATGGTCTTGTTTCATTTGAGATACAGCCACTGTGTGCTCTGTGGCCGAGAAGTCTGGATCGGGTCTCTCTGGCCCAGCTTCTGTAGAGATCCATAACGAATCAGCCTCGAACTCTCGCCAGCAGTCCCATCCAGCAATTTTTCATTTCGGGCCTGGCCAACAGCCATGGGCTAGCATGTAGCTTTTTTTTTTTTTTTGTGAGGGCAGGGACCACAGAATCCTTCGTCACGTGTCTGACTCTTGCTAAGCATGGGCAGGGGGCTAAATGGGGGGTGGGGGGGGGGGGGCTTGTGGCGGTTGAAGGTCTGGGGAACTCTTCCCAACTCCACATCAGAGTACTGCTTAATATAAAGCAGCTTGCTTACAGATGAGGCCCTCCTGATGCGGCACACACATGCTCACTCCACCTCTTCATCAGATGTGCTGGCAGTGGACGGCCCACGCAATTCAGAAGCTGCTCGAGCGCTAGACATTACAAACTACTGGCAACCACACTGTCCACATGTGCCATGCATTAGCCTCACCGCACAGTTTTTCTTCCCTTTTCAGTTGCGAGTGTGTGTGTGTGTGTTTGTGTGCAAATGTGTTAGGCCAAGTCAGGGAGAACAGTGTTAGAATAAAACATGATGGAGGGTGTGCTTTTCTTTCTGTTTAGCCATGTCCGTGTAGCATGACAGGTTGGGGTAGTGTGATAGTGCTGCTGGTGTGTGTGGGTTTATTTAGCTGTAGTTGGGAGGTCCCACCAGTGTAAAAAAGGCATATTACATAAAAAGATCCACAGAACCTCTTCAAACATCACACTGCAGAACCATTCAAGTGATTATAAATTATATAATGCTGCTGATTATATTATTTACATATTGTTTTATTTATTATTAATTTATGCATGTACTGTATGTGTGCATGTATAGGCTTGGCTGGCCCGGTAGGTTTGATATATTACATTTATATAAGAACAACAGCAGTTTAATGTGGGTCCTCATTTAGATGTCAAGGTAACCATGTGAGCATATACATACATACATACATACATGTGTGTGTTTTACTCACTGAGTGCTCTGCAGGTGAGCGCCTTTGGAATAAGGCATGAGATGCTCATCACTGGACTCCTTGGTGAAGGACGAGATCCACTCAAAGAGTCTTGCTCTTAAAAATTGATAGAATGTATAAGTACCCCACAGTAGGACAACTTTTCTATCTCTCACACACAGCTGCTCACCTCTCAGCTAACTTTTCACAGTATACTTTCACCCACTCCACACACACACACACTCATGCTAAACTGGCACAGGGGCGTCAGTCATGCTGAAGACATGCTATGTTCTGAGGAACTCACACGAGCACCTAATATCAAATGAACCCTGGCATTTTACATCAGCTCATCAAACGGCATCTGACAGCAGAGACCTTGAAATATGACTTGTGTGACAAAAATATCTATTTATGAAATACTGTCATTTAGCAGTTGGCACTCTGAATGCTTATGATGAAAACACATGAGTATAACTAAAGCACTTGTTTGTTTGCATACTTTCAATATACTGTCAATTTTAATTTTAAACTGTGGATACTGGTCATTCATGTCTTTGACTAACTAGAAAAGAAATATCCCGTGGATAAACAAAGTTTGCTTGTGAATTTTCCACTGACCTGTCTCTCTTTGGAGTGTGCACAGAGTTCTGTCCATTTGGCAAAGGATGATGGGGGATCTGAGGTGAGACCTTGGAGGCCGAGTATGAGGTAGTGTTGGAGCTGTTGGTGGTCAGATCGAGACCCTCGTGTTTCATGGGCTCCTCTGTGCTCTGAACACTGGCCACGTCCTTCCACAACTGCTGCAGGTCAGTGGGACACATGGCTGAGATGGACAGAAAGCAATCAAGAGATTACTACAAACTATAAATCAATATTTATTACAATAAACCATGATGTTTTTAGTCAGACAAAAATACCACTTTTAGTAAACTATAAGTGCTATAATACACAAACTCCATTGAACAACAAATTCCATTGAAACACAAACACAAATAGGTGAGTTGACAATCCCTGAATCAACAACAGGTGCCATATGATGAAACCAATTCTAGGAGACATTTTTTCAGTATGTTTATTAGTTTTCCTCATCTTTGTTGTGCTGAAGGTTATAAGCCTAGTGTTGAAAGATGAGAGCTACTTCTGAAAGCATTCAAAACCTGCGTCTCCTTATCACATATCTAAAGCCACCCCCTCTCCACCTCACCTCGAGCAGCGGCCAGCTGGCAGCGCATCCCGCCCCAGAGATCTTAAAGTCTGGCAGTGCACTGACATTAGTGTGGCAAGCCATAAAACACCAGGCGCACACCGCGCCACACTTCACTACGGGAGGGGGGAACGCCAATGGGACTTGTTAAGTTCAAGGTGAGAGCAGAAGTAGGGAACTGTCCAAATCTGAGGAACCAAATGGCTAATTTCAGCGTGTTTTTGTTATCTTTCAACATCTCCGCAAATCCCCTGGAACTCACTGGGTGAATTAATCTTGGCGAGATGCTCTCTTGGCATTTTTTTGTTTTATTTTCCCCTCAAACTTGCTGAATTCGGGATTGTTTTCGTCTCTTGGAAAGGCGGAGGGGGTCTAGGTTGGGAGGGAGATTTGAGGGTGTAAAAAAAGAGGGGGAGGGGGTAAGCTCGTCTGGTGCACACTGTTCCCGAAAAGCCACAGCCTGCTATGCTATCTCACATGGCAAAGACTTAATAGCAATCTAAATATTATGTCTGGTCCGCCAGCATTCTTGTCCTGGACCCCGCCAAAACAAAACTCCTCGCCTGGCCTGGCCCTCTACACCCCACCCCCTCTCTTCCCAGCAGGCCCGAGGCCAGGGAAATTATGTTCGGCCACACTTGCAGACACAGGCTGTTGTTCACTAGAGAGAGACAACCTGACAAGAGCACCAAAGGGCCACGGATGTACTTTCACCCTGCAAAAAAACAAGCCAGACTGGTGGTGTGGGGCTTTTGCCATGGATGGAGGAGGGATGTGTTTTCTGCAAGTTTCTACTTTTGTGAAAGAACGGCCAGAACATAGGAAGTGGAAGGGAGGACGCAGGGTGGAGATGGAGCGGTTTACCTACAGTGAAGTGTTTTTATATTGCATTTACTTCCAAACACACACACACACACACACACTGGCAGGTGAGGCGTTACCCCTGCGGTTGGCCACACACTCTCTCTTTCTCTCACACACACACTTCACAGAAAACATTGAAGTCAACATCATCCCTGTGATGGCAAAGCTGAATGTTCAGCATCATTACTCCAGTCTTCAGGGTCACATGATCTTTCAGAAATCATTCTAATATGCTGATTTGGTGCTTAAGAAACATTTCTTATTAAAGTTTATGTTTTGTAATAATGCAAACATCTTGAATTATTTTTGTTCAATTTAATGCTTCCTTGCTCAATAAAAATGTTTTTTTCTTTGAAATCTTACTGACCCCAAACTTTTGTATGGTAGCACAAAGACTCTTTTTTTGGGGGGGGGGGGGGGGGGGGGGGGGGGGGGTGAACATGTACAGTATGCTACCGTTTCACCGCAGCTTTGACTACATTACACTTTGTTTACCATTTACATGTGACTAACAATCATAAGTAGATGGCCAATCACAAGGCAACATTAAAACTTCCCCTTTGAGTTTTCATGTCTGCTTCCTCGTCTAGCTTCATGCATCATAACTCCTGAAAAAGAACTGAAGAAAAGTTTGGCATGGTGATCACAAAGCATTAAGCTGAGTCCAACAGATCTGGTTGCACCCTTTGGACAGGAATTAAAATGACTTACTGTAACTGTTAAGTGAATATTACAAAGAAACTAAAGTCATCCCAGCTAGCAGTCTAATGCAGTGAGTCACTTGAGTTTGAAACTCTAGCCTTTCTAAGGGAATGACTGGACACACCAAACAAACATGAAAACAACAACAACGGTTGGCGCCACCCATGGATCAGAGAACAAATCCTTTTCAGCAGCAGCTACGGCCAAGCATGACTAGCCAGAAGAATGCGCATGGTTGGCTGACCAGTCATAATGGAGGGCTTCTTTTCAGAGAGGGATTGTGGGGAAATTCCATGATTCTGTTCTGTCACAGGATTTGTTGAAGGGATTCCAAGAGCCCAGAGTTTATTGTTCTTCAGACCCCTTGAAACAATGACATAAGCAACGGGGAGTGGGAGGCAGGCGCTGGGGTCTACGCCAGAAAGATGCCAAAGCCAAAAGTTTACAGCTGTCGCTAAAAATTATTTTCATCAATTTGCAAACCTTCCTCTGCTTTACTCCTTGCTTTGCTCTCTCCCTCTCCTTTTTTTCCTAAAAGCAGCCGTGCGCATATGTGTGTGTGTGAGTGTGCGCGTGTGTGGTAGGCCTACTCAGGATTCCGGATGACGAGTCTCTGTTTTCTTAAGACTGAAATAATAAGAGATGTCAAGAGCAATGGGCGAGAATGAGAGTCAAGCACTCTAATAAAAGACCGGGATCATTTTGGAGGCCCTATCGGCAAGAGTGGCAGGGATTTCGGCATGGAAACTGGAGTCGGCTCCCTGTTTGTTCTGTTTGTTCTGTCCTGTTGAGGCTCTTTTAATGTTATGGCCACTGTAGAACCTGTAAAAGTTGATGTGTCTCAATTTCAGCGGATGGTGGCCAGTTTTCAGTCAAGATCCATTTCTGGTTGGACCCTTTGACAAAATGAGGAAAAATGGAAAAATAAATTTAAAACCGATTCAAAACCTCCATTTCCTTCTGTAGGATAAGCGCGTCTGGAGCGTGTATAACTCACATGTGCACACACACATAAGCCCCCTCCCAGCCTGTGCACAAAGCCCAGTGAATTTTGTGGCATATTTTACCTATTATCCAAATGACTGCCTTCCACAAAACCAACAATCAAGCTTTGCTTTTATCTCTTTATGAGCTGATTAAGTTAACAAGCTTCACATGTGGCTCTACGGACATGGCTGTAGTTAGTCTCCGGGGGCTTCATCCCGCTCTAATAGATTGAGATGATAGCTCATTGCCAAATTTTGGAGGAAGAAGAATGAGGGATTCATTTTACAGCCAGCTTTATTAGCATTTAAGGTTGAGCATGCACTAGCGGGGCAATTTGAGAGCATGCATATGTGTGTGTGTGTGGTGGAGGCTGACTAAGGAAGAATAAGTGGGCGGCGGACGCGAGTCTGGCCTCAGCCTGAGAATGCCATCTGGTCCTGGGCTACGGGCATGAACACAGATGCTGCATTTATTTAGCACACTGCATTTCCTCCAGAGCTCCACTTTCATTTAATAGGCATCACTAAAGGAGCGAATCAGACGTTCTGTGGTGTTTTTCTGGCTGTTGAGGACAAGAGGAGAGCAGTGAAAGAGACAGACCACCGGGTTGAGAGGCCTGCGGTTGTAGCACCTCACCCTAGGGCTAGACGGAGTCATATTTTTGTGGTCAATATTGATCAGCTAAGAGTTTTTTTTTACCTTCAAAGATATGAATTAGTTCAAATGAGTCAGTATCTGCAACTAAACTAGCTAACAAAAAATGATTGCACCCAAATTCCCTTTCATAGCACGTACTAAATTCGATAAAGAACATTCTTCCCTTGTCACACAAAAAGCAGGTGTAATTAATTTCATTAGTCTGATGTTAACATGTTGCTAAGCTTAGCAGCACAACACTCTTCTTATAAGCAAAAAACATAGCAAAAAATACTGTATAAAATAGTACACTGTCTTCAAAATATTAAGACTTATTTTCATTTTCATCTTGAATATGTGTATTTTGTCTTACTACACTAGTATATTTTTACTTTAAGTCTAAACAAGAAAATCTGGCAGTGCAATAAAAAACACTTATATTCAAGATACAAACTACGAAAACAAGTCTGAATATTTTATGCAGTGTTGATTCTCATAAATTCATCGTAAGGACTTTTAGATATTTGAACTGGAAAACAAGACAAAATACTGCTTTTTTAGAATCTGGCAATACTTGTGGCCTCAAAGAATGAAGAACTGTTGAAACTCAACTGATGCAGTTTGTCATACAGGTACTGTTTCAGAAATACTTAGAATTGGGACAACCTACTCAAATGCTGGAAAAACAGTGAATCCTGAGGCTTGTTTAACAGATAGTTTGTGTAATTGCATTGGTATGTGTACCTTGTTGCAGGCTCTGAATAGGTACTGCTCCTTGGCCCGGTTGTAGGTTCACCAGGCCCTGTCTTTGTAGATTTAGAATGTGTTGCTGCTGTAGTTGTTGCATCTGGATCAACTGCTGTTGGAAAGCCAGCTGTTTATTCCCCAACTGCTGCTGCTGAGAACGAGAGAGAGAGAGAGAGAGAGAGAGAGAGAGAGAGAGAGAGAGAGAGAGAGAGAGAGAGAGAGAGAGAGAGAGAGAGAGAGAGAGAGAGAGAGAGAGAGAGAGAGAGAGAGAGAGGCATGTTAAACAAACAACAAAACAAAGAGATGGGAAAAGTGGGAGGAAGAGACTTGGAGAGCTGCAGGATAGAGAGGGCGGGAAAGAGGAGACATTCATTGGTTTTTATAAGCCTTCAACCTCGTCCAGGACATGTTTAGATAGGACATATCCTGGAATACAGACATTTTCCCCGCCGATCACCAAAGCACATCCTGTGGCGGTAGACAACAAGCAGACAACAGGCTTGATTCAAAGTGTCGAAGTGCATTGTGAAGCCTCATGCATTAAGAGATAACGCATTAATCTGTGTGTGACAGTTCCATGTGGTCTAGGACCGACAACCAATGACACGCTCGCAAACACGCTTGTTCATTCCTGTGTGTAGCAATCTGTTAGCATGTGGTTGGCTTGCAATTAACACGGCAATAAACAATGACTAACAACATCTGTGCGCAATGTTAAGAACAGTTCCAGATTATATGACATCAGATGTTTATCATTTTACAATAAGGCTTGGTATTTTTTCACTATGCATGAAATGTGTTTTGTGAAAAGTGAGAAGCATGACTCCAAAACTCTCTTGCACGGTTTAATAAACAGGTCTCAATGTGTGTGGATAATCATCGTTCAGCTTTCAAGAGATTTATTTTTGTTCCAGCTGACTTCTGGTGACGTTTAACAATGAGAAACCGTTTGATCAGCTATGACATACGCAGTGCACTCCAAGACTAGCCCTAAACTTGTAAAAAAAAAATAAAAAAACTAAAAAAAACACTTCAGATCTTTAGCCAGAGGTGAGAAAGAACAGAAAAAGGTCCAAGGTGAAGAAAAGGCTGGAAAAGACCCATTTAAAAGTGATGCATGTATTTCATGTTTAAAGTGACCTAACATAACATCATTGACTCAACTGATGACTTTGAGAGTTTGTGCCAGGACTAAACTACCGTTCAAAAGCTTGGGGTAAGTACGATTTTTTAAAGAAATTAATACTTATTTAATTGAATTGATCAAAAGCGATAAGACATTGATAATGTTACAAAAGATTTATATTTCAAATAAAGCTTTCCTTTAGAACTTTCTACTCATCAACAAATACTGAAAAAAGCATAAAGTCTCCAACTTTGATTAAATATTTATTTTGCAACAAATCAACATATTACAATGATTTCTTAAGGATCATGCGGTACTGGAGAATGAAGTAATGAAAATGAAAATTCAGCTTTGTCATCAAAGGAATAAATATTAAAAAAAAAAAAAAAAAATAGAAAAGAGTTATTACTCATTATTAATATTACTTCACAATATTACAGTTTTTACTGTATTTTTTGATTAAATAAATGCAGCACAATGAGATTTCTTTCAAAAACATTACATTAAAACATTAAAAACAAAAATCTTACAAACCCTAAACTTTTGAACAGAAGTGTACCTGTTTTTCTATATATCCGATAAGGTCAGTTGGTGTCGTGGTGATAAATATCCTCCTTCCTGAACCGGCCTGAGTCAAATCACTGTTTCCAGCAACACGCTTTTTGATGTTCCCCCAATGAGAGATGGGCCTTATCTCCTTTAAGATAACGGCACAAAAAAGTGGAGGGGAGAGAGAAAAATATGTTGAAGGAGGGAAGGAAAATAAAAAAAGAAAATAATTAAAGGTAGTTTCTTAATCTCACTGTCAGAGAAGTGGCTTGAGGCCACGACCCGAGGCACAAGGCCTCATGGGAAGGGGCCACATGGGTCAACATCAACAGAGAAGAGAGAAAACACAAGCCCTTTTCAAAACTTACTGAGCTGCTTTGTTCCCTACAGTACACCCCACATACGCAAATCCTCATAAGTGAACGATTTGGAATAGGCAGCATATAATCAACTCATCAGCAATCAACTCAATTGATTTCAATAGACTGACATTAACATGGTGCTAAGCTAAGCTAACTGAGTATAATTATATACTTTATAAGCAATGATCTGTCATGATTATGTGCAACATGACTTTCTGCTTTCTGATGAATTCGAAATTGAGCAACAACATTACAAAATCGCCTCAAATAGGGACCTCATTTTTTATTTTAGAATTACACCTAATTTTCGCCAATGTTCAGCACATATAAGCGCACCCATACACACACAAACAAAGAAAATATTTGAGAACATCTTAAGTATTTTTCAAGAATTGCACTTGCAAACTTCGTAGACTTTCTACATAAATTTCCTAACTTCTTTCTTAGTCTGGCCCCGACTCTCTGTGGAGAGACGCACATGTTCTCCCCCCTAACTTTGAGACTGAAAGATGTGATTAAAGTGTGAACAATGAACATTCAGTTAACAGACACACAACCGAAGAAGTGAGTTAATGCCAATATTCAGCATGTCTATCCCTCTCTCTTCCTCCTCCTCTTCATCCCCGTCTCCTCTCCTTTCTATTTCTCTCCCTGTTTCGGTCTCATGGGACACAGTTCAAGTTCTTTAACACATTGTGTCTGCACGCTGTTTACATTAGATGCAGTTGAGTGGCTAAAGCTAGCGAAGTAACAGGCCTGTCAGCTTGATTTATGAGCACATCAAACAGAGTTTGGGCACGCCAGGCCCGACTGACAGCGCTACTTCATTAGGCTGACTCCAGGGTGACTCCACAGCTCAACCGTCAAACTGAGAGAGATAGAGAGAGAGAGAGCGGGGTGAAACAATAAAAAAAAAAAACAGAAAAAGAGCAAAAGTCTGGATTGATGCAAAAATGTGTATGGCAACCATCTCTCCCGCTTTTATTTCTGTCTATCTCACCTCTCACCTGCTTGTGTTGACTGGCAGTGATATGGGCTGCAATTAAAGCATCTTTTACTGAAGGAGAGCATAAAGTGTCATCTCTCCATCTTCAGCTGCTTTACAAAAACAAAGCCCTGTATATGAGCTTCCGATTTCAATCACAGATTATATAAACAGGCCTTGATTGTTGAAATATGATGCTACTAATGACGAATGAAAGAAAAATATAATATTTTGATGACAAAATTGATGTGGTGGTATTATGGCCAGAGATACATTTTCTTTCATGGTTTCATGAGTCAGTTTCCTGCAACAGTTGAACCAACAGCATGGCAGAACATGGAAAGGTATGTTTCAGAGGACGAAGGGCTTTAAAAGAGGGCAAGAGGGATGAGAAACAACACCACACGGTCTTGTCTTTCTATCTTCTTTCGTCTCCTCACGCCTGACTGCTTTAGTCTTAGTCCAGTGCTGTCAGTGCACTCGTCCCCAGGGGAACACCACTACATGCCAGACAAAACACACACACATAAATCCTTAAACATAGCCTAATCCAATATCCGATTTTCCTTGCTGTAATAATCCAAACAGCATGCATTTTTTTTATTAATTCATAAATAAGATATAACCAAATAAGGGATGTCAAAATAAAAAACAATTCAGTTTTACGCGTTAAAAATATTAACAGTAACAGTATATGATCAATCATTCAAGTGCTATTAAACCATTCAAGAGCGATAAGACGCAAAAAAAAAAAAGAACTCACATCTGTATGGTGAGCAGCTCTTTGTGAATAAACACCTGAAAGGTGCGCACCATGACAGTAAAAACATTAGTTAAAAAGTGTTAAATAAACGTAAAGAGTTGTGAGGCAGGGGTGTCTCACCTCTTTGGCCTGCTCCCTGCTTGTTATTACTGGGTAATTTATGCAATGAAGGCAGTGTTTGATTATTCAATGTTTGTATATTTCCTACCTGTTAGACCTAACAGAAAGTCTTAAAGCACTGTTTAGGTTACATAGGTTAAAACAATGAAAACAATAACTTTGTTTGTGCATTTTAGCAGGGCAGTTAAGAATTTCAATCAGACTGTGCCTGTAGAAAAAAAAAAAAAAACCTTAGTGTTAAGCCGTGATATTTTAAAGGTATTTTTCAGTGATGGTATCAATGACACTGGGCTTTATTCATACTGCTTAGTAGATGTCTTTAAATAAAAAAATTAAATATACCATCTTTATGTTGTTTCTACATTATTTTGGAGATTCAATGTGAAAGAATTACAATATAAAAATATAGTAAAAACAATGTTAGGTGAAATTAATCGCAGAAAAAAAAATGTGATTAATTTTTTATTATCAATTGACAGCACTACATAAAATGTTTAAATAAAAATGAACCATTTAAATATGTATAAAAAAACATTTTATTAAATTCCAACATCCAACCTTAAATTATAATTATAATAATATAAATAATAATTGTAATAATGTAAAAAAGTAAAATAAAAGTAACTAAAAATATAATAATAAATAATTAAACCTATTTTAATATTAATTTAATTTTAATTTGAGAAAACATTTTGTGGTAGGGTAGCAGTAAGGAGTACTTGTGTTTCTTACAGAGACAGTAACGCAAAAGCACACACTCACTATGTAGGACTGGACTGCAGCGTGTTGGCCAAGCATTCTCGTCTACATTTGAGTAGTTGCATATAGTGCCAAATTTCAGGCCAACTAAAGAGGCCCTGAACAAACGTGAGCTGATCCGCGGGGAAGAGGAGCTGACCACTGCCCTCCCGATTTAATTTCCCTACTCAGAGAGCACACCATCTCCCTTGCTCTAATATTTAATAAGGGAAAATGTCTGAAAAACTCCTGAGGCCTTGAATAAGGTTAGTCATGACTTTTTATACCTTTCCCCTCCCTCTCACTTTTAAATCTTTTTTCTTTTCTTTTTTTTCCTTCTGTCTCTGTCACGTTCCTTGGCTATCTGTGGAAAATGTCAGGATATTGGTCTCATTTGAAGAGTGTGTGTGTTTCAGGCACCTTCTGCATTTGCCACGCATTTGCTCTATCAGTCACTATATGGTCTAGGGCATATCTAACGGGTCTTAATCACTGTCGACCATGGCCTTAGCATCCTCCCCCACCTCAGTCTCTCACCTGCTATGAAGTAAAGAGCTCATTCATTTTTCTGATCCTCTCAGTCACACATTCAGAGGACTGCAAACCACCCTCAACCATGCAGCTTAGATGGGATTTGTCCTATTTGCTATTTGTAGTGGAGTTGTTAGCTGCGGCCATAAATACATTGGAGACTGTGGATTATTCTCTCATTTAAGCCAGTCTCCTAACATGGTCAAGCTGGTTAATGTGTTGTTTTCTGTTATGATGGTTTTTGGGTACTTTTCAACTGAAATGTCAGCTGGGAGGCTAGTTAAACCAGCCAAAAATCACCTTAGTCAGGCTTGGAGACAATCAAAGCCATTTTAAAGACTAAGCCAGCTAAGACTGGTTTGAACATTTTGTTTAGCAGGGCTCACCTCAATTCCACAAATTCATCTCCTTTCATTTATGCAGGATACCACTTGCTAGCAACTGTGCAAGCAGCTATGTGCTCATCTCTGCTGTTTTGATGGTTCTGGGCTCATTTCAATTAGTTAGTCTGTAAAACCATCTGGCTGACCAGGTAAACCTTCCTAATATCAGTTTAATGAGGTTAGGAGAAAAGCTAGACAAACTTAACAAGTTTAGGAAGGCTGGGAGACTAAATAGACCATCTTAAATACTAGAAAGCTATCTTAGGTTGGTTTGAACATGTTTAGCAGGATTCACCTCGAACCCTCAATCCACTGGTGGTCACCTTTCATCAACACATGGTACCGCAACCTGCATCTTGTGAGCAACTGTGCCAGCAGATATGTGCTAATCTCTGCTGTTTTCAGATAGGCAGGCTGTAAAACCAGTTAAACCAATTTTTACACACAAGTTTATAGATGCTGGAAGACTAACTAGACTAAGCTACACAAGCTTTGGTAACCTGCATGTTGCTAGCAACTGTTCCAGCAGCAATGTGCTAATCTCTCCGCTAAGCCGTTTGTTCATTAAGTCCTCGCAGAAACTCCTTGATTAAGTTGTATCAGATATAGCTCACGCCCCTAACACACAGGCCGCAAAAGTTTGGATTTCATTTGACCGCCAGATTAGCGCAGATCTCCTCTCCCGCAGAGCGCAGACGGGCAATTATGCCCTCGGCTTTGTTGTGCTGCAGTCTCATCCTCAGTGATCCAACATGATTCCTCCTCACCTTCATTACCCACATCAGGTCCTTCTCCTCCTCCAGTGCCTTAATTGACAATTAAAGAAACTCGTCGACTCCACCATAGTGCGTTGTAATGGGGATTTTCCACTAGGCTTAGCAAGCGGGGACTTGTAAATTAATACTTAACGAGTATTAGCGGGGAAGCCCATGGTAAGGTTTGGAGCATGACTTTGGTCAATGACAGAGAAATGAAAATCCATATTCCCCAAATGTCTTAATCCACATTTTTGAATCACTTAATACACAAAATGCAATTGAGAGCTTGACAGAAGAGGGAAAAAAAACATTCGTCTGTTTTCCTACTGAGGATTTCATGTAATGCTCAGTGATTACAGAGCCTTTATAAGGTCTGTGCCGCTCAGTGCAGCACACAATCAGTCATGCAATCATCTCACATATGAGAATACAGTTATTTTCAAAGAGTTCATTTCTGGCTTTCAAGAGGAACTGGCCTCTGCTGTGTGACAAATGATGTGTCAGCCTTCTTGAGGATGCTCATCTAGGGTGCTATGAAGGTGAAGTACACTGTGAAGTGCACAACAGAGGGAAGGGGCAAGGGTGTCTCACCTCTTTGGCCTGCTTCCCTGCTTGCTGTTGCTGGGTAAGGAGCTGGAGGTGCAACTGCTCCTGTTGCTTCTTGTAGTACTCCTGCAGCTAGACAAAAAGAAAGACAGAGAATGATTTTAATTTAACAGAAATGTAACACTATGCTGCAACAAAATAAATAAAATAATAGACAAACTAATAAACTAATAATAATATTAATAATAATAAATGAATGCATTTCTAAATAAACAAAAAATAATATGAATGAATGAATAACAAAAAAATAAATTAAACAAAAACAAACTGCATCAGATATTAAAATCTTATTTTATTTACCCCATATTGGCTTAAGCATAAATCACACTAAATTATTACAGTTATGCTTAAAATATTCTTAATTCAAGATATATTTTCTGAAAACAATTCATAATATTTTGTGGTATTTCACAAAGCTTATCAGTAAATTTATTTTATTATAGTTGTTGTTGTTGTTTTATGGATGTTTAAATATTTTACTAAAACAAGAACATTTTTATTTATTTTTTAGTGAGAGAAAAAAAATTGTTTGGTGTTGCAAGGATATAGCACAAATATGTAGGAAAAAAAGGAGCACTTTAACAAAACATCAATGACATACACTTTAAAACAAACAGATTCATCTGTAATGCAAATCCTATTATGAGGGTATGTATTGTACCTTTTCTCTACATTTTCTTTATTATCACACACAAACCCAATAAAGGACATTTAAACATCAGTACTTCTCATGTAAAGAGACACCATGGCACAATAGGCTGCACCAAATGGTCCTGTCCATCTGCTTACACTGGAAAATGTGGTGATATCAAATGAGTCACATAACACTGGGTTTCTAGGATGAGGTAGCTTGGGTGCAAGGAGTCGCATATGTCTTAAGGCATCAAAAAAATGAAAACAGGATAAAACAAGATCAGCTTCTTGCTTAAGGGCTAAAGTGCCTCCATAATAAGGCATATTCATCTTTTTTCGGCATTCCTCTAAAAGGCAGCTTAAACACCTGGCAGGCGGCGTGTGAATGTGTCCTGTAAATCATCTGTCCATCCTTCTCTTGGCGTGGCAAACCTGACAGTGTGGAGACAGGCTTCCTTATTTATGATTGACTGAACTAAAACACACAACACCTGTCTGGGAAAGTGCTGGTAAAATTTGCCCTTCGCTTCTAATCTCAGAGCAGTTTTTGTTACATCCTGAATTACAGTTATGATTAAAACACAGGTGGTAGAAACCAGCCAGAGATCAGCACAAAAAGCCAATTTATGCCTTAAGCATCTGAGAGATCTGAAATAGAGACACCAGCCTGATTCCTACACTGATGCTTCCCTATTCATGCTACTATTCATTAATTATGTGCAGGAACGTTTATAAAACAAAATCCTGCCATTGTCAAATGGAAAAATGCACCTTTTAGATGTTTTTTATGGTTCTGTTTGCTTGCGTGAAGGTTTTATGTAGTTAATAAAGCACATGAAAGGTGTTTACACACTGGTTACTTATTCAGTGTTCAGCTGAATGAGTCTCTATCTCCTCTACACAGGTAAACAGACCTGTATGTGCTTTATCATGGTGAAACACCTCATGGCACACCTTGCTCTGATTAAAAGCTTTGGGAACAGAAAGAGACATGTGGAAGTCAATGATTTTAAGTGTGCATAGCAGGGTTAGGGGTATGTTTCATTCTCCAGAACAATGAAGGTTATTAGACAAAAACAAGAAACAGGTGTGTGAGGGCAGAACAGCCCAGATAGGATTAATCATTTACAATTATCAATTACTAATTCTGTGAAAACTTCAGGATGTGGGTAAGTGTTTTTATTAGTTGTTAAGGCAAACATGACTATTATTATTCTTCATACTTAGTGTTGGGGGGTCTGATTGAAACTTGTTTACCGAGGGTCTATTGAAGATATATTATACTGTGGAAAGTTTCATGACATTTCAAACTATGAACGTTATTGTAATTAATGCTCATCCGGATAATCAGAAATGCCATGAAAGTTTTAAGAAACAGGCCTTTGATGCTCACATGAAAACCTGGAAATAATTTTCAAAAGAGAAAAAACAAGAAGAAACTGTATATGTGTGAGGTTTACACTGCCAAAGATTTAAAATAATACACTCAAAATAATAATCTCTCATTTCCTGCATTCGAAGTAGAAAAAAATATTAAACACGAGAAAGGCTTCCTGTTACGCTACCATGTTTACTTTCGCCTGTTTGAACTAGCTCTTACTTTCAACTAGCTACTCTTTTACAGAGTCCAAAGTGAGACTGGCTTGCACCCACTAACACTGTCATTACACATCTCCACCCGTAGCTCTGGCTAACCGCAGTGGCCACCGCAGACCCACCGCTGTTTGTTTTACTTTCAGATTATTAATTTACCCAGGAAAGCCTATTAAGATTAAAATCTCAGCTTTGCATGGATGACCTATCTGACATGGAAGTACATGTTGACCGAAAGAGCAGAGCACGGAGGCCCTTGGACACGCAGGGGCAGTGGAGGAGCGCCTGGGGGACGACGGCTACAGCTGCTGGAGAAAAGTAGAATAATGATACCCTCATTAACTCCTTATCACATATAATGCTTACAGATGTAATGCAGGCTTACTCAAGGAATGAGGCACTTAATAGTGGGCTACATCCCAAATCACAACTTAAAAAGACGTGACAAAATACTTTGTGTATACTTTTAATACTTTGTGTGCCATGCTCAAGAACAATTTCTCAAAACAAATTCTTTAATAATTATTATGCATGTAGCTTTTTTTTTTTTTTTTTTTTTTTACCTCAAATTAATTAAAATAAGACTAACTGGACTAGTTGTATTTAAAAAAATTTATTTGACAATGCAGGACATTTTAAAACTAACCATTTTAAATGAGTATTTTCACCATTTCACCTAAATTGTTTAACCTGAGATGTGAAAAAAGGCAAGTTATGGACCCCATTGACTTCCATAAAAGGAAAAAAAACAAAACAAAAAAAAAAACATAGAAGTCAATGGAGTCTATCGACTGTTTGGTTGAAATTCATTCAGGTTTGAAACAACTTGAGGGTGAATAAATGATGACAGAATTTTCATTTATAAGATAACTATTTCTACTAATTCATAATTCCTCAAACAGAACTTAAAAAATATAATTATATTTATAAATGACTATCATCCAGAGAGCAGTTGCCGTCAACTATTTTAATGGTGTCTTTAGTATACTTCATACATCGTACAAATTTTTATTGCCATTTGTTACGTATTGTTTATATTATTCTTGTGTGTTTGGTGGAATTGAAGAGCTTTTGTGACTCATGTTTACCAAGTGTGCATAATGCAAATGGTTTGTTATTGTTTTGGTGAATGTCTATTTCTCAGATCATAAAGTGTGCCCCCTTATGAAAACAAAATACCTCCCCATTATATATGTTCTGGCGACAGCCCTGTCCCAGGTCAAACTACCAACAAGCCTGATGTTCAACCATTCCAGGCTATGTTGCTGACAGAATGAGAATAAACTCATTTGATTGGGTGTCTGTCCTCAGAAAACTTCTCTTGGACCAACCTGAGTGTACAAAACTCTTTGGTCTTAAACGAGCCTTGAACTCGCTCATATCCCACTGTTTTTACCAGGCGAGTGGTTCTACCGAGCAACACTAAAACAATGTTTGCCCTCTACAAAATCCATCTCACACCACTGCGTCTTTTTTTACAACCTGTCGCCATGCCGCTCTACGGGATATTGAAGGTGAGCTACCTCACGTCTGTGATGCCGAGCCACGGCCATTTCCAACAGAGAAAGTCAGCGAGCCGTAAGGTGTGAAGGGAAACTCCATTTACCACACTAGAGGCATTTGGATCGCAATATGTCGCCCGTCTCTTGGTTTAAACTTTCCTCCACGCCTCGCTGCCACCCGACTGGCCCCGCTGCCTCTCGCCCACTCATTACCCCTTTAATTCATGCCAATATGACGCTGAATAGATGCAGGAATAATTAAAGAATAATTAAGGGTTTTTTAATGATTTGATTCAGTGGGCCCTTTTCACGTTAACTGCACGCCTTGAAAGGCATTCACCTTAGATTCCCATTATTGTGACCTTGGTTTTACTTAACAGCACAGAGAGGGGATAAAAAAAGGAAAAATATATCAGCTGGGCTGTAATTAAGGGCTGGAGGGATGTAAAGGTTAACTCTCACATTCATAAGTGCACACGCATACATAAACATGTACTTGCTCTCTCTTTCCTGCGCTTGCTTTATCTTTGTATGTAAATTCATATTTGTAAGGGTATTCACATGCAGAAAAATCCAAAGCCCACTCGTTCTCCCACACACACTGGGATGAGATCAGGGACGGATCGCTGTATGTGTGTGTTGGCAGGCTTTCTGATTGCTCCATTTGCCGTGTGCGAGAGAGTGAGCATTAAAAGCCACTTCTCACGTGGTTCATCACCACTGCGAACCATTAAACCCACTGGCTTTTACTGGAGATGTAAAACGGCCCATGAACGGTAACTATTTCAATTCCAATATCCTCGTTAAATATAGAATAAAAAAAGGGAGAAATAAAGCAGGGGGAGGGGGACAAAAGTGCTACGTTTCTTTCTCAAACAGCTGAATTTTGATTTCTGTGAGCGAGCGACTCTTGATAAATTTGTCAGATCTGCTTGGTCCAATTTATACTCGCCTAAAGCAACCTCCTCCTCCTTACTACTACTGTAAATCAATTCTGCTCTGTCAAGATCATTTATGTAACAGAAAACTATTTTTTTTCCTCTTGTAGTTATGAAAAATAATCATACGTTCTTAATCGTATGAGGTTTCGGAGAGGTGCCTGACCTGATTTCTGCCTGAGAAGTGTGTGTGAAAAGGTCGAGGGTTGCGAGTTTTGGGACGGTGATAAATATTTGAGAGACGTGAGAGAAACAGGGTTGTTTGTTTCTTCATGTCTGCTCAGGGGCCACACCTCTGGGCTCCAGTCGATATCGCAGCGAGATAGCAGAGGCCATGCAACTAATAAACAAAGAAAGAAAGAGAGAGAGAGAGGTGGGAAGAGATATGGAGAAGTCTGGCTCAGCAGCTGGGTGAGAAACATTGTCCTCACTCTAACATAAGCGCTCCCTGACCGCCGGCGAGTCGACGTGTAGTGACACCAGCCAAAGGAGGCGTCGTCGACACTAGTACGCTAGTAAATGCTGCTTATAAACGCCAGAGCCAAGTAACATCAAAGCCGGAGAAGATATCATTCCGGGCATGCCTGTGAGGGTTCAAAGTTACACAAAACGCGATTACATTACACACTCTGACATCTACACTCAGGGCCTATTAACCGCGATCATACATGAATGTGCATTTACTGTGCCATCCGACGGCACTCTATAAAAGCACTGTCAACAGCTTAAGGGTGTTCCGTCAAGCTGGCCGGATTCTCCTATTAAATGTATGGCTTGAGCAGTTAAGAGGGAGGGAAGAAGTTTTCTTATGGAAGTATGGAACAAAGCGTTTGTGTTTATGTCTGAGTTATCTATATATTCCAGAAGGTTTAGAATGCTTGTTTTAGTATGTACCTCTTGGCGCACACTTGATATTTTTCACTTAACGTTAAGTTTTTGTGTAGAAGCCAGTTGACTATGACTATTTTACTTCATAATTTTAACTTTACTTGTCATAAGTGTGAATTAATAAATGACCATTCTGTATTCAGTAAAGATGCATTAAATTAATCAAGAGATAGTAAAGACTAACATTGTTACAAAAAATATTTAAAATAAATTGTTCTTTTTAACTTTTAATTGATCAAAGAATCATGAAAAATGCACCAGTTTCCTCAAAAATAAACAATACAAAGTAAACACTAATAATAGGAAATGCTTTTTTTTTCACCGAATCAGAATTTTAGAATGATTACTGAATAGAACAGAAAACACTTATTTTAATAATATTCCACAATATTACTGTTTCTACTGATTGAATGCAGCCTTGGTGAGGAACATTATTCTTTTAAATGAAACTACTTCTCACAACTGTGACTGTAACTAGTTCTGTAACTGGTTCTCAGTTTCTGCTATCTCACAATTGCAACTTTCTAATAGTACTGATTTTTAAATCTCACAATATGACTACTGTTTTGTTTTTAAACTAAATATCACTATCTGTGGAAACAGGCTCATAGATTTCTATAATAAAAAAAAAAAAAATAAATAAAAAAATTATATACATACATATATATATATATATATATATAGAATTAATTTTAATTTGGTTAGCCTAAAATAATAACTGACCAAATAATAAACCAAAAAATGTCTTATGAAACTTCATGAAGACTCCATGAAAGCTATGATGTCATGTTTTTGTTGGAAAATTATGGATTGTGGTGCAAAACATGCCCCTGCAGCAGTTTTAGAGGACATATACAAATAGAGTATAGTAATATTTTGATTAGCCAATAAAACTGGCACCAACTGGCATTGAAAAATGTACCTTTTGTGTGGTTTGTTTGGGCATATCATGTCTGAACAGCCCAGACATTTACAAATATTGTTTTAAGTTCTGTGTGTGGTGACTGTGTCAGTGTGTGTGTTACCTGTTGCAGCATAAGGGCTTGTTGCTGTTGGAGTAAAGCTTGGAGCTGAGGCGGAGAGAGGATCTGCTGCATCTGCTGAGGAGTTATCATCTGTGGTGTCATCATTGCCATGGATACCGGCACCTAAAAAAAGCAGAAAATAAGTACAATAAGTGACCGTAAACATGGTTGTGCATATGTGTTTGAGCACCATAATCTGTAACAGTGCGCTTGTCAACTGGTGGGCCTTCACACTAAAATGTGTCACAGGTCTGAGCAGCATGGAAAAACAAAGTTAAATAAAAAGGATAAAATGCATGTGATGAAACAAACAGGCTTATCAACTGTTAAGATGCTGAAGCATAAATAAGCACATACCCTCAACTTTAACATGATACAAAGCCATTTCTGTTTTTTTTTAGCTTCATAAAGGAATGTTGTACTTCACTTTAATTAACTCTTTATCCTGTCATGGCAAAGAGTACACACAACATCAGCTCTGTTGACAATAGACCTCCACACTGCTTGCATTGTAAAACCCTGGCAGTTTTTCCAAAAGAGTTAGAGAGAGTGTTGATCAAATCTTCCCTTGAGTATGTAGTCTTTATCAGCCTGAAAGTACTTCAATAAACATAATATTATGATTTGTTATCTAGAGAATCACATCTTGGCAAAAATAACAAACAGTCTGATAAGATAGCTATCGGCAGGAAACAACTTGCAACAGTCTGGAAGTGAGAGCACAATTTGCTAGACAAGAACGAGGCGTAAAGATGGAAAGCATGATTCTTATCTTATGACAAATATGCAGAAAAGGAGAAATGGAAAGAGAGCCAAGCTCAACAATAAGGATTTCTCTCTGCAAGTCCAGTCGGGCTATTAGTTCAGATTTTTACTTGCCCAGCCAGCATTTTCACTGGCCCCGGTATAGAAACTCATGCATTTTATTTTAATTTTATTATTAATATGCACATATATGTATATTTTATTATTTTAAGTTTCACATTGACTTATCTATGGAAACTCATTTCCGTTTTTTTAATTAAAATTAAGGAATCGTAAATTAACCGGAAATTCATTCTTATTTGGATCCTAAAAGCAAACAAAAAAAAAAACTACAAATCTAAACAAAAACGATAAAAAAAAATACAAATAATTTGTTTTTTAATTTTAAGAAATAGCTCCATGAAACAAAAGTTACGAATTTATACAAACACTTTTGCCTGAAAATGATGGCATACAAAACATCACTGATATTCCAAGACTATTAATTCCTGTTAGTTCAAAACCTCATCCAGATAACTTTTTAATATGATTGAAATCAGCAGAATTATCACACAAAACCAAATGTTTAAGTTATGTTTGAAAGACATAAAAACATGTACATGTGTGATTGTGTGTTTGTGAGGATGGAATCACATGATCAATGCAGCACTGACCCAATACCCAAAACTGTCCTAAAACTCTCATACAGGTCATGGGAATCCTTACTCTCTTTCTCTGTGTGTGTGTCTGTGTGTTAGAGAGATGGTTTGGAAAGGCCTGAAGGCAGGCCGCTTGTACATGAATACATCCTTTAATGCAGTAGTAGCGGCCACCCTGTGAACTTATGGGCAGTTTTTTAACGGGCCAGCAATTTCCTCCAGTACAATTTGCGGTTGCTTCCTCGAATGCAGCTAGCGATCTTCCACTGAGACACACACGCACACACACACACACGCTCCGTGGCGTTCCATTTATTTTCCTATTTACTGCTCAAGGGCCAGAACTGATCATCTCCCTGCAACTGCTCAATAAAAATAAAGCTATTTACAGGCAACGGCTGGCTTGAAGCTGACATACGAGTGCAAACTACAAGCCAGCATAATACGTACATTTATCTACATTTTCCACTCAAAGAGAATAAAAAAGACAGGCAACGGCGTGACGACTTCCCAGTCCACTGCCAGTCCGAACTGATATTTGCATTCATTTGTTTTCATGTAGCGCCTGAGCGCTCATATTTTCAGCAGTTTATCTATTCGAAGCTCAAGGGCTCGTGAGGAGGGGTGGAGGGAGGGTGCGAGATAAGGAGAGGAAAGACGAAGAGAGAGAGCTGTCAGACGCAAATTAAATCTGTAAAGGGCTGATTTGACTTTGTAAACAAGATTGGCGGTAAATAAGAACACCGGCTCTTTTCCCCCACCGAAAAGAGGGATGAAAGCTTGCGTTCGCGAGCCTCGTGGTTATCTGTGACCGTCCGATATTTTATAGTAAACGTCCCTATCACAATGAAACGAGCCATCCGTATCCTTCACTATGAGGAGGTGGGAACGCTTCCCAGAATCCATGACAGAGACAAAGAGGCAAAATTATGTACTCTTTTACCCTCTATGACTTATGTGCCACAAGACAGACACATTTTATGGCCTGGCGTGCCACTCACCTTGATTAATTAGAGGCGTGACGCAGGTGACGCGATGTTAGACTAGCGCTTACAGCTAAAGCTAGCAAGCACAGACACATTTCAGCTGATGATATCATGCATCTGATGCCATCGTGGGAGAGTGTTCGGCCCTATGCCAAATATCATGCATCCGCCTTTGATGACTTATATCAAGGGTTAAAACATCAAGGGCCCTACAATTACTGCTTTGAAAGCAAGTATGTGCACCTAGAGAGGAAAAGCATCTGAAACAAAGCCAGGGCATCATCCGAGGCGAGAGCCCACAGCAGGCCAGTCGGGCCGGGACGTGATGTATGTGTGTCTGTGCACACATTGGGGTAGACGGAACGTGAGATAGGGCAAAAGAGGGGGCTCGATGTGGCGGGCGCTTGGCGTCACGCCAATTTGCCACGCACGGCTGCTTGTCACCGGGAAAGAGCGAAATGAAAACCTGTAATTAATTGCTGCTCTGCATCCCATTCTCCCGCGGTGACAACCCATACATTCTATTTTATACACACGTTCATTGACATTTTCAAGTTGCAGGCGTAATAATTACCAGAGTTATAACACCTTCTATTGCGGCGCGACAGTGGGATTGACGAGCCGCCTGAATGCTGAGTTGTTAAGGTTTGACGCCATTAATTGCCCCTATAATCTAATATCACAAAGGCGGGCCATTACACACCATGAGCGGAGCGTGCAATTCGACACTACGGTTTCAGAGCAGTGCAGGAAAACAAAAGCGCACCATTAGGGACTTGACGGGCGCTAACAAAAGCGCAGCACAATGCGGAATTATATTTTCATTCCGCTTTGTCTCTCGCCAAAAAAATGATTCCCCCGTTCATTTGCCGCTGAATAGACCCAGTAATAGAGGAGCCAGAAACCCCAACCATTTGAAGTCAGGCATTTATTAAATACATTTATTTTTTTCTCTCTTTCTTTCTTTAAATTAACATGCAAAGGGAAAGAAAGGCGAGGGAGATATTTTGCTCGATGAGCAGAAGCACAGCGGCGAGCACCTTGCTGTGAATTATCAAGCCTGAACACTCATTTACTATATTTTAAAAACAGAGACAAAAAGCATTCTCTCTACATATGACAAGAGAGAATAACAAGAGACACCTGTTGTGATGTGTTGTCAGTAAAGGGCTGGAAATGCCTCACAATTGGGCCACAGGTCCACCCATAGTGGAGCTTCAATAGGCAGCCAAACAGACAAAGCTTTGAAATATATAGATATTATTAAAAAAAAGTCATATTTAAAAAAAATGTTTAAAAATGTACAAGATAAAAACCATAAAAAAAATATATTAACAAAAATAAATAAATAAAAACAATCAACCATTATGATCGATTTCCTCTTTTAGCTATTCAATAGACAATTTCTGGAGGTTGCATCCAACCCAGTCTTTTTCACTTGAACGTAAGAGGTCAAGGATTGGTGTGTTAACAGAGGCTAGTCAGTCCCAACTGGTCAATGCTTTAACTACAATTATATGAGGGCAAACAAACAACATTTAAATCAAAATTATATTTCATTATATTATAGTAGATGTATGACAATCGTCTATTTTTAATATTTCTCATTCATTGTTTATTTTTTTTATTTTTTTTTATAATTTTCATATTCTGTAATTAGTCAAAAAAATAATGATCTAGAATTGAGTGCTCATAAGCAAAGGCGGCATGGAGATTGCATCTTTAGTCCTTGAGTCCTGAACAATTGAAATTGAGATGAACAGGAAGGCTAACATATAGCTTGCTCTGTAACAAAAGCAAATAATATCAAGGCTTATGCTATAATAACCTGTGTGTGTTTGAGAACGACCTCCACCAATCAGTGGCACGCAGGTCAAGGGTCGTCTGCATAGGGCGGCTCTTGTGGTCATTTTCAGCAAATTTCACTTACATCATCCACCTTTAATCAGGTATGGGGGGGGGGGCAGTCACTTTAGAGGTCAATATGGTAAATGGAGCTCATCTGTGCAAGCAAAAGTCGCACTCACCCGCAGCTTTGAGTTTGTAAGTGGCACGGGATCTGAACGCATCTGTCTGCGAGAGAGCGCATAATATATGGTGTGTATTTGATGGCCATCCCCTAAAACCATCTCCACAAGCTTCTGAGACCGTCTGCTAATGAGCCAGCTTCAGTGGCAGCTCTGGTGCCTCCCACCACCATTAAGATTCACCAGCTCTGTCCACACGCACCACGAAGAGCTACCCACTACTGACAGGGGTCAGCTTCAATACAGAGAGTGAGAGAGAGAGAGAGAGAGAGAGAGAGAGAGAGAGAGAGAGAGAGAGAGAGAGAGAGAGAGAGAGAGAGAGAGAGAGAGAGAGAGAGAGAGAGAGAGAGAGAGAGAGAGAGAGAGAGAGAGAGAGAGAGAGAGAGAGAGAGAGAGAGAGAGCGCAGCGGGGGAGATGGCCGTTCGCAAGGAGTGGAGCAGTAATTAGAGGGGCTATTTGAAGAGCGAGTTTAACTGATTAACAAAGAGGAGAGATGGGAAATTAGGGAGAGAGAGAGAGAGAGAGAGAGAGAGAGAGAGAGAGAGAGAGAGAGAGAGAGAGAGAGAGAGAGAGAAGCCGAGCTGCAAGAAGAGCGATGCGTCCCAGAGGGTCATAAAGGAAGTAGTAAGGACAGAGAATGCATTCCAATGAGCCTTATTCTGGCTTTTCCTTTTTTTCCCGGCCTTGATAAATTACAATCAGTCTTATCAACCCCTCCGCTCATTAAAACACAGACACAAGGACAATGATGTGAATCTCTTGTGAACCAACAGACAGACCAGCGGGCAGAGCCCAACATTGTGCGGTTTATGTGGGGTCTGAACCCGGAACAAGTGAGAGTGTTTTAATACGAAATCCTCCTCAGCACAATATACTGTCAGTCTGTCAAATGACTCGCTTTCATTAAACTAAAACCATCCGCACTTAAAAGCATTTTGCAGGCGATTCCCTGCAAAATGTTTCACCTGTACTCCTGGATTCAACCTGATTCCATTAGTGTGGATATATGGAGCATTCAATGCATTCAACTATAAGTTGTAACGTTTCTGCCCTAATGAAGTGGCCACTCAAATTATTTGCCATTCAAAAATAGATTTGGGGGTTGTGGTGCATCTTGCAAGGGAATCAATGCTTGTTGCACCTGGTGTAAACTAAAACACTAGAACTGAACCCTGAACACACCTGAGAAGCTACTTTTACATCTTATTACATACAATTCTTTTTTTGAATTGTAATTGAATTGTATTCTACATTGTATTACAATTGTATTCTACATTTTTTAGAGCTCTTCCCACTCACACAAAAAAGAACGACTACATGGATGGATGAGTGATGTATTGTATAATTATGCTAAATTTGGGATGGATGGATGGATGGATGGATGGATGGATGGATGGATGGATGGATGGATGGATGGATGGATGGGATGGGATAGATGGATGGGATGGGATGGATGGATGACCCTTCATCACCTCTTTTGTATTTATCTCTATTAGTATTTTTAGGTAAAAAAAAAAAAAAAATGAAACCAGACAGCAAGTATAAAGTATAGAGGAGATCTTCATTTTGGGAAAGGTCAACCTCCCAGTAATGAGCCGTACACTAAATTATGGTATTTAAATAAATGGATGATGATGAATGCATCTCCATTCTCTGGAGGATTCTTTGCCATTCCATATTACAGGGTAATTATCACATGTAGTGCGGTGGTGCATACAGACAGACAGACAGACACAAACACACACACACACACACACACACACACACACACACACACACACGAGCAGGATTTAAAAAAAAATGGGCGAAAGAGCCTCAAGTGAAAGCATGTAAAAACATGTTACTAAACTTTGGACAGACGTGGCAAATCACATAAAGCCATAATTGGGACTGGCTGAGTTCTTGAAAGGCTTTTTATAGCTGGAGAGGAATAATATACTCGTCCATATAAAGAAGGGGGAAAATCTGATAAACGGCACTTAAAGTTGAAGAATTTAGAGAAGAGCACAAAGGTCTAGCACTTTAAAGACTGCGAGGGAACTCGGCTCAGACTCTGGAGTATAAATTACGACAGAGCGACACTTATGTGGAAAGGTGGCCAAAGAATCACACCGAATATGTAAAGAGAGCAGAGTTCCGGTCATCCGAATCTAAAATCCTGGTCAGCACACATACACACACAGGAAGAGTTTGGTTCTTCTAGAAAGCTGAAACGGAGATCATATAACAGAAAAGAAACACAATTGCCCCTCTGTGGTGAGCTATAATGAATTAACAAGTAAAGTCTTAGTGAAACACAGTTCTTAAAAATGTGATTTTACGTAAAAAGAGCACCTTGGATATCCTGATATCTAGTAGATGCTCCGCAAAAGAAAAACACCAGTCTTATGCACAAATGTCATCAAGTTTCGTTGGGCTGCACTGATATTAAAATTCTAGCCAATACAATATTCCAAAATTTATTTTATGACCATTAACTGATAAATGCTAGATATTTGAATTCTATACTTTTTTCGTCTATAATAACTAAAAATAAAACAAACTAAAATCCATAATTTAAAATCCTACAAGTGAATTTAGGCATCACAACATTATAATGTACAGATATTCAATTTGAGATTTGTAAGATCTCTTTAACGGTGTTATTAAATTAGTAGCGTTTTAAAGATACATTAAGTGTTAGATGACGGAAAAGGTAATATAAAAGTTAAAAAAGAGGTAAATTAGCATGCACAATTAAATATCCAATATCTACTGATTACAGCATTTTAAAAAAACATTTCTACTGATAACCAATATCTCTCATGCATCCCAATTTTAATATATCTGATTCTCACAAAATACAAGCCATATACTTAAATGCATGCTTCTGACAAAGCTTGTTAAATTTAGAGGCAATCAGACAATAGGTGGTGCTATAAAACATGACAAATATGAACATTTAATATCATCATGTGTAATGGAGAAAGATGGAGGCATATAAAGTTATAATGAATATATAAACACCACAGTCAGTCACTCAATGATCCATCTTCAAGCTCACCGGCATTCTCCAGGGATGCTAGAGTGGGAGGGATAATTGAAAAAAATGACAAGGAGACGACTAGAGGAGACATCACACGCGGGCATCCATGCACACGCGGGACAACATCCTAGCGCTGTTTACCCCCGTCAAAAAGAATTACTCACCTCACCGATGGAGGACTGGTAGACTGCCTAACCGCAACCCACAGCTCACACTCTCTAATTCTCTCTCTCCTCCTGCACTAGAGTACCTGCAGTCTGCGCTGATGGCCATTATGAGCAGTTTATTCACGGGTGCGCTCGTGAGTCTATCGCCTGCGGGCTCAAGCCGGTAAACAAGCCGTCACATCTCATTTACACAACAGCGCCATTAATCGCCTCGCAAACCAACACCAAGCGCCGGGCCGAGGCGTGAGGGAGGCAGCGGGGAGGGAGGATAGAGGTTAAGGCTGGGGTTGTGGAGGCTTGGAGGGGTCAGAGACAGGGGGCAAACAGGGAGAGAATGGATGGAGGAAGGGTGTACCCAAACAAAAACAAGAGGGAACGGGGAGATCAGATATGGAGAGAGAATTACTAAGACTGTACCGCAAGAAGAGGGCTCAAGAAAGGATCTCTGTAGGAACACTGTAAGGACTGATCCGTGAGCTATCACCAATGTGTCCTTAAGGAAGACACTTGTCATTACAATTTATTTTTGGATATATTTGTATATTTATATTCATAATTTATAATAATAAAATTTAAACAAAAGAGATAAAATATATAACATTGTATAATTGTGTATAAAAATATATATTATACATACATTCATATTTTATTATACTTATATGTTAAATATAAAAACAATAGATATTTAATATATAAATATTTACTTTTTTGCATACATTATACTATTTTGTTTATATTTTTTTATTTTTGTTTACATATTTATATATTGTAACAGAAATACAGGCACATACATACATTACATGTGTATGAAATAACCCCTTCAGAACCCTCAGCATCAACCTGTCAAGGTTTACTTTGCAGTAATGACAAAATACACATTATCCCTTACAACCGTAGGAAACTGCTAGCAGTGCTTGACAACATGCCTGTTGTAAAGCCCACCAACAGATCTAAACTGTTGCCTATGTCTCCTAACTAGCCCTTATGATCATCTTTCATCTCCACCATATCACCATGACTAATGCAAGAATGCTAAACTGCTACATGCCAACTCTCCCAGCTACATTTAACCGTCCCCCACCATACTAAAGCAGAATGTGTTTATCAACACATGAACAGGAGAACAAAATGCCTCCACTGTTCCAGTAGAATAATTCCCTTCTCTTAATCCTGACAGAAGAGGGCAAGGGGTCACATTTCTCAGGTGGAAGCGATAAGGGAAGCTAGCTGGGGTTAGCATAAGGGGGGCGGATGGGAGAGCTTTTAAACAGTCACACCGCCACCTTCAAAAAGCCTGGAAGATATTAGCCTGCATGTGGAGAGTGAAGGGTCACTATTGAGCGGGACGTGACGCTAAAGAGGCCTGTCATTTTAATAACAGGCCCGCTGAAAGGCTGCAGGCGCTGTTACCAGGTGGCTCTGTGAAGAGGATGTCTTCCAGGCTATAGAGCCCTGGTGCACACAGCCACCTTTTCACAAGCTAATTTGTCCCAAAATGATCTAAATCCCCCATTGCCGTCCATCCCCCAAAGTTACACAATTACCTCCCATAGGTATTTATCATATTGCACTTCTTATACAGTACATGGTGGTGGTGCGGGCGGTTTTGTTTGTCGTGTGTGTGTGAGCGCGGTGTGTAATAAAAGTCAGCCACTGGGGGCTGCAGGGCTGAGCGACTTTAGAGAAGCAGAGAATTCTGGGCTGTCACTTGCTTATTTTCACCCAGTTCAAAGCTCGCGTCTGGGGACCGCTTTCTCTGACAGCGTTCGGACAGCATTCGGACAAATGAAAATCCGCCGTTGCGCGAGTGCCCAGAGTCGGGCAAGTTCAAGTGGAAAATCCCCCCACCACTCCATCTTCCATATCCCTCTTCCATTAGTCCCTCGCTTTCTGCGGACGTCCCTCGCACACACACATCTGTGGCTCTATCTAACGCCTCACTGCCCCAGAATAAAAATGACAACAAATTTCCAGTGGAACACAACAGAAGAGATGACTGGGGTGCGGAAATATAAAAGCCCATTATCGACCGCGTTCATTACACTTTTCACTCATGTTTCAGATAAAAAAAAATTGACTTTTACACTCCACTGCTCAAACCCAAACTCTGAAACGGCCAGCAAGGCCCTGGGTGTTTCTCTTCTTGCTCTCTCTCTCTCTCGCTGTCTTCAATCTGTCAGGCCTCTTGCATTCTGGGTCACCCTCTCTTACCCTCTCTCTTTTCAAAACAACCTCTTTGAAAAGAAAAAAAAAAGTGCCAACTAAGCATTTCCACTTAATGGACAAAACAGAGTTTTCAAAAATAAAAGTTCACAAAAAGGGCTCCGTCCAGTATGGAGGGTCTTTTTGTCCCCCATTGATCTGAGGTGTCCATATACGTGTCAGTTTCCAAAAAAGCGGCAAAGAATTCTTATAAAAACCTGCTCTAAAGTGGCTATTTGCATGATAAGCGCTTCTTTGTTTTACCACGATAAAGAACAAACACAAGAGGTAAATTTTCATTAGGGTCAAAGGACTTTCAAGGTTCATTCTTTAAAATTTATCCCAAAGTGCTTGACCACACAGAGCTGGAGGTTCCAGCTGGCGTCACCCATCTCGCCATCGGATCATCTCAATGTGATACTCCTTCACCCAGTGCTACCGTGGCAACACAGCCTCTCTATCAACGCTCAAGAGAAGGAAACTAATTAGCATGTCTCTAATGAGTCTTTTCTTCTTTTTTTTTAAATTAAACGAGGTCCTCAATAATACATGAAAAGAGGACACTTTTTCTTTTCAATTACCAACAAAGATGGGACTGAAGTCACGTGTGTGTATGTAAAATGGGTCTTTATAACCATGATCAATTCTATGCCCTTTCCATCACCTTATACACAAAAATAAAAATAGTCCTATGGTGTGACAGAGATTCTAAAACGTGTGGATTTTATTATGCTGCTAATTATAAAACATCAAATAAAATGAATGAAAAAGTAAACAATTAAATAAAATCAATTCCATACCAAACAACCACTTAGTGTTTTTTTTTTTTTTATTTAGTTAAAAAAATATCAAACTTTATGAGCTGTGATAAGAAATATTTCGGAAGCACCAAGTCAACAAATTAGAATGTTTTCTGAAGGACAATGAAGACCGTGTAATGCTGAAAATAGAAAACATTTTAAATTGAAAAATTTCACATCATTAATGATTTTTCTGTATTTTTTATCAAATAAATTCAGCCTTGGTGGACATAAAAGACTTTGAAACTTTCAAAAACATTAACGACCTGAAACTTTTGAACGGTAGTGTACAGAAAAATAATTGTAAAACAAATTTAAACTAATGCAATCCTTGCCTTGGCAAGTTTAAATGACTCCCATAGGCTCTCTTGTACAGACTGAGCCAGAACAATATAAATATATATATATATATATATATATATATATATATATATATATATATATATATATATATATATATATATATATAGCCCTCAATGTCATTTCAAAAATTACATTTCAAAAGAGAGAAAGAATATTAGGCGAGAATGAGAGACGGGCAAATTAAGCGTTTAAGGAAAGAACATGTTGGTCACGGCTAAGGTTCTGAAAGATTTAGACAAAAACCTGAGTAGTGTAACTTCTGGTTTCATTGGCAGTAAAGAAGAGGACAACTCTAAATATCAGCCACCAAAAGATTTCATTGTTTGTCACACCGCATTCAAATCTTCATAGGGAGCTTAACCTTTCCTTTCCTAACCTTAACCTTTCCTTTGTAGTAGATAAATCCATATTGATGTTTTATAGATCTTTCATTGAAAGTGTCTGCTTTATGTGAGAGAAATGTTCTTAGGAAGTCTTTAACTATCCTTGAGGATACATCCCACATTTTGTTTCTAGAATTTGAATTGCTTCCCTCAGGAAAGCGATATAGAGTGCCCAAGTGGAGGACAACTAAAGCCTCTAGGTCTTCAAACGCAGTTATGAGTGTAAATACTTATTTGAAACAAAGAAAAGATACCGTGAATTTTAAATAGTAGCTATACGAAGATTTATCATAAATGCCTGGGGATTTTGTGATGTTTTGCTGTCTTTTTTTTTTGTTTTGTTTTTTTGTTTTGTTTCTTGTTTTATATAATTTGTATGTTTGTGAGGTTGAAGCTACTTAAATTGCCCTGTAAAGGGACAAATAAAGATTTTACTACTACTAATAACCTGACCAGCAGCCATTTTATGTCAGGCTAAATCCATTGATTAGAGTAAATGACTTCCTTGCCATTGGACAATAGCTTCAAATACTCTGAACCTGATGACTTTTAGAAATAAAAATAAAAATAAAAAATTTGAATAAGACTCAGAGTAAAAAGAGAGTTGAAATAACAGCAAGAGTCTCTTGATGGCTAGGTGTCAAGCAGTGAAGGCCTTTTCATAATGACATAAGTGGTATGACGCATCACTACAAAAAAAAAGTATATTCCTCCAGCATGACTTGTAAATCTCCATGCCTGACATTTTTCTTGTTTTAGAGTCGAAAGTAATGGAAACCAACCTTAGCGACATAAACAAGGGGCGGTTTACAGTCAAGTCAAGTCATCTGCATTTATATAGCGCTTTTAACAATGTAGATTTTTTCAAAGCAGCTTTACAGAGGTAAACATAATTTAAGGTAACAGAGATTGTTTTGGCTTTAGCGGTTCTTGAATAATGTTATTTTCCAGCTAAAGTTAGTTTTGATTGATTCACTTCCATTGAAATTATCATTTGTTATTAAATTAGGGGCCGCTAAGACGACACCGTTCTCTCTGAACAGACTTCAAACGCGAACCTGTGATAAACACTGATGGCGTTCACATGCGCATTAAGAATTAATTCTATAGTTATGTGCATTTGAATAAATGTGCGCAGGTTTGTAATTCCCTACAAATAATGCCTAAACAAACTACTTGTCTTGCCTAGAAATTTGATACAGAATTTCATTTAACAGTCCCTAAATCCCTTTAGAAAAACTAGGAACCAGGAAGGGTCGGGGTTTAGGGTTAATACCCCGGGGCAGTATATGAGGAAGTGACACTACAAAGCAGAATCTCAGGGCTCTCCTTTATCAGTATGCAGGGTGGCCTTGTGCTGAGGTGGGATAGACTTCACCCCAGAACCCCAAACAAAGAGCCTCACCTGAGGCTCTACCAAGGGTCAAGGGTCGACAGAGGTCAGTGGATCTGACTATAGAGTTGATCGGAAAACATCAAATGTGTATGTGCACGCCTCTTTATAACATCCAGCCTGACAATGTAGTATGCTATACCCTCTGTAAGTCCCTTTGTAGAGAAAACGAGATTAGCTCTTTTGTAACTTTTCAGCAGTCAAAAGAGCCCAGGTCCAAGTCAAGGATATTCTGATCCCTATACACGCCCTTTTAAGTGCATATCTGGTGTTGTTTTCCCCTTTACACCCAAAAAGTTAAATGAAAGTAATATCACAATTCTGCTAAACAAGCTGCATAATTTGAGATGCCATTCATGTCACTCTGTAGCACAAATGAAGGACAATGTGAACACTAAAGTTTAATACTTAAAGGGAAAGTTACTCCAAAAATAAACATGTAAGACTTGCTTTCTTCTGTAGAACACAAAAGAAGATATTTTGAAGTCAGTCTAGTGACTTTCAATGTATTAACAAAACAAAACACTTTGTACTACATAGAAGAAAGTAAACATATTTTTGTGTGAACTATCCCTTTAAAGTGAACGGTCCTCTAATACCCCTTTTCCACCAAGGCAGTGCTGGTCCCGGTTCGGAGCCGGTGCCTACTCGCGAACCAGTTCTTTGTGTCTCGACAGCCAAAGAACTGGTTCTCGGCCAGGAAAATTGGTTTCAAAGCGGCACCAACTCTTTGCTGGACTTTTGCTGCCGTTCTTTTACCACGTCATGCTTACGTCGGGGGCTGGGGGCAGGGTTATCGTCGAACTTCTTCTCGAACGTAACCTCCGTCTATAGTAATCCAGACGAGCAGGACAAATGTGTTCTAAACGTCTTCTTCTGACCCCAATATAGGATCGCAAAGCCAGGAGAAATATTTGAAGACGATGTAGTCCACCATTGTAATTGTTATGCTCGAAGTTGGAGAAAGCTAAGACGCATGGCAACGTATACAGTGACGTAACGACATAGTTCGCTGTGCTCTCTAGTCAGTGGAAAAACAAACAGGTTCTGAGAAGGTTCGCAAGTTGAACCAACTTTGAACCAGCACCAGTTCCGAACCAGTTCTTTTTTGGTGGAAAAGGGGTAAATGTATAATCAAAAATAAAAGTGATGCTCACATTAGCAAACACCACAATTGAAACCACAAAAGAGCCACATCTGTTCAATACACCACATACATTATCGAAAGGTGCATAAACAAAAAAAGCAACCTGTGAAAAAAGGTGTTCTGACAAAACGTTCCTTTCATTTTCCTCTACTTGACTTTTCTTTAGCATCGAGCATGGTGAAGCAAACTTCAGCCCAGGGTTCAATCTAATTAGTGTGGTTTGTTAATTAAATGAGTGCGCCACTAACGAGGTAACCTGCTGTTCCTTGATAATGTTAATTACCCTGAAGGGAAAACCTCTCAACACGGTCATTTAAACTGTCAGCTAGCATTCCTCCTGGATTATTGATGATTTGTAAAACACTGGGCGGCTCCCTTTCTCCCCTTTGCTCACTCGTTTACTTGCGCTCTCTACTTTTCACCCAATACGCTGGTATTGACTACATCCGCCCCTCGCTTCCTGCTAGTGATTAGCGGTGGCCTTGTTCATCTTCTTCTCTCCTCCATCTCCATCAGATTCAGGCTAAATAAAAAGTGAACCCTAATCTGTACCTACATGCCAGTCTGTGTTAGTCTCACAATTGTGTTAACGCAGGAAGAAGCATGTTTTCATGACTGTGATATCAAAGCTTTACTCTGGTATACAGACGCGAGTGTGTCTTGTCACATTTGACGGGTGGGCTAAAGCAGGCAGTTATCACCACTGCCCCAATTCAACATGGCAGGCATGAAGACTGTATTTCTCCCCAACAATAAGAAACACCCAGTCAAAACAATACCAACACACATGCAAAATGCACAGTGCATTGTTAAACTGATGATTACTTTGTAAAGATAACCTGACTATAATTAATTTATTACCATTTATATGCTGCACATGACATGTGGATAACAATATATAGTTTTAGTAAATTGTGGCCACGATATAATAATTTGTTCCCTCGATTTAGCAATTCATAGCCACATTGTACTCATTTGCTCCCTCGTTTTTATTTAACTACAACAAGGAAACAAATTATTATACTGTGCTGTTATTCATTTAAGTAAAACGCGCTGATGTATTAAGTCGTGGGAATAATTTGTTATTCATGGCCACTATATACATATTTTTTGGTTTTGTCTTTGGTAAAGCAATAATGCAAAAATTAACTAAACTTTTGTGTTGGTACTGATAGATCTAAGCTCTCAACACTACTCTATTCCTAAGATTCCTGCTCTAGTGTGTGTGTGTGTGTGTGTGTGTGTGTGTGTGTGTGTGTGTGTGACCAGGAGCTACAGGAACGTGCACTCAAGCTTGGTTTTTAAGTAGTGCCATTGTTCAGCTCTTCACTACAAAGAAACACATTCACAACTCTGCTCTTATAATAATATAAAACAGATGGGAGATGGGAGACGATCAGAATCAGATAGTCAAGAACTTTATTAGACGAATATCTGAGGAAGTACGACATGACAAATAGGACTGGGTGATTCAGCTGAAAAAAAAATCTTGATATTTGAAGATCAAATGATTTTTAAATTCAGTTAAATTTCACTAAATTAAAAATATAAAAAAATGTTCACTTATATGCACCTTTCCAAACAAATCACTGAAGCGGAGTTCCGACTGTTTTAAATGATTCAAGAAAATGAATCAAGCTTACCAACTTTTTTAAATGTTATATCAAACGTTTTTAAAACTTTTTTTTAACAAGGAAAGATTGTGGATTTAGTATAATAAAGATGCCTTTAGGAAACTAAATGGCCTAATAAGTGCATTAAATTCGTCATCATTTTCATGATGTTGCTTGATTTGATAACACAAGCAAAATCATCAAATACATTGAATATTTGATATACCACCCAACCTTATAATAAAACAAAAGCATGAAGAGAAAGGACAAAAATGTGATTTAGATGTGCATACGCTCACATCTGATGGTTATAAGAAGTGTATGTATGCTTGTATATTCTTGCTTGTGTTTGTGTATGTGTGTGGCACTCGTACCTGCACAGGGCTCTGTTTGAGCTCGTTGCTGCTGGGGGAGTTGAGTCCTGTGGCCTGCTGGAGGATGAACTGGCGTGCTGCCTGGAGGGCCTGTGGACACGAGACACAGAGACAACACAGCGGTGAGCACCACACATACACACACCTTTGGACTCTGCTTACATTTCCTGAAAATCACAGGAGGGATACACTTAGCACTGCATGGTGGGCCCCACCTGTTTGCCAACCTGAGTGAGTGGGGCCCCTCCCTTACAGGGCCAGAAATGGGCATTGCTTTCTCTTCGGACTGAGAGGGAGAAAATGCAACTAACTCTAACGCACCCTTTTTTTCCTTTTCTCACACTTCCTTAGATATTCTGTCCATTGTGCCGCCACTCCGAGGTCCGTTCCACATCATGTGGCAACGCTTCGCTACCCTACGAAAAAGATGACGGCAGTATTCGTTTGGATTTTTTAAACTGTATCCGCACAGGATCTTTGGTCCAATAGCAAAATGCGGCTCTCAAAACAAAAACAGTAGGCAACAGTAAATCAGTGGGCAAACAGCTTTTTGAAGAGCGCCATCAGGATGCACATTTGCTTCCTGCCCTGAAGAGAGAGAGGAAGATTACATAGTAAATATTGATTTATGAAAGGGGTGTGTGTGGCTGAAAAGCCCTCTTTAAAAAAGAAAAAGAAAAAAGACCTGACACCAAACATAAATCCTCAGTCATACTTCGATATGCTAACCGAAAAAAAGCTGTAAATTCCAAAAGTTTTAGACATTTTAAGCCAGCTTTAATAGTTCATCTAGCTGTAGACTCACTTTGAAGGCAAATCTATATGGTTTAACATTCACTGTTATTAGAAGGTTAATTCATCCAAAAATTACAATTGCCATAATTTATTCACTCTCACGTCAGCACCATAGACAGCATAAATGTGGTCCACAAAACTCAAAATATATATTTAAAGTCTTCTACAAGTCATACAACAGCTTTGTGTGATCAAATAAAAACGTGAGTACTTTTTGGTAAGTAGTGAGAAGTAATGGCAACTGAAAATTCAGCAGGATTAAATTACATTAAAATAATGTAAATACATTGTAGAAAATCTTACTGAGCCCAAACTTTTGAACGGTAGTGTACACGTAATGTAACTTGGTGAGAATCAATGGCAAACCTATAGACAAATGAGATTTGAGAGCTTCAAATAGTACTAATACAATGCATGGGTCATACGGACACATTTTTTGTGCTTTTTTTGAGCGTGACAACGCCTGGCCACTTTCTGCTATTGTTGTAGTGGAAAAAGCGGCATAAATATTCAGAAGTAAGTTTGACATAAGACACTAAGGCAAATGAGTTAAGCAAACAATTACAAGAATATTCATTTGAACTACCCCTTTAAAACATGGCCATTTAGCACTGATCTGATATAAGTAATAGACTGATAGTACTAATAGCCATTATATCAATTGCAGAAGTACTTACTGGCTAAATGTGTGGGTGGGTGCATTTCAAAGCCCAGTCCAGGACCCTCTAAATAAATGGTGCCAATCCATTTAAAAGAGATACACCTCTGTCCTTTTTTTTATTGTAGAGGGGGTGGTGGGGGTTTTAGAGAGAGAGAGAGGGGGCCAAAAAAGGCGAGAGGCCCCCTATACAATCGGCACATGAGAGAGAGAGAACATGCAGTGGTCGGTGTGATGAAAACCATCTGCATCAAGAGCACTTGCTACTTTTGCTGAGGTCGCAATTGAGCGGCGTGCGCACACACATTCGCACATGCTGTGCAGGAACCCCGCACCCCCCTCCATCTGCACACATGACCTCAGCGGAGGGCTGGATAAGCTAAAGTGACCGGCAGCACCTCCCAGCTACGACTAGCTCTGAGACTACAAACTGATGGCATGTGGTGTGAATTACTTCTTACAGACGTGTGCGCGCACACACACAACCAGAGACAACTTGGAACAGATGGTTGTCTGGCAACAATGATCAACAATTGGACAAAACTGCCGCACTGATTACCACTTTATTAAAGTCTTCTTTGATTTTCATAAACGCCATGATTATTTGGATTAAATGGTAGCAGTTTAGTGCACACATTTAATCCTAGGTAATTTACAGTGCACTAATTTAATGCACAGCCCCTTCAGGAACAACCAGAGGTTAAGTGCCTTGCTCAGGGGTGCAATGGTGATAGATTGTGATATCAGTAATTTTGCAGTGACTGGGTCACCCCTAAATAGGACCACCCCTAAATTTGCGTTACCGGTCTAGAGCCTTAACTATTAGGCTAAAACCATCTTAGATCCATCTCATACCTCCTTTCTTGGACCAATTCCTTATATTACAGGAATAGTTTATCAAAAAAGAATGTTTTATTAACATTTACTCACCCTCATGCAATTTCAACCCTGTATTTTTCTCTCTTCAAAGACAAAACTAAAGGCTAAGCAGAATGTCAGAGCAGCTCTTTTCCATACACTTAAAAACTCCAAAAAAGCATCATAAAGGTGTCAAAGTGGTCCATTTAATTTTTTCTTTGTTCTGCACAACATAAAAACGAGACAACAGAAGGGCAGAATGTCCAAGTAGAAGATATTTTCCATAAAAACAAAACAAGAAGCTCTAAAATGGACAAAAAAATTATTTATAAATAAATCTAAAAAAAAAAAGCATAGAAGCAACATAAAAGCTGTCCAATACAATGGTAATTTATCGAATGGCTTAAGAAGGCTTAAAATATAGTACACAAAGTGTATGCACTGCTTTTCTTTTTGCCATTGTAAAATCACTTTTAGGAACTTTTATGATGGACATTTAACCTAATATCTAAATTCGTGCTGCACTGAAAAATAGTTAATAATTTGAGTGTGGAAAGACATTTTCTAAGCTACAGCAAGTCATTATATGTGAGAAACAGACAGGGATTTGAAAAATTAGAAGCAGATGTAGTACACAAGCTGTATGGACCATTTTATGATTTTCTTTACATAAACAATTTTTTTTAAATTTTGCCATCTTTGTTGGTGCTTGATTTCGTTGTGTGGAAACGAATTGCTCAGAAATTCTTCCAAGCATCTTGTTTTGTGCTGCACTGAAAAAATACAATGTTTGAAAAAGAGTTTGGTATGGGGGGTTGGGGGGGGGGGGTGGGGTAGAGAAAGGTGCACTCACGATGCACTCAGATCAACAGTGGGACCAGAGGCTGGTGACACTAAACTGGCCCAGAATGAGAGCAACTGGGGCGGCGAGTCTGTCTGAGCAACAGGGGAGAGGCTCCGTTCTGTGGCTGGAGAATCTATTGAGTCTGACTTGCCAATTTTATTGCTTTCACGAACAGTGGAGGTTAAAAAAAGATTTGGAGTACAAACAGGGTGGAAAAAATGCTTTATAACTTCCATCCATACATCTAAGCAGGGAGTGAAAAACACATCCAGATTTCAAAAGGGAACATGAGTTGCTTCTTTCTTCTCGCTCACCTACTTTCATCTTATCTCTCTCTCACATCCACCCCAAAGCCTTGTGGCATTCGCTGGTGAGCGCTGCACCTTTAAAGAAAATATGAGGGAGGCCGCGGCTGGTCGGGTCCAACAACAGTTCCATTGTGCTGTTGAGTTAGACAGGTTTTATTGCAGTGCAGGGCGGGCGGTAGGACGAGCCAGAGCTAGAGTGAGAGCGAGTGAGAGAGGGGAAGGGGAGGGTGAAGAGGTCAGAGCCCAGCTTGGCGGCCTTAGCAGCACAGTGTGTGAGTTCTTCTGACTTGTCATCGCCCCCCCCCCCCCCCCCCCCCCCGTAAATCAACACTCCTGACATTGCCTTTAATAACAGAGCATTTTTTAATTCAGCAGGGTTGTTGGGGGGTGCTGGGGGCTAGAGGGTGTAGGGTGGTCAGAGGGGTGGGTGTAGGGAGATTTAACAGGGGGCTCCCTCTTCTTCCCTTTTTCCCCGTCTTTCTATTCCTTTTTTCTCTTGGCTCTCGCCCTCCCCTCTTTAACAGGCTTAAAAAAAATGGCTGACAACTGGGTTTCTTTTCTTTTTGCAGGAGAGAGGGAAGGAGGGGGGCTTTCGGGTGAGGGTCCATTATGGGAAAATAACAGGGAAGAATTCGTTTTGGCATACGCACGTAGTGCGACTCGCTCTCGTTCTCGCAAAGTTGTGACAGTCGCGTCCGTGCGCTCAGACGTGCCAGCATCCAATAATAATACGGCAGATTACATTTTTGAGCCTTTCTACGACGGACGTTCCAAAACAACACAGTAAAACACACAAACGGGGGTGATTGTGCGCCTCTTTCCTGGATGTACCAGCTTCTATTCATTACGCTCAGGTTGCTTAAGTAAACACGACTGGGAGGTGATGAATCGGAGCCCTAATCCGCCTGTGTTTGTGGGAGTGAGAATGAGGGAGAATGCAGAACACGGGGCGCTCACTCGCTTTTTCTCTCTCTCCTGTAAATCTAAACAGTGAAGTCGGCTCCTCTGCGGACAGGTGGACACCATATGCTGGAATGATCCATCATCCCTGACAGAGAACCATTGTTGATGCCTGCAACGTCCCCCCACAATCGCCCCCGTAGAAAAACAGAGCCCACGGTGGGCCGTCCATGGGTGTGGGTGGGTGGATAGCGGCGAAGAGGTAGGGGGGCCAGGGTGGCACGAAGGGTCAGAGGGAATCATGTTACTGGAGTTGGCGGATCCAGAGCTGAAGACAGACTGAGACTGCCACTGTATGCTGGGAGAAGCACAGGAGATATTGATGGAGATGAGGGTAGAAAGAGGCAGGAATAAGAAACAAAGACTAATCCTTCATATAAGAGTAACATGGAGATATAAAAAAAAGAAATGAGGACAAAAGAGAAGAGAAAATTTTAAATTAAATTAGAATAAGAAAAACAAATGAAAAAAAAAAGTTAAAAAAAAATTACATGAATGTGGACAGTCAGTTACTGTAGACAGTCTTGGATATGATTTAGATCTCTTCTAAAACTTAAGAAACATACTGAGGCTTTAACTGATCTCTACTTAGAAAACAAATAAATAAATAAAAATTATCACAAAAAAAATCTATTTAATCTTATTGCATTCTAGGAGAAACATTTCAGATATTAATGAGATGTAATTTTGTCTTTCCTACCTGTCTACATCAGCTTTCTGAAACCGCTTCGGGCCACACTCGACCAGTCAAACCCCTGCCTCTGTGCTGACCTCCAATCAGAGTTAGATATGATGTGCAGTTATTTATAGTTGGCTAGTGAGGACCCTTTTAGAAGAGGTCAACAAAGTAACAGTGGTGGCCTCCCTCAGGGCCATGCCGCTGCGTTTTTAATTCATTCTTAAATAAACCCCTGTCAACATGCTCCACTTACACTCTGGCTTCTACTTCAAAATGGCATATTTATCCACACTCGAAGAGGCTTTGAGGTATATTATGTCACATATTGTGACTAGACACAATAATTTGTTTTATCTCACACAACTTCTTCACAAACAAATTTTATTTTATTTTATGATATTATAAGAAAACAAAAAGCAACCAAAGTTATAAATCCCTATTAACTATGCTCACAAGTTGCTCTTTCATAGCTCAGGCGACAAAAGTTGTCTAAGTTGTCTTTCATTGAAGTATCAAACTTTGCCTCAGATGTTTCTCCTAAAATTACTTAGGATATATAAAAATAAATGGGATAATATGATAATAGATCAAATGTTGATATACATTAAAATTATAGTAAATTGGAAGAAATTTATGAGAATTTAATATTTGTATTTTAGTATTTGAATGAAGACTTAACAAATATTAGCACAGTGTGAGACTTTCTTGAGACTACTAGAGTTTTTCTCAAGAGAAAATCTGAGCTATCCATATCTCATCGCAGTAGGAACAATTAAATAGATGCGATTATTCTTTCCTATGGGTTATTATAAAAATAAAAAAAATTATATAGTCTAATAAATGTCTCAGCGCCTTGTGGTGCCATTTTAGACTAAACGCAAATAGGTGAGGTCAGTTTTCTATTAAAATGAGGAAAAAATAGCATTTCAAATGCACTCTGTAATTTGTTCTTACTGTTTAGGAAAGCAACAGGGTGTGCTCTTCATGCGAGTAATGTTACCTACCTCATGCTACAAACGCACGCATGGACAGATGTGGTCAGACACTCTACAAACAAACCCAAACACACCACAAAAAGTCTATTTTAAGGGTGTGAAGACAGAATATATTTCCAATTTGCAAAATAGCAGTTCATAAATAACTAGCCAAAGCTTGTTTTCCCCACACTCAACATCAACGGTGTTTAAGAAGGGACTGGAATGTGAACGTGTAGACAAAAAAAACATCCTACGTTGCACCGAGGGGGTAAAAAGAACCAAACTTAACTTCTTTCAGCAGTACAAACCGGGAGGACTTGTTACACTCGGGTGCTTTTGTTCAGCATGCACCCTGCATGATAGCCACCTCTGAATCAGGAGCGGAGATAGGAAGACAAAGGCACCCTTTTTTTTCCCAACTGGTGCCATTCAACCTTAAAGGAAAAGTAAAGCTATGCCAAAAGCTGCTGCTTTTGAGGTACGGGCTTGATCCTCCTGGAATTAGGAAGTTCAGCTTTCTCCTTGTAATGTGTCTAAAAATGAAGACTTGAGCTGTTTCTGTTTGCTTGCATTGGATACGAGAAACAGAAGAAGAAGGGGGGGTGAGATGAAAGAAAGGTTTCACAGATGTAATGTAAGCCAGCATCCAAAACGCCACTCATGTGAGGGATTTGGCAAAAATAATCATACCTGCTTGTACAACCTCTTCAAGCTCTGAGTAACAACAGGCGCACACTCCTTTCCTTTCGCCACTCCTGACGGCAACCACTTTATTACTCACGAGTGTGACAACTTGTGGGATTGCTTTGTATCTGAATGGCATATTTACGTGAAGTGTGGCTTTCGGTAGCAGTTGCTTGTAATGTATCAAATGCATCACTGTCAGCTACCAGAGGAATCTGCCACCGCGGATGTGTTTGTCTACACAATCGAAAGCGTTACGCACCATTGCGTATGGAGTGTTGGCCAGGCCAATACGAATGTAACTTTCCAGAGAGACTATCCGTGCCGATAATCGCTAAAGAATGAATTATTGTTTGCCAGAGAACCAGACTTACTCTATTTTGATGCTGGAATGCTCCGACACAGCTGGTGACCAAATGAGCTTCGTCTACAGCGGCTGCAGGCAGACATACTGGGCTTGTTAGCAGCTGTCCACCCCGGGCTACAGGACGAGGTGTGGATTGTACGACAGGATCGGGTTTACAGGCCCGGGCCAAGGTTTCGCAGATCTTAACTTGGTCCCCATGACTCATTACAGTCGTAGCCTGCAGAGCTGTCCAATTTCACGGTGGGTTTCAAATAAACTGCACTTCTGACCATATTTCTCCCTTTTTTCTCCCTCTCTCTCGCTCCTTTTTGGCCCAAGCTGGATTTAATTTGCCACTTCCTGTTCCATCATGCGGTTCGCAGTCACTCGTCACATTTGTTTTTGTTCAGATCCATTAGAACACGCATCTGAAAATGGCAAAATCGAGTGAATTATTCAATGCCGAAATCATCTGAAAACACCCGCCGCTGTCCCTTTTTGCCATTTAATGTAATGTTTCCGCAATATAACAGCTATAGCAAAACCTTCAAATTTAAACAGCTACAGCAGACTCCCATCGGCCATTAAAATGAGGAAAGGGTGAATTGGAGCCAAGGCAATAAAAAAATAAAACTAAGGGAGGAAAAAACTTCAAAATATGCTGTAATGTTTGAAAACCCTGACCGCTTTCTTTTTTTTTTTTTTTTTTTTACATCCTATTTTTCACAAAGGGGACCTGTTTGAAACTTGCTGCCTCTGCTGCTTTCCAGATGTGCATTGCTCACCTCTAAGTCCCCAAAAATGCTAAAACAAAAAGCCTGCTGGGAAAAAAAAGTAAATATGGACTGCAACATGATAGCAGTGGTGTTTTGGATGTCAGAGAGATTTTGTTTTTGAAAACTATGTCAAAGATTGCGAGGATTGCATGGCTGTTGAAGCCATTTGGGGAAGGCAAACAGTGAAAGAGGATCAAATGAGCTCATATGTACCTGGTGTCTCTCTCTGCAGTAACTTATCCCCATGTCCCATACTGAAAGAGCAAAAGTGGAAGTGTAATCCACTATGGCTGGGCTCTCTGGGCATCATTACCTCGTTGTTGGCACCATGAGCTCTCACTTTGTAATGCTGAGGACCAAAGCATTTGTGAGTTCAGCATTGAGACAGCTCTGAGAGAGGGAGAGAGAGCTCGGAGAGTTAAGGTTACGGGTCGTCTCAAAATCCTCCAGCCTCGGCAGCCGCACAGCCGGCTAATTGATGGCAATTGCACGGCAGTTTTGCTGTGGTTTTCTTAACACCGCCCTTCTGGCAGCCAAACAAAGTTCTACTTGATAGGGTTTCAACCTCTCTCTGCTGTGCGGACTGCAAAAACTAATAAGCAAAAATGGACTTTCAAGGTCTTGTCGTATTTGAGAGCTTTTCAAGATCTTGGAGTGAGTCTGCAGGGATGGTTCGGGGTAAAAGGAAGGTGTTGGGGTGTGATGCGAGTCATGGCTTGAGTGACCTAGCCCAATGGGACACCGTCCAAAACCCATCCTCCTACACACATGCTAAACAGACTGACCTGGTCTCCATGATGAGGATAGCGCTAACTGGCAGCAGGGCTTCCCATCTAAACCACACATATGGAACGCATTTCTTTGTTATTATTAATAAAGAAAAAATTAATAATACACACTCGGGCTGTTGCCAAAAGCAAGAAAAAAAAGACACATGCGGTTTATTGTTTAAACAGAGGAAAACTTGAAACTGCTTGCTTGGAAAAGAACTAAAAAAATAAAGTTAATGTTTTTAGTCTGATTTTGATTTTACACCTGGTAGTGGCTAAAGTTATACTGATCTTTAGAAAATATTCAAAAGGGATAAACGGCACATTAAATTGAAAAAGTTTCTGCCATCTGTGTTTAAATGGGAGTGGGGCGGTTTTGAAGACGAGTTAGGAGGGAATAAATCTTATTGAGAGGAAACAGAGTGCTATGAGGCCACGTTTCACATCTTTAAGCACAAATACCAAGAGCAAAAGAGAAGAAACAACTGTCGTGTCCAAATAGGACACTTAAAATCTCCCATAATGATGCACAATGTGAATAAGATAAAGCAAACACACTTTCTTTCAGCACTGTGGAAGCAAACCTTCAACAAAACCAAACCAGCCCCAGGTTTCACATGTTCTTCATCAATATTCAATTACATCAGTAGCATCAATCTATATCATCAATCCATGCCACACTGCACAAAGCGGCCTTCATCTCGCTTCTATCTCCACCCTTGCCTATTAAGGAGAAGAAAAATAGAAACCAACATTCTCTCTCTTCTCTTCTCCAACAACGCCTCTCCCTGTTGACTTTAGTCTCTTTTTAAGATGGCAAACACAAAGAGCAAGCGGAGGCAAGCTAATTAGCAACACTTAAAAAGGGATCTGGCTTCATTGTTTGCAGTCCCTCGCCCTCACCAGTTACCAGGGCAACAACTTTGAGAGTGGTGCTGTGCATATTTCTTTTGCTTTTTTCTCGTCTTTTTGTTTCCCCTGGGGGTTCTCCATTTTTTGGAGCCTGGAGAGGGCCGTTGGGAGGACAGAGATGGAGAGCTGAGGGGTCTCTTAAGCCGAGTGCAGAGCAAGGGCTTCTGGGATGGCGTAAGGTTAGGCCTCTGCATTACACAGCACAATACAGAGTTCTAAGTGGGCATTGAAGGCAAGGAAATTGGGCTTAGTAAGTATGTAAGTGTGCATGTGTATTCAGCTTGGTAAAAGGAAAACCTCACCTGTATCAAAATCATATGACTATTTTTCTGTGGAACACAATTATTATTTTAAATGGAAACATATTTTGACTGTGGCTCTATAAAAGCCATATGGCTCATTTACATGCTTAAATTTATCATGACACGTTTGAATTGGTTTTAGTCAACTTAAATTTCAGGCTACTGCTAACACAAATCTATTATGTTTTTTCAGAAGTTTGGTATTGAAAAGTTAAAAAGTGGATTAGATTTTTTTTTTTTTTTTTTTATGTTTTAAATGTTTGTTTTTTTTTAAGTTCTCTTATTGGATTTGAACGCACCAAGGCTGCATTTATATAATAAAAATACAGTAAAACGGTATTTGAGTCTTTTGGACTTTTATGGGGTTTGACCAGACCAAGGTTTGGTCTTTTTTTTTTTTTTTGGAGTGTGACAACTTGTGGTCACAAAATTCTTTCACTATGTGAAAAAATCAGCTTGAAAATTCTTCAAAATATCTTATTCTGTGTTTTGTCTAAAATAAAATTGGGGGATTTGAACCGACATGGTACATTGGTGACCCCTTTTTTTTTTTGAGGAACTGTTCCTTTAAGAAGTTAGAAGTGGCACCAGTCCTTGACAATTTACTCTCCTTTTCTACCTCATCTGTTGATTAGAGCTGATACAGTGAAAACACATGCCAATTAGTGTCACTTATGGCTGTTTCCTGACGTGGAGTCCAGTAGGAAGTGTACTAAGGCGAAAGAAGCCCTCCCTCTGCCTCGCTAACTCTCCAAAACTGAAATTCCCTCCCTTGCCACCCTCCTCCTCCTGCCCCTCATTCTCTCCATCCTTCCTCCATTCCTCTCTACTTCAACTATTACCTAAATCTCCCCCTCCCACTCCTCACAACTCTCTCCGAATCACTAAATCCATTCTCCTGCCCTATTTTTTTCCTGTCCCCATCCTTTCCTTCCTTTTTCTCCTCTCCTCCCTCTCTCCCCAGTGGTTTGTCAATCAGCTCTGAGGGAGTTATACCTCCAAATGCCCACACATTAGTATCCAGCTGAGAATCTTTCATAATCGCCATGGTGACTAGAAGAAGGTCAATGCTTGATGTGCTTCAAGCACTGCCTATGAACTGCCCAGGCCATGGAAATTACAGGCACAGAATAAAAGGTGGCTTTGTGGCACCACTTTAGACAGTGGGACGTAAGTGTTTGTTGGTGCAAATCTATTATGTTTGAGCATGTTCGCCAAAACAAGAGGCTAAATGAGGGCTTGTAAGTCAGAGAGCAAAATATGATGGAGAAAAATAATGAATAAAACTTTACAGTGTGACTTTTTTTTCTTGCCGTTATTGCCAAAGAAATTACACACTCCATCTTTAATAAACGTTACAATCTTGGTCAAATGATTATTTTTGCTTTGAAAAAAAAAATAAAATAAACCGAATTAAAAAGCTTGAATAAATGAATGAAAATGAATTAATGAAAAATAAATAAACCGGAAACATTTTGTGACCAGGGGCTCCAAAAAAGCCATACGGCTCATTGACATTTAAATTTGTCATGTCAAATTTGTTTTGAAAATATGCCAGATTTTCAGTCAATAACAACTTCAATTTCAGGCTACTCCAAACACAAATATATTATCTATTTTCAGAATTCTTTTAAATATGGATTAAATGAAATATGATGGAGAAAAATTATAAATACATTTTACAGTTATTTTTTTGTTGCTGTTAATTACACACTCCACCTTTAATAAAGTTCACAACCTTGTAAATGAACAAAATTAAAATGCTTAAAAATAAATAAATAAATTAAAAAATGCATTTATTAAAAACAAACTAATTATCAAAAAATAAACAATAAAAATAAACAAACAAGTCATCCCTCCATCAATACATGTACTGCTTGATTCTTTCTAACAACATGTTACTAGAGGTTCACATCTTGTTGTTCTCGCAATTATTCCCATATGAGTTTGTGATTATTGTAAATGTGATCTGTGTTGGGTGACAGTACTACTGTGGTCTGGCTATGTGTGTG
>CM060626.1:13103417-13375917 GCA_030578275.1 Meda fulgida
TTAAATGAGTACAACTTCGTGTACCTGTACAATGACAAAAGAGTATGACTCAACTTAAAGTTTGACATCTATCAATAAGTCAATAAATTTACACAACATTTCAGTGAAAGGGGCTTTTGGAAGAATTCCTGAAACATCTCATTCTCTTTCAACAATTCCCTCAATTTCTGCTGGGTATCATAGTGACCCGTTCAATGAGGATAGCAGAGCAAGACATTAAAACTTGATAAATGACTTTTTAGGAGGTTCTGCCATGATAACACTTTACTGCTTGCTTTGCCATTTTCAGAGCCTTCCTCATTAAAGTAATTTGGCTTCAAGGCCAAACGCTCCATTCAGTTAAAATCAAATGAGGGAACTTGAAGATGAACTAATGCATTCATCAGATTCTTATGAAAAATGGCTATCTGAGATAGAATAAAGGCGGTAGATCTATTGCACTGCCACCCATATCATAAAGGGCACATTGCATCGCTTGCTAGCACAAAACTTGCATCTCGCTTGAAGAAAAAGAAAAAGAGTGAATGAGAAGAATATTTGGGATATCTCGGTGGACAAAGAGGTTAGGACAGGATTTTAATTTGTCACGATTTTAATTTGGTCTAAAAAACTAAATGCTGAAACCATCCAGTCACAAAGTCTATTCATTATATCTGGATGCTAATTCTGAATAAAGTGACTATAGAGGCTAAAAAAAAGTGAATAAAAACATTTAAGCACTAGTAAATTTTCCACATTTCATGATGACAGGACTTCAAGTAGACGCCCTGGGGACAGTATACGGTTTTTGTTTTGTTTTGTTGCTGTTTTCTTTCTCTGTAGAGCGACTCAGATAACAGCAAAGTATGTTTAAATGTTTAGAATTGCTACTGGAAGATGAGCAGGTGTGTGGAGCCTCACTCCATAAGGCTGAAGGCCATGTAGGAATAAAATACACCTACACATTAACACTGACACAGGCATGTACACACACTCACTTATATGCCAACAACCACAAAGTCCTTATTAGACAGTGGCTTACAGCTTTTATACTACTGAAGATCTCTGTGTGACATATTTTATACGTACAACAAACATTAGAATTGTTCTAGAATGATTGTTTGAAAACCAAAAATTCAACCTATAACATGGATTAAATTAACTGCTACTGTTCTGACATGTCAAAGAGCCAGCTAAACCAATTAATATAATTTAGTGACATTTTTAAATCGTTACATTTATGATAAAATAAGTAACAATTGAGATAATGAGATAAAGCAATTGTGAGATATAGTCACATTGTGAGGCATCAAATCGCATTTGTGAGATATAGTTGCAAATTATAAGAAACAAAGTTGTGATTATGACAAATTCACAAATTATAAAGACTCTCAAATGACATTTAAAACTAGACAAAAGCTTTTCTTTTCTTCTGACCTGCAAACTGTGACAATTATCCTAGAGTTATGGTTACGCTGTCACAGCTTAGTATACATATGAATTATGAAAACCGTGATGTAAAATGTTTTGGACATTACTTTTACAAGGAGCAACTGCTGCCACCAAAGACCAAAAAGTATGGGTCAGTGTGGCAGAAGAGAAAAAGTGGGAAAGTAAAATAAAGAGGGACAGAAAGGAAGGAAAGGAGGAAGAGAGAAAGAGTGTGGCATTGAGGCCACGGCGGCCGTATGTTTGACACTGGAAATGGTTTAAAGCAGAAGGAACTGGCAATTTCTATCTCTAATTAAAGGCTTTGGCTCACATGACCATGTACAGGTGCACCAACACCAGAATGCAGAGCCATGAAGAAAGGCCTCCTTGTGTGTGGTGAGGCCATGCTCGCTCAGCGGGAGTCTACACACACACACACACACACACACACACACACACACACACACACACACACACACACACGATGCAGCTAAGGAGTGCAAACATTCACATGCATTACCTTCACTGCATTTTCAAGCCCTTATTTCAACTGTCAGAAATAAACCTATGCTAAGTAGTTATTATTTTGGAAGTTCTTTCCCTCTCACTTCCTGTTCTGTTTCTCTTCTCTCAAAACGACACTCAGTTTATTCCTGATTTTTATTTTTTATTTTAACAAAAATAATTAGTTTTGAGATACAATTTTATAATTTAATAGAAAAACAAAAGTGTGCATTCAATAGAAGATACTTGTAAATATTCCAGAGGTTCACCTTGGTGCTTCATTTTCGTTGAATGCATGTTCTCATAAATAAAAAAAAACACTTTATAAAGAGGATGGCCATACCGAAGTATGGGTAAAGGTCAAATTTGATCACTCACTGTGGTTTGGATGTAACACCACACTTAAATGGCTTGCATTTAAAAATGGCTTTTACAGATATCTCTCCATTTATAGTGGACACCAGCATCAGAGGGTAAATAAACACCAAAAAGAGAGGATATTAGTGTCAGAAGTCTTTGAATTTACACACCAAATCAATCCAGAGATTTAAATATGGTTTAACAGATCCCACTTTCTTTTAGTAACAGTTCATCAATATTACATTAAAACATACTAGGATCTGTTAACAGGCGTGCAGTGCAGCCTGTGTCATTGATAACAAGGTTGAGGGGTCCTGTTACCCTCTGTGTCTGTAATGCATTTAGGGAAGAGTGTGAACAGAAAAAGAGAGTTTTAGCCAAGAGAGTCCGGGAAGTGAGGAAATTCCAACTGACAAACTGGATATGGAAGACACTGACGCATAGGCCAGAGAGCAAAAACAGCACAAGCCTCTACACGCTGACGTGTCACTGCATAAAACAGCCGCTTAGAGGTTTATTGTGACTCAGGCTAGGCTGACACTGCTGCTAAGACTGGACCTCAAGTGTGAGGAATTCAGTCAAGTCGGCATCATCTACATGAACGAATGAAATCGCCAAGTGCAGTTCTGGATGACTGCATGGAAATATGAAGCCTGGGGACCAGATTTGGTTAAAAGATTAGTTCACCCAAAAATGAAATCACTGGCTCATTCTCATGTCTCTCTAAACCTGTGCAACTTACTTTCTTACTATAAAGACAAAAGGGGAAATTTTAAAGACTGTTGGTCGCTCTTTTGCATGCAATGACAGTGCGCAAGGACTGAAACTTCCAAGTATAACAGGACGACACAAAAACAATAAAATTATCATAATGTGCCCCAATTAATCTAAGGGCGGATGTGGGAAAACAGTCTGCTATGCTGCTTGATATTGCAAATATCAAGCATAATTATTTCTATTATCGTAATCATGCTCGTTTTTAGCGCTAATAGTTTGACCATTTACTGCAATTTATATCATTCTAGTCATTTACCTATAGCAGCTTTTGAACTGGAAATCCACAATGCAAAATTAAGGTAGATATTTCAAATCTTCAGAAGTCATACATTAGCTTTGTGTGAGACATGGGCTGAAACAAATGGATCATTTATTCGGGATTTGCAACAACGTGATCCATGAACAAATCATTTTGTGAACTTGATTAACTGAAAAGTGAATTTGATAGCTAGAATAAAATTTGCATGGCAATTAAGTTGCAATTTTTGTGTGTGAGCTTTATTAAAATAATACATTAAGCATGAAATTCCTATATAGTATACAATGCCTCGAATGTACACATTCTATGATGTTTTTAATTTCTGAATTAATATAATTATTAATAAATGTATTTTAATCATAATGAAGAAAAAACTACATTAACAGGATTCGATTTCTGAATAAAAAAAAATATTGAAATACTGAATAATTTGGCAAGGCAAGTTCCGTATGTAAAATATCAAATGGTGCAACCTTCTAAAATTATATTTGTTAAAATAATAACTTGTGATGTTTGCAATAAATATATATATATATATTTTTTTTAAACCACCTTTTGTGTTCCACAGAAGAACTATACAGGTTTGACAATGAGAATGAGTAATTGTCAGCATTTCCGTACTGAGGTGAATTATCTCTTTACATTTTTATAGTTCCCATCAAATGACTTAAAAGTGACAAGCTGTAATACTATACACCACACAATCAACTCGTTGAGGTTTCAAAAACAATGTAATGCAATTTGTTTCATATATCTGTTTGTTTGTACGTTGCGCAAGACATGGGAATTGCACAAGAAACAACTAACAGCTCAACACGCTTCCTGAAAGTCAGGGTAGAAAACGTAGGGTCTTTTGCACACAGACACACACACACACACACACACACACACCTGCTGCTGTTGAAGGTGCAGTAAATCCACAGGGCTGATCTCCCCATTGGTGTCACAGTTGGACCCGCCTTCTCTTCCTCCGCCATCTGATTGGCTGCTTAGGCTGCTGACTCCATTTTGACTGGAGGGTGTAGTTCGAATGGTCTCAGTTGCTGATTCTACCATCATCACGTGGCACCTTGCAGAAAAAAATAAAAAATAAAAACATATTGAGTGACCATCAGGCATTGTTATAAGTCCTAGAAAGCATGCTAAGATCTATGTAAGGAGTGTTTTATCACAAAAGCAAATATACACACTAATCAATAGCACAGATTCACAATCAACCCCATTAGAAAGTGTTTATCTGCAGTAGAAATACAGTGCCACAGCTGCTAACCTTCATAAGAACATAATAAACAAGCAGTGCGCCATACATCTATTCGGATATACCTAAAAAAAACACCTGAGCCTCTGAACAGCCAATGGCAGCCAAGGACACAAACGAGGAGGAAGGCGCAACGAAGGTCAGCCTGAAGATACTTGTGTCAAACTAAAATGGCATTGTGCCAAGAAAGAGTGGCATGCTTTTCCCTTTTCCCAAAGGTTACAACACAGTGCACCAGCTATGATCGAAGGACATTTGTCTTTGACAGAGTGTTTATGCATCCACAACAGTGACAAAGAGGCCCTTTCAAATAGAAAACATCTGCTCTAAAGAAAGACCAACCTTTCGTGCACCTTATAATCAGCAGTACAAAAAAAGCAACTTCCAACAGAAAAGGAATGCATTTAGTATCTTTAAGAGGTAAAGTGAGTGAAAGAAGAAAATGAGTGAAAGGAGAAAGGCTTCAAATGAGTGAATGATTCAGTGAACTGATGACTTACTGATGTGTATAGTCTTATTAGAAAAATCTCTGCACTTTAAAAAGATGTCAGTTTTGTTGTAATGTTTTTTCCTGATATATATATATATATATATATTTAAAAAAAAAACATTAACTATTTAATTCACACATAAAATTACTTGAATATACCTCTTCTATGATATCTTAATGTCTAAATTAATTAATTAATTAATAAATAAGAAAAAGCCAGTAAAATGAGATTCCTAAAAAAAAAAATTGTAATACATTAAATAGTTTGGCTAGGTTAGTTCAAGTTGTAAAATATCATGTGGTACAACCCCCTAAAAAAGTGTTTCTACATATATAAACAAACACAGTAGTCAACATTTGAAGTGGATCAAAAAAGTTCATCAAAGTTGTCCTAAGACAAGAACGGGTATTGTTCAAAATTCATGTATAACTTTGATGAAAGGTTTTGATCCACTTCAAATGTTGACTACTGTAGGCCTATATATATTCCAAAGCCATATGAAACATGGAACACATGGTACATTTAACTTGTTTTTACTAAATTTGCTTGCTTTATTTAACCTTGGCCATTTGACCTGCTTACAAAAGCAATAAGATAAAAACATAAAATCATCAACATGGAGCATTGTGATTGCATTGTGGGAATGGTACTATCTACACATGTAGTACAGCACAAAGCTCGCCACAACAACAGCTGAAGACCACTAAGACAGAGATATAGAAGACTCTTTACCGACTTCCACACCCAGATCTACTGTACATTGGGACGTTTTGGAAACTCGAGGGTGCTTCTATGGGTCCAACAAGTTCACAGTTGGAATCACTTAAATGCACCTGGTTGAGGAGTTGTATACTTCATTCAAAGCTGTCAACTGAGGCAGTCACGCGAAACTCGCATGACTGAAGAGGATGCAGGCATGTCTTGTATCATGAGGGACGCAAACCAAAGATGTGGGTAGTTTTATTGCCTATGGAGCCAAGAGGAACCACGTGTGGTTAATTTACATCAACCCAGACCATCTATATCACTTGTATGTGACATGTAGGGGACAATACCAAAACCCCAACAACAGCTTTCAAAACCCACGTCATCAACTTTTCATCATGACTGACCCCTATTTCATAATTTCATGCAAGAAACCCACTGTTCGAGAGATGCAAGACTTGTTGCATTGGAGAGCTTGAAGGAACGAGCAGCTGTTGAGCGAGTGCATCACTGCCATATTAACCAGCCCGAGGTGTAAGCAAGCATGAAGCCTTGTCATATCCCGTAATGGGTGTATATTGCCGCTATAATGGAAGGTCGTAAATAAAGCAGCCCAATAAATCTGCAGAGGGAACCTTTGATTACGGCTGTGAGACAGAAGTTTGCAGCGTCTTGTAATTGTTTTTGGCAGGCTCATCTGAGCCGCAAATGTTGAGGCTTGCCGCATCATGTTTAGCCCCCGAAGCCCCTCTGGCTGAACTTTGACCTGTGAGAACAGAGGAAAATACATTTTTCTTCTACAGGGGAGTGAGGGATACAGAAAGGGTGGGCGTTCTTCTTCAGATCGAAGAGATAAAATGTGCATTTGGGGGAGGGCAATGCACAAAAAAGGAACGTTTGCCTTTTAATTGGGACAGAAGAGAAATGGGACCAAACTTGCCTTTGCTTCAGGGACAAAAACACACCAAAAAAAAAAAAACCTCTCAACAGATAAAACTAAAATCCCAGGACCAGCGTCTTCGCGGCATGGTAACGCAATGCACTGGCTATGCAGTGAGGTTTTCTCTTTTTTATGTTTTAATATCAGCAGATTTTCTTTGGCACTTGCAAGAAAGGGTGGAGGGGGTAGTGATTCATTCTCTATCCTGTTTCTGCAAGTACTGAGACTGCAACAAGGGATCATGGGAACTTCTGTGACTGCCTGTTAAGAGCTGTTTATATTGCTGATGCTGAGAGTTGCTAAGGTAAGATAGCAACGCGGGGATAAACACGTCCCTGAATTCCGATTCGGCTCCAGAAGTGCATATTGGCAGTAAAAAGTGAAAGCTGCTGATGTTTTTCCCTCATCCGTATTAAAAAGGAAGTAACACAAAAACAAACAAGGTCAGGAAACGGAGAGATGCCGAAACAAACCACAGTTTGTCTCATTCGTGACTAAAATCCCATCCTCCCCGAAGCAAAGATTCTCCTTTCCCTTCTCCGTCTACCCCCGAGGCAGCTGCAGTTCCGTTCCTGTGCTCAGGGTCGGAGTCGGCGGCTGGCACAGGAACAGAGGATTCCAAGAGAGCAGGGCTGAAAAGACGCCGTCTGAGCCAGGTAGGCCAAGGGGTGGAGGTCTCCTGGGTAAATCTCATACAGGTGGGCCGTCACTTCACACCCTCTCAAAAAATAGCAAGCCCAACGGGGACTAAAAGCTTCCAGTACTCCCACAGGATCAGAGGTGAAAGGTAGATTGTCTTTTCCCAGCTCGCTTTTTTTTATTGTTTAGGGAACACAGTTTGCTAAAGACGTCAATGGTATTAACATAGACAAAGCATCAGGTGCCTAAATGAACTTGACAGCCATTTATACTTTCCATGCAACAAAAGCAGATGAGTCAATGACATGTAAGAGTGAAACACTTTACAATAAGGCTTCATTAGTTAACTACATTAGTTAACATGAACTAATGAAATGCACTTCTACAGCATTTATTAATCTATGTTAATTTCCACATTTATGATGCATTATTAAAAAAGTTGTATATATTAACTTTTTATTAACTAATGTTAACAAAGATTAACAAATACAGTAACAAATATATTGCTCATAGTTAGTTCATATTAGTTAAATACATTAACTAATGTTAACAAATGCAACCTTTATTGTCAATTGTTACCGAGTGTCCATGAAAAAGAAAGGGAAAAATCAAGTTTAAAACACAGTTTTTTAATAAACTTGTGGTGTAAAAACAAAAATATGTCCTTACACCTTAAATACATACAGATCTTAATCATTAAATCAAAAACACTAAATATATTTTTATATATATTTATTACGTTTTGGGGACCCACACCACATTTTTCAGATTATTTTTTACTAAAGGTCTACATTTTCATTCATAAATTAAAAACATGTGTATTGAACAAAATTGTGATGTATGTTTGTAGATCTTAAACATAAATTTCCCAAAAAATGTAAATATATTTTTCAAGTTAACCAATATCAATAATTATGAATTCATGAAATATTACCTTTTGGAGGAGCTACACCAAGACATTTTTCAATCTCAATATAAAAAAGCTAAATTAATTTTAAATCATACATTAAAAACTTGTATATTGAATAACACTTTGGTGTTTTTTTTAAAGCAAAAAAAGTAGTAAACATAGTAAAACATATTTTTGAAGTTAATCTGTAAACATTCAAATGATGACAGGCTCAGTGCATGAAGTACAGATTCGCTGAAGTGGATCTCAATGTACCTCTGAACCTGAATACCTGCTTTTACAGTCTTACATGGCCCGGTTGGCGTGCCGAAAGCTTTGAAGAGGATTGAGGCTGTCAGATCCAGCTGGCTGATCCCAGATCAGCACATCTGCATCCCCAAGACTGCGGATTGGGCTCATCGTTCCGGTCCGACTCCAAAACACAAGCCTCACTAATGCCTTCTGAATTCAGTACTTCCAGCCTGGATCATTTCACCAGAATGAAGATGGTAAACGGCCAGCACCATGTTCAGATGGTCCGTACAGCGCCAGCTAATGGAATCAGTCTTTATTATTTCAGATGAAAATGAGTATATTTCAAATCCTTCACATAAAAGCTTATTACTGGCCTCTAAAACATTGAAAGCTCTATAACGGATAATTGACTGTGATACCTGAAATGTCATTTTACACGGTTTGCTTTTCCCCTCTTGTTTAGTTCTCAGTGAAAGAAAATATGGCAAACATTAAACCGGGCTAAAGATTTCCTTTGCCGTGAAAAGGACTGTTCAAGAAGCAATATTTAAAATAATGCAAGGATTCAAGCCGTAACTCACTTGGCAATGTCGACAGACTGGTTTAAATTTGCAACTTCAGCTCTCCGGCTCACACCAGAGCTCCATTTAACTACAAAGAGCATTACCCAGATCTAAAAAGAAAATAAAACCGACGTAATACAAGATGACAACTTTGACAATATTTATAAAAATGGAATACCGCTTTATTCTGCCAGTCCTTTCCCACTTTTTTTTTATCACCGACTCATTCATTTACTCCATCTTTCTTGTCCTCTTTATATAGGAACTCTTCAAGGCACATGCGGAACCGTTTCGCATTTTTCAGCAGGGCTGTTTTATTTGTCTTCCTTTGCACCTGTGGAAGAGCTCTTTCTGCACGTTACGCACACACCAGCACACACAGACACCAGTCTCAGTAATTTTTCAGCAGGTTACCAGATTAATAACTCTTTATCATGTTAAGCCTTATACAGGTCTATTTATATAAGTCCCACAAAGGCTGTTTCTACAGCCTTGCATCAGCTCGCAGGAATGCTCTTATTAATAAAACAAAGAAGCAGCCAACATGATTAGTGGAGACAGCCACAGTTGTGCCAGCACATCTCATGTCTTCTCCCTCAGGCTACTGAAACTACAGTCCCGCAGAGAAGCGAACGCTTCGTCAGGAGTGCGCCTCTGTTTGTCACCAAATATGATTGAGCAAAGTCCACCTGAGCACACGTAACAACTTGCTCTTTTCCAAAATCTAGTGAGCTGCCTATAAAAGGAACATTTTAAGACACCATAGGTTAAACACAAGGCTGTTTTTAATTACGCCGTTTACTTAGATACCTCATTTTGGCCCATAATGCCATTACGACCAGCTAATGTAGCTCAAACAGTAGAGCATAGTCGCATTACAAAGAATGCATAAACTAATAAATAAATACATTTTAAAAATGTAAAAAAAAAAGAAAAAAAAAGTATAATAAAATAAAATAACTAAACTAAAATGAAATAAAATTAAATTAAATGCCTTTTAAAGTTAAAGTTTCTCATGAAATATGAAGCTCAGTGGAGAAAAAAACTGGTGAAAAAAAATGCAGATGAAGTGAAAAATGTTTATTATTTTTTTGTTCAATACAGAGAAGTGCATATAAAAATTATTTTAAACACTAAAACAAACTAAAAACAAAAACTTGAATGCAATGCAAGTTCCTTTGAACAAGTATCAAATGCATTAAAAGTAAGGCTCAGGTGAAAAAAACAAATCCAAAATGGTAGAGAAGTTAAATAACATTTATTATATAAAAAATACTAAAACTGATATTTCTTTCAATACTGAGAAGTGTCTATTAAAAAGTATAAGTGTAATTAAAAATACTTTTGTACTATTTATTTTTACACGCAGTATAAAAGTATCTCACTGGTAGCTTAGCATAATCCTAAAGAGTGTTTCAAATCAGCAGTTGCATAGCAGCCTATGTAAGCAGTTGGGAGCAGGGTAGCTCACTAGGTTTTGATACTTTTACAAGGAAATGAAACATCAAGACTGTATAAAATATGGGTTAAAACTCTTAATTCAAGCCTGAAAAAAAAAAGCTGTTTCTGAAGCAAACACACACTCATTGTGTTTATTTACTTGCCTCATCAGGAAGAACTGCTCTCGGGACACAAACATTCAGGAACGCGGTCTACGGAAGGATAGGGTGTATTTGTGTTAGCAACTCCAACTGCTAGCCCACGGGGCAGAGGGCAGGTGTGTGTGTCTCAGTGGTTAGAACACACAGCTTGCAGCCCTTCCTCTAGATTTGTCTTCCCTAGACGTATGGTTGGTTGTGGCGAGAGGGAGGGGGGGGGGGGGGGGGGCAGGTATGACTATATCAACTAAAAGGCCAGGCCCAGGGGAAGTCTGTCACTGTCTGCCGTGAAGACAGATAGCAGGAAGACCCAGAGCTGAGAGGGCGTGAGAGTGAGAGAGATGTAATGAGCAGGGTACCTAAAGTAAGTCCCCACAAGAAAGGTTCAGAAACAAATAAGCGTTCTTGATAGAATAATAAAGGAAAGTCTGAATTGCTGGGTGTCTCTTAGCAGTTTTAACCTTGGCCCAGCACCGGCCACTTCAAAGGGATCAACTACCCGCTCCTCCCGAGGGGTACGGCGCACTGGAATATCCTGACAGTAAAGAAGAGACCCTCATTTGAAGACTGCTTAGCCGAGCACTTATGCATTCCCTTTTTATGAGCGAAGCTGTTCTCCACTCCACTCCAGCGCGGTTTCTCTCCGTGGAAGTGGCACACTGCTCCACTTGGCATTATGACTGAATCCCTTCACGTTGCCACCCACTTACACACTCACTCACCCCAGGCCTTAAATTCAACATGAAATGGCGTCCGCAAACCATTTTACTGACGTAATGTGACATTTTGGAGTGAAACAGGATATTTAATGAGAAAACAATGGTTGAAACTTTTTTTTTTTTTTTACTTACATTTATTCTTTCTAATTATATTATACACCAGGAATTGATTGGATCTTGAAAAGAGGGCAATTTATACCAAAATGGGCTGAAAACAACCCAAATACCATGAGAAAACATTTTACGAAGTTGCATTTTCATACAAATTAGTAACTAGGATTATTATTGATAACTATACAATTAAAACTAAAAATGATTGAAAACATTAATTGAAATATAGTTAAACAAAAAAAAATTAGATACAATTTTTATATATATAAATTACAAATGCTTGCAACCAACTAAAATAATTTTAAGGTGAAGCACTAAAATAACTGACTAGCAATAGATAAAATAAAATAAAGAAACAAACAATAAACAAAAACTAAATAAAACCTAAATAGTAATGTTTAGAAAATAAGTTAAAAATACGTTTATAAATAAGTAATAAAAAAATAAAGATGAAAAAAGCACAACAAAATTTAAAAAAAAAAAATTAATTTGGCACGTGAGCAGATTGTTCAAAGACTGTACAAATGATATTACATTAATTCATATAAATTTGTGAGATACAAAATAACATCAAATTGTCATGAGACTGTGTTGGCTGAAAATAAGATAAGGTAAAGCAAAAATTTTCTTTGCAATAACATGCACTAAGGAATTATGTACAATAAAACAAGGAACATGTACAGTATTAATTAAGTAAACATGGTTTTAACTTTTTTTATGTTGACTTTAAAGGAATCAGTGTTCCCTCCTTATTGACCAGACTGATTAAACATGGTTACCTGGATCAATCCCAGGTAAAGGACACCAACTGTCCCTTAGGCAAAATACATACACAATTGCTCCAAGCAGATCCCTGCAATTACTGTACTGCACATCTTCTAGGATAAAAGAGATCTTCGAAATACCAGGTAATCAAATACATACAAAGTCTCTGTAAACTCATAATTGCCCTGTAAAGATGATGCACTTTTTTGTGTTTTGCTCTCATTCTCAGATCTTGAGGAAAGATGGTGCTTTTGCACAGCATATGAGCTACAGACCCAGTCGAACTCAACAGCCTCCTCTTGTGATCGCATGGAACAGTTCCAGCCAGTACAGGTGCGATAGATAGACTTTACCTGCTCATTTCTTGGCCTAAAGAAAAATTTCCATCTAAAAGAAACATTTGTGTGCATGTGCATACCAGCCATGCTGCTTTAAATAGCAGTGACGGTAAACATTTGGAATGGTTGCTGGTTTATTGGGGACTAGACTGCTTTTACTGTCACAACCGAAATCATAGCTCTTATTACAAAAGCTTAGGACCACCAATGTCCAAAAATAACCAATTCATTTCCCTACGGCACAGGCTGAGACAAGGGGCACAGAAATAAATGGGAGCGTGGAAAAAGAAAATGAAATGAACGGAATGATCTGCGTTCATGAGGCTAATGACACAACTTTGATCTTGTGATAATTTTCAACGGGCTTCAGAGTTGGTGTCCTAATTTCAAACTCAGGGTTTTTTTTTTTTTAGCTGAGGTTTTCCTTTTTCCCTTCAATCTAAACTATGGCAGATGACAATTAAGGAATTGCTTACCCACTGACTGTCTCAAAAATCAGAGGCACTTAAAGGACAATTCAATTATCAAGGACATGCTGATATGAAAGTATAAAAGTAAGAAAGATTCTCACGGGGGAAAGAAAACGAGGCCAAATAAAACAGAGGAGACAATCAGAAAAAAAAAAAGTGTGTGGGGAAGGCAATTAGATTCATAAAATATCGAATGTACCATATGGCGATCTGATGTGTTCCTGCTGTGATGCGCACCTGATGTAGAAGGAGGCAAAGTCCTGTTTGTCGAGCCCATTAAGATTAGCTTTAATCAGGTGAGTTTCGTTGCATTCGGTAAACACCACCAGCATTCCCGACCGATGAGATTGCTTCTGTGTGTCTGTGTGACCGGGCAAACATTTACTCCCCTAGACACTACTACTACCCTCTGCCTTTTTCTTTTTGGCCTCAAGTAAGTGATTTTCCATTCTGCACTTGATGTTTAAGAGAATGGAGATTTTTATACGAGGACTCCTCGCCATCAGATCATGGCAAATATTTGGAATAGGTGCTGTGCTTTCACAAACGGCCCATTTGTCAGCCATTGAACACACCCATTTTCATCCACTTAAACCAGTGATTCCCAACCAGGGGTACAAGTATGCAGGGGTCCGCAAAATAGGCATGCTAGGAATGATGTTAATCGCCCCAGCATCACTCCAGCATGGCACATTGGTCACTGCAAATATGTCCATTTACAATGTGCTTTTTCAGCGTTGAGTACATTGTAGCCAATCACAGGCATGCCTGTTGAAAGTAATGGCCAGTCAGAGGTCTTTAAAATGCCTCAAAATGCTGAAGGAGTTTCTGTTTAGGGCTAGTTTGTCCTACATGCTCACAAACCTAACCCTAACAATAAACAAAGTGTAAAGCATTGTAAATTAAGAGATTTATTTTGCACTTTAGTCATATTCATTGATTTAAATGGGAGTTTTCTTAAGTGTGCCGAAATCAGTGGACTTAGAGTGGAATCCACTGACTGACCGCTTCAGTGATTATAAAGGGAGCACTCTTCTGTGTAATTCATTCTCAATTTGAATTAAAGTTATTGTTTTTCATGACACTTTGTGACTTTCTACTTCATACTCCAGTCCAAAAAAAGTACTTTAAAAAAAAAAAATTAACATAGCGGTTTTATGATGTCTAAATATAAATTCAAAAGCAAAATGTGTGGGGGAAAATCTATATTAGGGAGTGGAAATGGCTGATACGAGCAAATAAGTGTCAATTCCATGTCTTTGTTTTTTAAATAAAAGTGTTGGGTTTCCATCAAATGTTGGATTCATTTAAAAAGTGTATTTTGTCCAGTCTTTTTTACCAGCAACATTCTTGATTCTTTAGTGTTGATGAAAGAGTAAAGTATAGATCGAATGAACAACAGACATGCAGAACGATAGAATGACAAACAGCCAGCACGACAGACAGACAGCCAGACAGCCAGACAGACACCTGTAAGGATCATGTATTGTTAGTGTGGCTCTTTATACAGAGAGGTTGGCAGGGGCCTGTGGGTCATGTTAATAGGCAGTGGTTATTATCCTGTGATCATCAAAAATAAACCCATTTCTCATTTCCTACAATGGTTTAAGAGGCTAATGATGGGGCAAGGGCTGTCTCAAAAATGCCTGAGGCACTAATACCCAAAATTGTATTTAACATGGTGGAACAGAGGTGGAACATTATGGCTTTGAGGAACAACCAATCCAACAACTGCCTGAATGCACCTGGACGCAAAATCTGCTTTATGAACATGACCTTCATTTGCAAGATAAAGTTTAAATGAACAGCATCTGAGATTACAGTGAGAGAGGGAAGATGGTGCCAGAGTTTGAGAGTTAGCTGATCTAGATTAAGAAAAAAAGACAGCGGGATCAGGAAAATCTGGAGTGAAACCAGTTCATGTTTTTGCTCCATGAGAAGTGGAATAAAATTTCAATAAACAAAAACAGAAATGGCAACCAATCAGTGTATCAAATCACTAATTAACAAATATTAATTATAAAATAATTTAAAATGTAATTGTTCAACAATTTAATAGTTTTAGCAAAAAACTGTCTGTTGGTCATTTAACTATCCTCACAATATTAAAAAACAATTAAAGGTCCACACGCAAAAAAAAAAAAAAAAAAAAAAAAAAAAAAAAAAATGACCGGCCTTAAATACGACTAACTTCAGACTTTAAACGAGGCGTGGGGCAAAGTGATGTTTTAATATGTTCAAAGTGGATATGATATAATTTTATACATCTGCTTTCATGACTGGCACTCTGGATTTCTGAGTTAATTAATTGATTGGATCAGAGTGGGTATAATCAAATAAAATTTTATAACTCCATAATAAAAAAACAACACTTTAGAAGGAAGCATGTGGAAAAATGATAGCATGTCCATTTTTCAAATTAATTGAATTTTAGTACTTCTGAACTTGGTCCAAGGCATCTCATAAGCAATAACTCCACACCATCTTGAAAATGGCTCCATGACTAAAGACATTCAAACACAAACACACTTTTTTTTTGGTCCCTTGATTTCTGTGGAAAAACCACCACTGTTTATAACTAGTAACCGAGAGTGTTCAATGGCCAGACAATTCCATATTATATTCTCCAGTAGTTGCACTGCCTAATAAAGTTCTCACTAAGAGTAAAAGCTGAAATATTAATTCCATCTTCAGCAGTGCTGATTGCATTAAAAAACGTCTGTTTTATTATTTAACACAGAAAGGAAAATCTTTGTTAAAGTGACTTGAATGCAAATTGATACCACTAGAACGAACAGTAGAAAAGCATTACTAATTTGATCATAATAATATCAATAGAATAATTCATAATGTAATATAAATAAATTAGAGAGGTAATTCGTTTGAAAATGGATGCCTTCAATTAATGTCTCAGACCCCCAACCAAAAAAAAAGTGCACATACTGTACACCCGTTTCATAGACAAGAACATTAATTGCTTAACTGTAGTCATTGTTATGTGTCAGAACCCGTGTAGAATCAGGGAAGAAACTAAACATGCAGAGTTCGCTTTAATATTACATACATTTTCACTCCATTTATTCAATATTCATGAATTATGCTTGCTCTCACTAACTTGTCTTTATATCCAGCGTGAAGTGTTTTTTCCGCTATGAAAACAGCAGCTCGTGTCCCAATTCAATTTCAGCAAGGATGATTTTAAAATCAGTACGTGACACGTCGCCTTTTCACCTTGTTCATTTTCCGTTCCTCTCTACGGAACAAGAGTAGCTGCCTTTGTGTCATTATCAGCCTTATTACACGTCATTAAAATACTGGAAGAAAATTCCAGAAGAAATACACACGCCACACCAGGGCAGTCGCTTGCTTTCTCTCTCTCTCTCTCTCTCTCTCTCTCTCTCTCTCTAGCGTGTCACACTTTTGGGGGTGTGCGAGAGCGCAGAAGTGACAAAAAAAGAACAATATAATTGTAGAAATGTACGCAGTAATAATAGGTATTCAGAAAATGATAATTCATATTAAACAGGGTGCATAAAGTCAGCCTCATTTGCATGTTTTAGATTATATGCATTTCAAAAGTAATTTCCGCAGGGCATATGAATGACATTAATTCCCGAGTGGTTTCTGCTATAGACCTCAAACTATCAAACACTCAAACATTTAAAAGATGAAAAAAAAGAGTACTGCCACATTTGTGAGGGGAGATTTCAAGGTTAAAGTATTTGAATGCATGTTTTAAAGTTCTGTCTAGGTTGTTTAAAGTTGTTCCTAGCCTAGTTTAAAGTTCACTAAGCTGTGTTTGGAACAAAACCATCATGAGACTTTATACTCTTAAAATTCAGCACATATATTTGTAACGTAAAATTGATGGATGGATGATTCTTATAACATTTTACAAATACAACTCTATAATTATTTCATTAACTTTAATAAAGTCATTGCTAACTACAATATAAACACTATGCCATAAACTACATTGTCAGGTAACCTAAAATATGTGCTAACATGTGGTAACTGCTAAATGAAAAAGATTATTTAATATGACTCAAATCAAACTGACTACATTAGGTTACAGCATTAAAATCATTTTTCAAGTGTCAGATCAGGTAGAAATAGCTTACACGTTTTCATGTCACAGTGTAAGAGTCAAATATGTAATTTCAATAACCTAAATTATAATAACCAAATGCCCATCACAAATAAATAAATCATCTCAACACAATGTGAAAGTGCATACTGCTTCCCAGATGAGTGTGTTACAGTGCCAATCACTGTAATATGGCACAAAGAGAACTGTGGGTATTCAAAGTGCCAATTTTAATACAGCCCTCCAGCCAGAAGTTGGGAGAGAGAGAGAGGGGGGAGAGGGAGAACCCTTTTAGCCTTGGTTCATTTGAAGAGAAAACAAATTGGAGAAAGACTTGAGTGAAAAACAGGCAATTTCTATTCGATAAGACAAATTGTTTTGAGTATTGTGTATAAAGCAATGGTTCTCAATTGGCCAGTATGGATAAGAAAATAAAAAGGTTTCTTAACTTTTTATAACTAAACATTTAATAGAAGCTACTCAAATTATACAGATGTCAAATTAGACAGGTTTTATTATTTTATGGCTATTTGTTTTGTTTTTTTTGTTTTTTTTGCACAGTAAACAACTCTGGTATAGCATTGGGTCGCTCACTACTTAATTTCCTGAAGCAAAACCAGTTGAGAACCAAATAATAGTTGACAAACCAAATAAACGAGAAGTCTAAATGAGCAATACGTCCTAAACTTGCCCATCTGTGCTAGTTTTGGCTTACTCACAAAGATTTTGTATATAAAAATAATTGTAAAAACAAAACAAACAAAAAAAAACAGGGGAGAGGGGGAGATACTAGGCTGCCTCACTTTGTGTAGTTTGTGTTGTGTCTGTCTAAATATTATGCTACCGAGTGTTTCCCTCCACATGATTATCTCATTATGAATTAATGGTTTGCATGCTGCGTTGTGTGTGCACAATGCCTAGTTCTCGCTAACGGTTTATCTGCCACACCATAAGAAAAATAAAACAGGGCCCAGAGTGAGTCTGGCCAACATAATCGTGAGTCAGCTTGCTATGGCATTTAAAAGTCAAGCAGATATTAACAGCTTGGGCGGCGAGAGGAGAGTGAGAGCAACTCTAATGAACAGCATGCAAACGGTTCGCTACCGTAATCGCCCTGATGATCAAGTTTCGTCCTCTTCGTTTTACAAGTCTCTGCTTACAGGTGCTGACAGGCCACTATGGCGAGATATAGGGGAAAGAAAAATTGATTTTATGGCATTATCTCGTTATATCTCTCTCCCCGTTCTGTACTCGTACTGTAAGACTAGCCTCTTTGTCCTTCTCCAGAGAAGGATACGTGGACAAGTTCAATTACGTGGAGGGTAAATGCTGAGGGAATGGGAAGGAGAGAAACGCAGAGTGAAGGAGAAGAAATAGAGAATATCTAGAGGGAGAAAAACACGCTAATTAGGACCTGGAAAATGTATTTGTTATTTTTTTTCCCCCAATCTTTTTTTCCCCCTCCAACCCCCCCCCCCCCCCCCCCCCCCCCCTTTTTTTTTGTTTCCCGAGGGAGTTTTTAAAGAGTTCTATTTCTTTTCAACAAGAGAGGCGGAGGGGAAAAATGAAAAGAGGATTATGTTTCTTAAGACAAAAATCATGACATACACAGAAAAAACCGAAACGTCTAGCAAAAAAGGAATTCACAATGTCCATATTATCAGTCGAGTCTGTTAAGCTGGCGTTGGACTGTGAAAACATCTGCATTTACACCTCATTTCATGTGTGTCTCAAAACACAGGCCCAAAACGTTGGCTAGAGGATGTTCAAGGCCTTTTTTTTTTAATGGAAAAAAGCTTCCATCTCCAATCGAACCTCGGGCAATAACACTCTAATGAAGTGCATACTAAAAGGGCTCATTCCAATCTCCTTACTTCTGACACCAAGCGCACTTGAAAGGCCATCTTTAGAGAGGCGGTTCTGTAATGATAGCGGCGGATAGACTGGACGTGTAAGAGGCATATTCATTCCTTTGGCTTTAATTGGAGAACTCGCATGACTGATTCAGAAAGGCTGCTAGTCTGGTTCAGAGCCCCCAGCCCAAACCCAGGGGCAGCCAGGCAGAGCTAACACCCTTAGTCAGGAGGAGGTGAGCGCCAGCACAAAGCCAACATCAAACTAGACACTCGGGCTAAAAGGTACAAGCGGAGATGGGGGTGGGGGTGGGGTGCTGGGGGTCTGAAAAAGAAAAAAAGGAAAAGACACTGCCTTTAAAAGACAATTAAAGCACATTAATTTCTCTTCCTTGTTTCAACAAACACATTCCAGACCATCTAGGGCCTTGACTGTTTTATTCGAACAAAATCTGTTGTGCTTCTTTGAGTTATTGCAATCGTTTCCTTCACAATGGCACCCACCTGTTGCTGACATTCCTGCATATCACAGTTATTCGCCATGTATCATATCTCTACTGTTGAATAAAATGAAAAAACAATACTACTCTCGCTACTGGTAGAACTTTCAAGATCCGTCTGTGTAGCTTTAAACGATTTCATGGTTCAAAAACAACTTAAAAAAAAAAAAATCACAGCTTGGAATTATCAAGACAGCCCAGCACGGGAAAAGGGTGGGGGTCCAGGGGGGTGGGGAGGCAAACGCCATCTGCTATCTTTCACCGGAGACTTCTGACTCTGACTTCTTTCTCTTCTGCTTTTTTAATAACCTTTGAAAATAAAGGAATGGAAAAAACCTGCATATTTGTCATTTCCGATTGTTTACCTTTTTCACGGCAAATTGATTTTTACATCTCCTTTTCCTGGAAGCGTCTAGGTGCGGGCCTGCCAACCCCTGTTTCTTTTTTTATGGACCTAGCCCTCTAGAGAAGTTTTAAAGTTTTCAGTTCAGAAGTCATTTAAATGATACAATACCGCTTTTGTCCCAGGCACCTCTGTTTCTCTCTCGCTCTTCAATCACCCAAATTCCAGCATGCATTCTTTTTTTCTCTCCCCAAGTTTAAGACTACATGCTTAAAAGCTTTTTTTTTTGTCATTACCTCGCATCTCTTGAATTTAACACTTGACCTCAAAGACGAAAAGACAACTCATTGCATCAGGGCCTTGTTATTGAAGTGGGATGATGTACAATTTAAAGTTTTTGTAGACGTCTAGTTTTACACCCACTGCAGCAGCCACGTTATTGGGTATTTTCGGGAATCACTCGTTTTGCTGTGAATTGTGTCTGGCATGTGGGACAAAATCGGAATTCCTATATTCCTAGACTGCAAGCAAGACATGGCCAAAGCTGTGAGGAAAAACGGAATAGTTCACTTTGCAAAAATTTCTCATGGCGGTTGCTAGCCAAATCTGCAAAGTGAACTGCTGATTTGCTTTTTTGTGACATAAAATTTAGGCTCAAGATTAGCCTGTTAACCCACTTTTACAAAACATTATTGCATGAAATCATGCAAAGATCCCTCAGCAAAGTCAATGGTTGGGATGACGTTTAATAAGAAATAAAAGAAAAAATATTTTTTACATATTAAAATATTATTTTTTATATATTTATTCATTAAAAAAAACATTCATTCTTGAACAAAAATATAGTAATGTCTTTAAAATGACTAAAATTGTCAAAAATGTAACATTTTCCTTTTCTTTGCATTTTCTTCTGTTGGCATGCAAACAGCTTAGCCTATTATATTAGCATAGTGCTAACTGGTTAAGGAAAGCTCTATAACCAAATATCATGATAACATGGTTTGTTTTTGTTTCAGGCACAGGATCTTTCTTGACCTCCATTTGCCTTTAGTCTGAGGACTTGCTTTAGCCTAAACTTATCCTCTAATAGGGTTTTTACACATTTGATGTAACCAAAAAACAGATCTAACAAAAAAGGCATGCCAGATGCTGCACGCAAAACGCAAACATCTAGAAATCCATATGGAATATCTGAAGGCCTTGATGGTTAAAAACTGGCACAGACTCATAAGCGATCACCCTTCAAGCTGTGAAGCCTTTTTATTGTCCGTGCGTGTACAAATCCTACAAGGGGAGGGGGGGTTGGGGGGGGGGAATTAAGGGGAATTCTTTTCCCTGAGACCTCTAAAAGTAGATCTCAAAAACCTGTTGAGCTGGAAACATCCCTCAACCCCCAGAACTTCAGCAGAGATTAAAAGGCTAAATGGACCGGCATGACTAAACATTTCTTAGTGCAGGGACATGTTCAAAGGCTCTTGGGAATTAAAATCCTCATCAATGCTCCAGCAAAGACAAATCCTTATTTATTTTCTATAATAGGAACATGTCTTTCCAAAGCAGCGAGTGGTGATAAACTCTTTGCTTTGTTCTTTTTGTCATGATCAAACACATTCCGGCTACTGAGAGCAGTGCATGTGGTTCTCTTACACACTCCGATTTAGGAATGGACGAATGTGATCATCAGGACGAAAGTGAAGTCAAATCTTAGTGCTTTTAGTGCTCTAATTACTTTCAGAGGACAATGCATAGTGGTCTTAACATCTCTGATGCGTAAATGTATTATTCCATGTGCAAAACTGACTTTACTTCAACCTGTTTCTAAATACTGACATAGTTTTGGCCAAAGCTGCCTCAGCAATTAAAATAATCCTTTCATGCTTGTCGGATGAATTACAGTTGTATTTATTATAAAACTGTTACATACGAAATTAGCACCAAGAGCACACACTTAAAACCTAGTTAAGTGATTATATGGGTCTTTTTGCGTGGAAATGGAGATTGAACCTGTTCACAGTCATAATTAGGCTAAATAAAATAAAAATTATATTTGCAGCGCTAACAGGTACAGCCGGGACCGGTGTCACGGGGTCCACTCATCGCCGGTGATTGGATCAAATTGTTGGGCGATTTACAGCACCATTCCCCCTTGGTGTCAACCAATTAACATTTCCTTAACACCCTGCGCCTCTTTGAAGTAAGGTGTCTCCATTGTAATGGGAGGTTTGCAAGGTCAATGTCTTTTATGGAAGCTTTCCATCATATTTCTATCTCCTCAGCAGCGACATTTAATTGTGTTTTCAAAATTTAAACGTATTGTGAAGGCGGCTTCTAATTCGCCAACTGTAGGTTTAGCCAAAATGGGCCATGCTGAACTGAAAAAGGCACAATGTGTCTATTCACAGGCCTGAAAAACACAGAGATGACGCATTGCTCTGTCTTGATCACAATGGCAAAAAGATTACAAACAAAATACGTACAATGAGCATACAGAAGCACAAAATAAATGATAAGACAGATATTGGAAACCCACAATGCTTTTGTCCCTCAGTACTTCCACACACATACATGCACACACACATCCAAAGCTCCATTTCCCAGTATATTGCGGTGGCGGTGAGCACAGCTGGCAACATCTGGAGGCATTTTAAGTCTGTTTACATTTCCAAAACACTGAAAAATACTGCAGGTGCCAGAAGAGTAATAAGGAACCAGGTCACAAAAAAGGATTGTTTAAACTCTAACAACTCTCAGCTCTGTCTCTCCCGCTCTCCTCCTGGAACTTGCTCTCTCTCTCAACTCATTTTTCATCAATCGCACACCACTTGCCTTTCAACAAAAAAATAAGGCGCCGTAACAGTGCTCCAGCAATAACAGGAAAAATGGACTGAGAAGGAGAGAGAATGATGTAAAACATCAGTCCTTTACAATGAGTCCTGAAAGATTCAAAGAAGCATACCAAATCTAATTGAACTACAAATCCTTATATACTGTGTGTGTGTGTGTGTGTGTGTGTGTGTGTGTGTGTGTGTGTGTGTGTGTGTGTGTGTGTGTGTGTGTGTGTGTTACACAGTTATATATATAATCTGACAAAATCTATGTGATAAGACTGATCTGCTTTTTTATTCTCTTTTACATGTCACATCTTTAAACTTTAAACTAGATTGACTTTAAACATTTCCTTAACAGATCAAGAAGGGCTTATCACATTTCTTTTTGAAAATGTCCACTGAAGCAAACCACCGACACTTACCAATACCATAACACATAAGCAAACCATTTAAATATTCACCAACTCCTCCACATGGTCCATCTTAAACCCCCTTATACACAAACGCACACCCACCAGCTGCACTTAAGTTTTTCCTTCCCTTAAATGTAGAAAACAACCAGGAAAAACACTTGGATTTTGTTCAGCTTAATCAAAACAGACATAAAATAGCCCAGAACGTTGACATCATTTCAACTGCTCCCCAAGGCGGGCAGAGAAGGGTCTGCTCGAAAATTTGACACAAAGGCACATGCTGTGTAGGATGCAATTACAGTGATTGAGTGTAATTTACCCGTGTAAGATGAAACCGGCCGGGCAGAAGGAGGAGAAGCCGGGGATCGTGTTCTAGCCAGTCTGCACATGGTTGGGATATGGAGCACAGCTTCTCACCTTTGAACTGACTAACATTTAGCGTGATGACATGCCATGCGAACACTCATTCCACATTACTATTGGTCGATGTATGATCCTGGATCTGTGTGTGTGTGTGTGTGTGTGTGTGTGTGTGTGTGTGTGTGTGTGTGTGTGTGTGTAAAAGTTTTCATGATTTGTCAAAAAGCCATTGAATTTCTTCCATAAAAGTGCATACTGAAAGCTCAATTAAAAAAATTTAGTTTCCGAATGTTACACCACTCAAATAAGGCTTGTAATCCTTTGTGCTTGTTCACTTCTTTCCCATGAGAGGAGGAAGGGAGGAACAAAGTTTAGGGAGCCTTTGAGACGATCTATGTCTCAAGGCGTCTCGTGGCCCTTACAGAGACTGACTTTTCACGGATTAACATCTACACCGTTTGTTACCTTTTGAACAAAGCGTCTGAAAGGGTAAATAAGGGAATTACAGTCTGCGATGGGCAGTCACATGGTGGTGCAGCCAGGACACAGAACCCTGGGAAAAGTTCAGAAATGGGGCAAATCAGAATGTAGAAAATGTGTGGAATTTCATTAGCGTTAAGGACCATCATCAAACTAGAGGAAGATCCCGGACGGAACATGAAAATCTTTTTAGAGTTTAACTAGTTGAACGGATCAGGCAAGAGTTCAAAAGAAGAGAAAAAAAAAAGTGTCTAGTCTACCCATATATATATATTCCTTTCACTGGCAATAGAAAATTGTAAAATAAAAAAATAATTCTGTAACTATGTTTTCTATAGACAGTGCAAAAAATATTGGATTATATAATAAGTATTATTATTTTTATTAGTAGTAGTAACATTATACTTAGTACATTATTATTAGTAAATATTATTATTATTAATAGTAACACTTATTATAGTATTATTAATAGTATTATTAAAAAAAAAACGTAAGTATATTATTAGAAGTACATTTTTTATTATTAATATTAACAAGAACAACAATAAATTAGTCAATTATTTTCTTAAATCTAATGCTGTTCATGCATCAAAAAACTAGTGTAAAACTGCATTAAGTTTAAATTAGATTTTTTTTATATATAGATCAATACAAAGTTTGCTCTATGATTTTTTTTATTCATCAATTCATCCTAATTAAGCACAAGCTTTGTCTATGTAGTATGAACTTTCAAAGTACATCTCAGTTATTGTATCTTTGCATTTTACATTACAGAGTGTTGACATGAACGCCACAGGCTAGAAAAGCCTGAAAATAAGACACGTCTTTAGTGAAGTATGCGTTTAAACAAAAGAAAAATTCCCTAAAGATATGCAAGCCATCAATAATAGACAGTGAGGCATGCATATGTAATGAGCACATGCGTGTATACAATCCCAGTGTTTTCCAGTTTGAATCCATTCAACTGTATATGCAAAAAAAAAATTAGGAAGTTTCTGAGGCAGTGCTCATGTTTCTACCTGATCTACCCATACAATTTGAGGAGGAAGAGGTCAGAAACTGCTAAAAAAGGGCAACCCACTCGGTTCGAGGGTCAACTTATTGTTCACACAAGCTCCCGCTCACAAATCAAAGCAGTTTTTCCACTACTTAATCTTAGGGGTCGTGACTCGCCATGCGAGAGGAACTCGGTCCACGGCCGACTGGCAACTCTATAAACATTTAACAGCCGTTTGCAGCCATTCACAGCCACACTTTAGCTATGTGTAAGTCTGCCCTGTGGATGCTCTGATACCTGCCTGCCAGGAGCCTTCCTTTTAAGCTCAGTCGTTACTGGAAGTGCCTGCCAGGAGGGTTAGTGTGTCTGCTTGTGTGGGTGTGCGTCAGTTCCACTTCCACCTTACGGGCTTCATCTCTCTGAGCTCATTCACTGGTGTGTGTGTTCTTGTAAAGGAAAAAAATCTGAATGAAAATGAAACCGTAAAGTGAAGGACTTAAAAATGCAGTGCCCTAGAGTTAGCATCAGCTGTGTGAAGTTGTTCCTCCACCCATTGACATCCATCAGCAATATGGGAATTTTAATAAAAGCTTTTGCTCAGCAGACTCAGAGAGCTGAGCATATAAGAGCCAGACCTGTTCACACACTCTCACCCAAACTGAAACAATATATCATCTGCCAAACAGAATGAAACCAGACAAGAAGTCTATACGCACAGTGTAAATACAAATGCAGAGCAGGTATCTGGATCCAAAAGGATGATCTGCGGGCCTTGTTCATAGTTTATCACCACTGGCTGTAGAACAGTGATAGGGCACACGGCTACAAGGAGCTGTTCTGCAGCTTTTCTTCTAGATTCCTCCTTTCTACTGTTCCTTTGAAAGGTAACAAGCAGCATTTAGGCAGGGAGTGAAAATAAGTCAATATCCTCTGGGGATCCAAGTGGATTACAAAAATGTCACTTTCTCACAGTAGACAGTCACAGAAGGGTGCACACAAACGCACACTCACATGGGCAGAGAAACAATAATACACACTCACTGAGATAAACAGTAGTGATTCTGTGTTTAAACTCGCACAACAACAACTTGGTACCCGCTGGTAGACCACCATTATCATATCAATGTCCCAGTAACCATCAGACCAGCAAACACAGTGTTTTCTAACCTTATTTTGTCTTATCTACCACCACAGCTCTATCAGTGAGGTTTTGGCATCAATGCCAAATCAGAAACTTTTCCTTTTCAAATCTATTTCACTGGATACCATTTAGAATTACTACTAAATGTATTCAATTAGTGGTAAAATGGTAAAAATAACAAAATAAATATAAACATTAAAATAACTTAAAATTAATCTAATGATTTGTTTAGTTCCTTTTAAGTTAATATTATACTGGATTATTATATTACGTATTATTAAATCAATTAATTAAATCAAATAAATTAAATTGGTCATGATTCGTTATTTTATTTTCATGTTTTTTTGTTTTGTTTTAAGTAACAACTATACAATTTAGCATTAATATTCATGATAATAAATGATATGCAGTATTATGACTTAATGAAAAATCATGATTGAAAAGTCATGATTCATTATTTATATTACTGAAATAATAAATCATGACTAATTAAATGCTTTATATATACATATAAATAAAGTGTGTGTGTGTGTGTGTGTGTGTGTGTGTGTGTGTGTGTGTGTGTGTGTGTGTATGTGTATGTGTGTGTTTTTGTTTCTAATACATTTTTTAAAGTGGCTTTAATATTAATGATAAGCCAATATTAATTGACAAACAATTGTGAATAAAATGTGATCGCTCTTAATTAATCATTTCTGTAATGGGCAAGTTTTACAAATGTGTGTAGAAGACAGCTGTACAGAATATGCACAGCTTTTTTAATCAAAGCAAAATCAAAATCTTTACATACGCCACAGAACCAGCGTAAGTACGCTTTGGGGAAATCACTGGGTTGAAAGCCAATCAGAAAAAAGAGATGTCCAAATCACTCAACTTCCCATATAGTGCTAGCATGCAAGTACACATTACGTATCAACCATCAGAGAGTATCAAATTCTCATATCTCATTCTTCTCCGTTATGGCATCTTCAGACAGTCTTCCAGGAACAGTGTCATTTTTAAGCTTTGCCAACAAGTTGAAACACTTATGAAGATCCTGAGACCGCTGCACTGGAATGCCTGCAGCTGGCCGCTGCACATGTCTGCACAACAGAGGGAAAGACACGCAGCAGAACGCTACATTTCACATCAGAAATGTCTTGAGGGACTTCTGTGTGGTGGATACACCAGCTTCATGATTGGTGAGGTCTCAGCTGACCTCGTTTCATGTACAAGCCGCCTTACGATCATTCAGCACCGAGCCGAGCGTATTCCTGCAGGATATCGGATCATGTCAGCTGAGATACAGACAACCTAATATAAAAGACATTAAGCTTTAATCATTATTTTCAATTACAAATTATTTACAAGCTGTTATGTGCTTGCACAAGATGATCCTAAATGTTCTCTGTGCTCAATGCATTTTTTGCAGAAATATTTCATATTCTGCAAACTTCTCTCACTGTCTCAATAGGCAGAAGCCAATTAAATATTATGCTTTTCTTTAAAAAGGAAGAAAGGGAAAGCAAAGTTCACATCATATAAAGGAATTCCAATTAACACCCTCCCACACAGCAATTAACTGTTAAAATGACTGATGAACAAACTGAAAATCCCTGGGAGTTCAGATGCTGCTTTTCTAATTAATTCCTGAATCTACAGCATCTCTTATATAATGAAACGCTTTGTTTGTTTGACAGCACATCAACGCCTGGACTGGGCCAAATAAGTGTAAATAAAAACACAGGCCTTGTTTCGCCCTGCTCTAAATGTACCTGCGGTTTACTCCAACAACATTCACATTTCTGCAGTCGTTGAGGTGCAACAGAAAGAGACGTTGGACATTAGAGAAGGAAGCTGACAGCTGTGGTCATACTCTCTCTCTCTCTCTCTCTCTGTGTGTGTGTGTGGGGGGGGGGGGACTCCTCAAAGGGGAGCTAATTAATAGATAGTGTGCACAGGCCTCTGTCACAGTTTTCCTGTCAGGTCTTGCATAAGGACAAAGACACGGTAGGAAAAAAAACAAAAGAAAAAGGGAAAACTGAAAAAAGAGTGTGTGTGTACTGGGTTTATTGTTCTGTAAACTGTGCACATCAGAGGCGGCTTTGAATTTAACCTCAATACTGAGGTTAGCAGCGCTGACGCAATTACCCCTGCCATTTGATAAGACATTTATTACAAATTGTAAATGAAACTTAGCCTACCTAAATAAGACAAAGAAAAAAAGGGTTTCGTTTCTTTACAGGGGAAGATGGACAAAAGAGGAAATGAATTATGTGTGGAAAGAGATTGCACCATTTATTTAGTCATAGGTGGGTCTTTTCTTCATAGTGTTCCCTTCTCTTTTTCAAACACTTGGCGGTACAGTATAACATCAGCACTGCAGTGTCTCTATTAAAACAGTATGTGTAATGGACTGCACTGTTCGTCTGCTTTCTGTCATGCACTTGCTCAAACTGCCAAGGGGTGAACCTTTAACCTTTTTGGGTTTGGGTCTCTGAATACATACAAAAAAAACATGAGTACTGTTTGCCCTTGCAAAACTTGCCCCCACAAATACAAGAGTGTTTGGGGGGTTGATATGGCATTGATAAGGTGTTCAAAGTGTTATGGGGTTGCTAGGGTGTTTTCTGTGGTTACTAGGTTTTTTAAATCCACCCCAATAGTATGGTCCCCTTAACACAAATGGCATTAACTTTCACTAAAGTATTCATTTTGAGGAGAAAGGGAGAAAAACAAGATTTCAAGTGTAAATTTGTGAACCATCAAATATTGTTGATGAATCATATGCAAATCACTAGAGTACAGTACATGTTGTCTTGTTCCAACAACATTGACATTTTAAAGGCGTTTGCTTTTAAACCATTAAATGTGGTTAGAATAGTCTCCAACAAAGTATGAACAAAAGAAAGTGATAAACAGTGAATACCATTTTGTTCTCAAATTCCAATTCAAAGATTCCTAAGTTGTTGAGTTGTCAATCATAAATGATTAACAGTGTCACCAAACTATTTAACATGCCAAGAATAACACCTACATTATAATGTCACAGGTTCACAGCCAGATTAACAGCCGTCAATTCTTTCACTCAAAATATTCAACACAGCAGCCAGCGAAACCCAGACAATTATTTGCATATCTCAGACTGTCTGTAGTTGAACACCTTAGATAGCGGAGGCCATCGCCTTTGCATTTTCCTCCGTTTTAATATAGTGCGATAGCCATAGAGAAACAGAGCACTGATTTTACAAGCCCTAATACTGAAGCGCTTTATCAGGCCAGGATCCGACTCTTGTCAAGTGAAACTGTGATAAAGTCAGTTTCTAACTACACCAATCGATGAAAGTAATTTATTTACCTCGGGTAGGCAACTTCAGTTCCGTCTTAAGATGGCTGGAGTGAGAGAAAAAGAGAGAGAGAGAGGGAGAGAGAAAGTTTGGCTTGGCAGCGCTTTGTACGACAGCACCCAAGATTAATATTCCTCTCATGAAACGTTCTTGGACATGTGAGGCGACTCCATAAACCGTGCCGGGGTTAATGCATGGTACTAAATCTACACCAAATCTCAGGCGCAGCGAGGGGGGGGGGCTATCATTCCCACCTCTTCCTCTAACCTGACACTCCTGCGGAACCTACATTAAAACCTCCACGGCACATGATACGGCTCAATCAGAGGGCCTTGTTCACTTAACCGTCCCGAAGCGAGAGCGAGGGTGGTGTGGTCCTTAACTTGACTGGGTAAAATAAAAGACACATGAATTACACATAATAATCAATACAAATGTGACCACTTAAGGCTTATGTTCAGGTGCTAATGAATATTAATTTTCTTTGTGCTTCAGGCGGTCGTGTGGTTGTAAACCCATCACAGAGAAAGGGCAACCCAAAGGTGAATAAATCAGGGTATTACATAAAAACAAGCGTGTGTATGATGTGAGTCAGTGCATGATCGAGGCTCATACAGAGAGCATGTGAATTACAGAGTGGGGTAAGTTTTCAAAAAAACATAATCTGGGCAAGTGCATTAATTCAGTACATCTCGCATGCTTGCCATTATGTCTGTCATGTGTAAAGAAATCTTTAACCAAGTTTTTTGCATTTCTATTAAACACAGCTAGCCATTTAAAGAAACGACAGCACATGAAATCCCTCCCTCGCTCTTTCTCTCCGTGACCCTGGATGTCATTTACATGAATCGTATTGCTCTTGCCAACCTTGAGTCAGACCCCATTTACGACGCCCTTTATTTCTGCAAAAGACTAGCAGACTTCCTGACCCCACCATCTCATTTCTCTCTATGGAGGTTAGAGTGATGGCTAGCGCATTCTGGATGTGAGAGGACGTGTCTTACAAGGTGGATGATAAAAGCAACCTCAAGTTGGTGCTAGGACCTGTTATTACAGTGCGTTTAAGTTTGCGTTTGACTGACAGGACAGCTCGGCGTGAAAGGATTTCTGCCGCTACAGCTGCTGTGGTTTTGTGGACTTGACAAACATAACCCTTTCTTTTCACTATTGTTTTTCCCCTCTTTTCTGCCGCTTTAACTCCAATAACAATGCTATTTGGGGTGGCTAAGGCAGCTGCATATTTGTCGTCCCCCCTTTCTCTTCCCCTCCCGTTCCTCCATTGTGTGTGATCTCAGTGTCTGGGACAACCGGTTTGATCCCCTATGCGAGAGTAATTTGCAAGTAGCCTTCTGTTTCAGAGCCCTGATAGGAAAGAGCCCCACCTGGAGAAGGAAAAAGGCCTTACTACTTGTGAGCTATTATTAGAGAATGTAGAGAGAGAAAAAAAGCACTACCTATCATATAAACATTAAAAGAGTGTGTAATCCTGGCAATATTGAGTCATTCAAGCCCGCTCATGGGAGCTGTAGTTTACTATGCCCTTGCATTGTTTTCAGTGTGTAGTCAACACAGCGGATGGTATCTGAGAAATAGTCCCGGCCGAGGAGATCTTGCACAGCAAGCAGCATTAATTAACTCCTCATGCCTGTCAGAAGTAATAGAGAGCAATGCGTTTAGACACATCAACGGGGCGGCTGGTCGTAAAGTGAGAAAGTTGGGCAAAAACAGACCAACTAAGCTCTACGAAGTCCGTTGCTGAACCAGCAGCCAATGAGTCAGTCGCCTTGTTAAAACAAGGAAGGGTTCAGATTTCAACTTCACTTCTAAAGCATAATGCTAAAATCAAAACCTGGTCCCCTTCCAGGAACCATATAAAAGTTGAGTGAATCTGGAATATAGGCTAGTTTTGCAATTAAAAGCGGTGGGTGGGGCGTTTTAGTCACAATATTAATATAATTTGTGCATATGCACACACAGTAAAACCTCAAAACTAACACTTTAATCCCACCCACTTTAAAGCTGTCAAAATCAAAATTGCCCTCTTTTTCACCTACAGCTCCACCCTTCCTGACGGGCGGGCCAATTTCACAGCTCTACTGTATCCAAAAACAACTCCGCCTGAAACTCAATGCCATACGCCACTAAGGCAGACGACATGCAGACTTGTCTTGGACATTTTTGGGCTGCTTTGCTCATAGTTAGAGTTGGTACATAAATCGAGCTTGGCCCCAGAATCCTGAGGGGGGGGGGGTCCCATTTTAACAGTACACAGACTCAAGCCCTCAATTAGACTTCTGTGAATACACTCACAGGACACACTGTTTACCATCATTTCTCAACATTTTAATGGGATCCAGCTCAAATTCAAACAAATGAGCACTTCAGATGATGACTCCAGGCCTTCCTACTGTTTATCTACTACAGCCTCCCTTTTGACCTCGGTGCCACTTGCACCAGTCAGAATGCTCAACAATAAAGATGGCCTGCTGGCCAGCGGCCAGTGTGAGGGAGTTCCGGGCCAATCAAGACTCAAACTCAAAATATTCCTTTTGTTAATATTGTATATCCATTTTTTATGTTTTGAAACTTTAAACACTAGCCAATACTAGCTATTAGCAAAAAATTGTTTTGGAAGCATCAATAAAAATGTGTCAAAAAAGTACTAATCAAACAAATGTTAATCATTGCATTATGCCATTGTTATCAAGCAAAATGCATGGATCTGTATAACTTACACTTTAAAACTTTTTGTGAAGAAAGTTTAAAATGTTTGTAAAGAAAATTAATATATATAATTTTGTAAAGAAAATATATAGAAAATATGGTAAAAAAGGTTTAAAGGTTAATTAAATTATCTTTTTTAAAATTATTATTATTATTATTAGCAGTAGTACTAGTAGTACAACTACACTGTTAAAAAAAATATATAATAATTTTGAGGTGGGGCCAATTGAAAAGGCTGGGGGGGAAAAATCCTACTAATGAGCCCTGGTGAGACATTTAAAAAAAAAAAATAATAATCTGGTACCGAAGAGAAAGGAGTCCTCAGTGTGTGGTCACTTTAAGAAAACGAATGCTCAACAAAAGCAAAGCTATAATTTATACTCGCCTGCCGGACAAAGCCTGGAAAACCTGGTGGAATGTTTGCGAGCTGCCTGGATACTCCTGGAGAAGCAGGGTTTCTTATTGACGCAACGGCTGAGAAAATAACACTGGCTTGTGTACCAAGCCCATGGCCAAATATCCTTTTATCAGAGAGTCTGCTTATACCCCAAAAGAGAAGGGAAAACAGATGACCAGACAGCAAGCTAAACAGAGAGAAAGGAAGTGAGTGAAAGACAGATAAATGGGAGAGTGAGGGGAGATGGAGAGACCTCCTCTGCTGTGTTCTCTCCTTTTCATTTCATTTCCATCCTGTCACTCATTTGATAAAGTGGCTACATGAGACTATTGAGAGCAAGACAAACTACAGCCCAGGTCACAGCGTGCATCAACAGTCTGCGCCCCCGATACCGCTCCATCTGCTACCGTCCTGAACCCTGGATCTCTTTCAAGACGAGAAAAAAACTTTCCGTCCTCTATGAAAGAAGGGCCATCTGGAATTTTCTACAGAAGGTTCTACCCTGGTACAAATTTTTAAACCAATACGGCCAGGCGCACAGAGGCCCATAATGGCTCTGACATGTCCCTGCGCTATGACCTCATCAGACAGTATGCAGAGCCAGGGCACAGAGCGGTGGAATTCCACCAGAAGGTTCCATTCGGCCCATGATGTCGTGCGCCTATCCCGACACATGTAGGTTCGGCGATTGGTACTCGAGAGCGCACATGGCTGTCGATTCACGTCACCAGCCCACTAACGTGACAGGTAGCGGGGTTTGTAATTGGAGCCGATCAGTAAGCCATATGCCACTCGTCTCCTAGTGCCAAATCCCCGCCCCCACCACCCCTTCTGATGCTTGGCACACTCTGGGTCCTACGGAAAAAAAGCCCTCCACTTCATTAAGAAAGTAAACACAAGTGCTGTCTGAAGTGTCTAATTAGTCCCCTAATTACTCCCTGCTCGTTACTAATGCAAATTAGATTATGCTGCTTAACTTCATCGTGTCCACAATGCCGCTGTTAATTGAGGCCTTTTGAAATTAAATTACTCACTAATTAGCATATCAAAACCATTAATTCTGTGCCAGAGAGAAAGAGAAAAAAAACAACAACAAACGCCAAGTTTTGCTAATGAGTTTTGCTAATTGAATATGTACGTTCAATATTGAGTTTTTGCCAGCCGGGCCTCGTTCAAGAAGCTACTTAGCCACTTGTGCGAGCGAGTTCAAAGGGAACGGAAGCCAGTCTTGCGCCGTTTAAGGCAGCACTCGAATGTTTTGTCAATATTTTCTTGTTACGCAGCACGAGGGTAACGTTCGGTGAATGAAACAAATAAGCCTTTGTTAGTAGTAGACATTAAAAAAAAGCTAAAAACTATGGTATGCATGATACATATGTATTTGTTAAATTTGATGAAAAAAACTGAGCTAAAGTGAATTTGACAAATCACTAAAAATGTTATATGTACAATACCAATTAAATTGTTTTTAAAGAAGCCTTGTTTGCTAACCAAGGCTGATCAAAAATACATTGAAAAGCTGTAATACTGTGAAATATCGTTACAATTTAAAATAACTTTGTAATGTTAATATATTTTAAAGATTTCATTTATTCCTGTGATGTCACAGACAATTACTCCAGTCTTCAGTGTCACATGATCCTTCAGAAATCTTTCTAATATGCTGATTTGGTGCCCAATTTTTTTTTTAATACAATGTTGAACAAAGTTGTGCTGCTTAATATTTTTTGGGAGACGCTGATGCATTTTTTTTTATATATAAATAAAACGTACAAAAGAACAATTTATTTGAAAGAATTTTATAACAACCCAAACTTTTAAAAGGTAGAGTATGACGACATGATAAAAGTATATTATTCGAAAACTTGAATCAAGCTTGTATACATCTTAGAAAGTTGCTTTGAGTGGAGAGCTGATTAAGTAAAAGATCATGATTAATTACTGAAAAATGCTTTGTAAGCTTTTATAAAAAAAAAAAATTCTCAAGTACAATCAAATGTGAAAATCTTTCGCCAGACTAAAAAACTTCCATACTTTTAACATAAAATGTTCTCATACCTTCACAGGCAGGCATGCATTCAGAATGAATAAGCCCCAAGTAAGAGTTCACGCCATTAATTCATGTTATCTACAGAGGCGACGAAAGGCTTAAGAAATCTCAAGAGTCGTTTTTGCTTTAAATATAAACGACTACGATTAAATTTAACACTTCCCTTTTCGGCACCCCACCCCCACACACCCTTCAACCCAATATCCGTCCAATATGGATTTCTGAAAGACTCCATTCAGTGCTCTGAAAGTCTCATTTTAATACTATCTCCAACTTCTCATTTGAATATGGACCTAATGGAAGAGGTGTATAGAAGAGAAAAGAAATTGAATAGTGAAATTGAGAGGTAGCCACACAAAAAAATTAAATAACCGTGATAATTAGATGTGAAGATATTATAATTTCTTTACAAGGATGCATTGAAAATGCTGCTCTACAACATTTGGCCTAATTGTCAGAATTACCATATTAACCAGTTACCATTTGAGTAAGTTGATTAAAAAATTGATTATTCGTCTATTTCTTTTAGGAGTTTCTTAATCAAAATCTAACATCCTTGAAAAATTAATTTGAAGCCCCTCTTATCAGTTAATTAAATCTGGTTGGAAGTCATTTTTCTGTGAAGCGTGATTAGACAGCGCACTGTTCTGTACTGTTCGGGCCGCATGACGTTAGAAAACTTTTCAATGTCTCATCAAACATTCAGAAATAAGAAGAATAGAATTTCTTTGAAGGGCCGTCTCTTCCCTCATTCTTTTTTTTTTTTTGCTTCCTTTTTTAAACTATGCCTTTCTGATAAATTACGCTATACCCGAAAGATCTCTCACTCTCATTAACACATTCTCATTACCAGGCAGGAATATAAGGAAAAAGGAATGAGAAAAATAGAGAATGAGAGAGGGTGTGTGTTGGGGGACAGAAGGAGAGAATAATACTTTTATAGGATGGATGACTGTATGGAATTATTTCCTCATATAATTCGGTAGAGTGTGCAAGTGTGTGTATATATATATATATTGATTTGAGGTGTTTCTGAACTGCTGTCTCGGCTGGAGGTGAACCTTTAGCCAAATTAAAGAAAGAAGAGAAGCCAAAGATACAAATGTGCTTTACAGACAGGAGGAAAAAAAATATGAAAAAAGTCACAATCTCTTGAGAAAACGCACAGTTCTCCCCAAGAAAAGAAATCAAACCGAAATACAAAAGACAGGAAAAAAGCAGCTCTTTTTATGACCCTTTTAGGGGTTTTTTTGAGCAACTCTAACAGTACGGCATTCCAGATTCCTCAGACAGGGGATCTAAGAGGGGCGATAAGTCATATTTGACAAAGTAAAGCTTAACACATATTTCATTACAATAAAATACATTGTAATATCAATATCTTTGGAACGTCTCTGTGGACAAAGTTGTCAAGAAGATAAGACAGTGCATGTCAGAGTCGGGTGGGAAGGAGGCTTCAGCTGGAGAGCTCGTTGCTCTGAAAGTCAGCCAACACACACGGCGCTAAAACGATTTCGCCAGACAACCTTGGGATAAGCTGCTGAGGACGACACATTAATATACCAAGATAAAACAGGTGATGAGACACTAATTCTATTTTTTACTGGAATAGCCCATATTTTCTTTCATTTTCCCCTCCTCCTTATGCATTACGCTCATTCTTTATCTGTGAAATAGGGTGGCCAACTAATCAGAGCATTTATCAAATTCCTCACATTTTAGCATTTATTTTGGGGGGTTTCCATAACTTGGCGTACAGGCCACCGTAGAGTTTCCAGAGCTCATCTGACCACACGCAAACCTTTGTTATCGGCCTATGAGTCTTACTGACCATTAATAAACCATGGTTTATCCAAATGTTTGAGACCTTAAAAGAGGGAAGCCAGGCCACTCTTCATTCACATGAAGGTGTGAGTGAGGCCACGGGTTTCGATACCTACAGGGAGTGGGTCAATTAGTGATTAGGTGTTTATTGAATGATTGGGGGATGCTGATTACTCCGCTGAGGGGTTCAGCTTAGTGGCAGTCAATCAAGAGAGCCACTCTCATGGGGTTCATTCACTCCTCACAGTCTCCTTCCACATCTGACCTGTCAAATGTTTTAAAAAAAACTCTGTTTCAAATACAATTAACTTTTCTCTCCACCTTGTCCAAAAAGTTAAGAGACAGGACAGGCTGAACACTTCACCTCTTCAATATCATTACCACTTATACAAAAAAAAAAAAAAAAAAGGTAGCAGATCCTTATTAGGGCCCCTTATGAAAAGGTTCGAACCAGTTTTCAAACAAGAAACCTAAGTGAAACTAAATCCAAATTCACATCGCCTACAGGGTTTAGACTATTTCTTTACCGCTTTTTCTTCTGTGGGATTTATTTTATTTTTATTTGCATGGGGGGTCGTGAGGGACAAGCCACGGCTGTGTTTTTGAAATTAGCCATGGCAAGCTGGTGTGCGGAAAGTGATTGCTCTAAACCGCGAAGCGTTACCAGGAGGGATGGTGGAGGTTCGCAGACGTCTCAGCCTAATAGCACCCAGGAGATGTGCTCCGACTGAGGATTTCTGGAAACTTCTCTCCGGACAGATTTTTTACAAACGCCCAGCATAAAGCATCATGAAGAAACTGACTCGTCAGAGATGTCGAATTCAACTCGCCGCTGTAATCATTTCCTCCTTCACTTCGACTCTGGCTGTTCAAAAAAAAATATATATATTCTTTTCAATGTCAGCAGGCTTTAGAGTGTGTTAACTTTATGTACTTGCATTGTAGGTTCGTTTGGCTGAGAACTGATTGCTTTAAGCCAATCATAAAATTGTTAGTCCTTGAAGAAAAACTGCATTTGTGTTTTAGATTGTAAATACTTCAAAATAAATCTGAGGGTGATGAGGAAAAAAAGGGCACAAAACCTGTCAGTTGAAATGATAGAGGAGAATTATCTCACATGTGGACAGTGGTCATATTGCCCTGTTTCTTCTTATCTAGAGATTTCAAAAACATTTTCTTCCAATTGTTCCTCTACCTGCGGGAACTGAATTAATTTTTTTTCTTCTATGAACTGAAACAGCAATTATGACAACCAAACACTTAAGAAAAGATCACAGAAAAAAAGTCCTTCCTCGCAACCTATTAAAGAAAAAAACGCAGGCGTGAAAATGTCTGAATGTGATAAAATGCCGCATACAAACTCTTTAAACAAATTTAATCAGGTTTTAATACAAGTAATAGGTTTACATCTGAGGCTTCAGCCTTTCATCCGCTAACCATTTTATCTGATAAAAACGATCGCTTGATTGAAAATAAATGAAGTAAAGATTAGGTATGCTAGTTTCAAATTTAAGCATACAGTCACAACACCTTTCTATCTGGAGTTATCTGCAACTTTTATCATGTAGATTCCTTTAATAAAATCTGGGCATGGGTCATGTCAGGAAAGGTAATTCAAATTGAAAGTGAAAAATTACCATAGAATGCCATGTCATCCCAATATCACAGCGATGCAATTCCTCCCCATAAAAAAAGCGCATGTGTGTGGACGAACATGAATTTGGCCATCATTCCTTTTTTTTTTTTAATTAAAGCATTCAGTCCCCTTTCAACGCGAGTTCAAGGATGCCAGGAGACTAATTAATTTGAAAAGGTAAGATGTCTGCACACAAATGTCTTCCGACACACAGATTTAAAGAATATGGAATAAGAGAGAGGTAAGAAAGAAAGAGTTCGAGAGGTCGCACCACTTTAAGTTGCCCTGGTGTCATCCAGTGATCAGAGTTGAAAATAGACCAGTGCTGGAGGTCGCCTTTTCGGTATGTGGGTGGGAGCGAGTGTGAAAGCCTGGCTAAAGCCGGTCAAAAAGCTATGGAAAATAGCAAAAAATTGCTCATTGGCTTATTTTATATAAGCTAACATGGTTCTATTTTGCCAGTCGTGGATGGCGGTAACCATTAAAGCGCCACTCGCTATAAAGTACAGAATAGTAGTACAAGAACAAGACACACACATCAGCTTTTTGTAACCCTGCCATTTTATAAATATAAAGAATAAACATTTTTTTTTATAAAAACTGTTTGGCAAATGCTGGGGATAGACTTGTAGAGTTTGTTCTCTTTTCACACTCACACACATTTTCATATAGAAGCAACATTGAAATACTTTCAGTATTTCAGTACAAGAAATAAAAAACATTTTAATTTAAATACAGTACTTTTTCTGCTGCATTAACATTGCAAAAGTAAATATGAGGATTTATGCCCTAAACAGCATGCAATCATTATGTTTTCCTCTTAAATAAGTGTGAAGGAAAAGTGAAGTCAATTTTATAATATAAATAAATAAAAAAATTCAAAGCACCTATGTTCACACCTTTCTTTGCCATGGCAAAGGGGAAAAAAGACAGTGGGGCTGAATTTAAAAGTGTGTGTGAGCGAGAAAACAAAGCACAAAACTTATTCATTCCTGTGGAAAAGTCCTGGACAGGAGTGCTAATCCTAGGTTTAGTGAGTAGGTTATTTCCCAAGGAAGAGGGGATATGGATGTAGAATCCCATTACAGATGTTAGCCGACTGGCAGTGACCGCGAGGGCAGACATCATACCGGTACAGAGCCTCATCATGCCCCCAACCACCGTCAAGAAAATCTCAACCGGTATGAAGTCTGACCGGCTCCCCTAACCCATCCACCCCTCCCTGCACCCGCGACCCCTCTGTAGGAAAATACTCTCCCTGACTTCTCCTGCTAGTGCTTAGATGAATGGAGGTAAGGGGCTGTCTGTGAGTGTGTTAGTGTGTGTGTGAAGGGGGGTTACTATGCAATTATTCAGATAACAGCTGGGGATAATATAGTGGCAGATGTCCCCTGGTCAACAATGCTCACAGACCACAGCCGAGAGCAAAAGGCAACTCTAACCAACGGTTAGCAGCGCTCATCACACATGATTTAAAACTGAGTAAGAGCAGAAATCAATCTCTTAATTTTCAATTTTCTTAATTTTTCTGAAACCCTAAAATTGGCTGCTCCTCTTGAGCTAGCTTACATTTTGTGGTTTGTGAGCACTTAAATTAAAAAAAAATTAAATTATAAAATCACAACAATACACTCGTTGGGAATTCATTTAAAAACTTAAAAAAAATAATTTTGACCAATATAAAGGTTTGGATGACATACAAATATTTACAGGTTTTAAAAATGTATATATATCTACAAATAATAATATAGATGTATACAATATGTTTATAAAAATTGTGTGTCATCCTAAACTTGATTTTGATTGAAACTTGAATCTGCTTCCAGGTGTAAAAGCCCTCCCATTATTTGGCATGTGATGGTTAGCGCAAGATAACATGCTTTTCCTGCAGTGCGAGTGTGTTGCACTGCGCTTCTTGCACTCCTCACCCCGCACAAAGACAAGTCACTTCACCACAACAGCATCAGAGAAGAGGGGGAAAAAAAAGACTAGACCTTACACAACACAAAGAAACGCATGGATTTGGGTATTTCTAACGACACATTCTGAAAATGTGATACTCTTGTAAGAAAATGCAGTAAGTTGAGCCAGAACTATAAGAGGGGCAGAAGAAAAAGCATCAATCAAAAATGGAAAGACAAATCTGATTTTGTTGTACACATGGTTAAAAGATAATTCTGTCATAAGATGTATCACGTTCGTCCGTTTCAAATGCAAATAACTTAAGTAGGCATCCCCTTGTTACCCATTACTAATACCATAAAAGAAACCAACACTTCTCCATTCCGCTGCTACTTTACGGATTAGCGAATGAAAATTAGATGCATTTATATGGTTATTACTTATATGGTCACACAGTGGGGAGGGGGGATTTATCCAAGCGTACAGTGCAGCGCCAGAATCTCCCTCAGGAACGAACCGCTAGCACCTTAGGCAGCTGAGGGTGGATTAGAGTTTTAAACCCGGACAACGGTTTACTGCGGCCAGCAACACTGACAGGAATTCCTCCCGCCATTGCCGGCAAACAAAGCCAGGCAACACGGAGAGGAATAAAACATCAGAGGTTGGTCCTCTCCTGTTTAGGCAGAAGTTTTCAGTAATCGCAATCGTTTGAGAGCTTAGCATTTGGCGTCACAAGTGGGATTTTATCTGCGATAGAAGCGAGAAACAGAACTGGGCTTCTATAGAAAACTTTACTAAGACGTATTCAAACAAGCCGCAGCTGTCACTCTGACATCATGTCACATCTTTTTTGACAGTGCCGAAAAGTTTGCTCCCATCTTTCCCAAAGAGCTTTACTGATGTGGCTGCTCTCCGCCATTCTCTGACGGACATGATGGCTTGTCAGCGCTGCGCTGGGGTTTTTAAAATATACAGCGAGTCGCATTATAAAGACCTTCGTGGAGGGGGTGAAGGCTCGAGGGGGGAGACTGCGGACAGAGAAAATCCATAACACAAATACAGCTGTCAGCTGGAACGCAGAGTTAGCAGAAGCAGCTTCGGTGGCTACAGGGAGCAAGTTTATGACTTCAGCTTGCATCCGCCCTTAGACACTATCTAGGCTTCAGTAATCAATACACAGTGTTCTTTTTCACTCCAACAGGTACCTGAATCTGTTTTGGGCAAAAAAGGCCAGTTGTAACTCTTTCAAGCAGGTATCCACGTGACTGACCATGCAGCACGCACTAGTTCACTTTCCATCTGCGTCTGCAGCTCAGAGCTGCCAATAATCTCTCCCGAGGTGCTCGGCTAATGGATATAGAGAAGTAATGATCAACGCCTCAGACTCAAGTACTGTCATTTCCGTCCAGTGAACACCCTGCTTTTCCTTCTACCACATTTCCCCAGCTTATCGGAAATGGGCCCTTCCTCTCTCTAAGCAAACGCTAGGGTCATTCTTTAAGGCAGTCATCACCTCATAACAGCCTGGCACTCTCCAGAATCCCGGCGTGAAGCCTCCCCACACAGGAAAGCTTGTGCGCAAAAACCAAAAAACTGCACACAAAAAAAATGTGCCACTGAGGTCACAGTAAAAAGAAACTTGTGCTTAAGAGTTCAAGTGGAGAATTAAATTCACATTGGGAATAAATAGACATAGGAAAACAATGTCCAAAAGCATCTTCAGCTGACGGATCGTCGAGACGGCCTTTCCGCATTGCAGTCTGGTCTCTTTCAAAGTTGAAACAGTTAACAGCAGGCCTTTTCGATATCTAGTTCAACTAATCAGATCAACATTGTCATCTGGAAAATATCCGTCACTCTGGTCTCCTTTGTCTTTTCAGTTTTTGATTTGTAGATGCTACGTTGGTTGAAATTGCTTTATTGTCTTCTTAGTGTAGTTAGTTCCTTTTTTCCCCTCTTTCAAGGCTCAGAGTTTGAGGAGAAAATGACACCACTCTCTGACTAGTAATAAAAGCAGCTCTCACCATCTAAAAACGTGCATAATTTATTATTCACATACACTGAAAAATGCCCAGCCTCGCCGTTCCACCAAATAACATCTTCAATTAAAGCCACATGTTTAATCTACGGCTGGTGCTTGCTGCTGGTCAACGCCAGAGCTGACGCGTTTAAAGACACAAACGAGCGTAAAAATTACAGCCTGACCTTTCACGTAGGGTCAGCTGAAATATGAAAGAGAGAAAGTTGGCATGGCATTTTTCACACAAACATGCTTCGGAGAGCAGAAGTGGCCAAAAGTGTGGTTGACAAAAAATAATCCTAATCAGTTAGAGATGGATATGTATTGCTCTTCAAAATGCTTTGGCTAAAAATGCACTTGTGTGAAAACTAACATTATTTTTGGAACGGTAAAAGAGTTTAATGGTGGAAATGCCATGTGAGGGTCTAAGGGACAGTGCTTCATGAGAACAAGAGTGCTTTGTGTTAAAACCACCCATGATATTGAAAAACTTAAATTTACCTCTAAATCACTTCACTGAAGCTCATCTGAATTTGAAAAAAGCACACACAAAAAGCACTAAATGCTTTTTGGACAGCACACGCCGACATATATTTGCATTAGCATGGAACCGGTTGTTCAAATAAAGTTTCAATCACCAAATGTTCCTAAAACATGCATCAAAAAGCAACATGTCTGAATGTACACCTGGCATCAGGTTAGTCTCAACATCCAAAACAAACACATTCCTGACCTTCTCTCTACCCAGAAAAATACCCACAGTGGGCTGAATACCAGCCTGCCATGGAATCCACACATTCATCAAAATATCATATTTGAAAGACCTCCGAAAGTAAGGTTTGTATTCTGTATAAACATGGAGAACAACATAAAACAAAATTTTCACATAAAAAGTGATACATCAGTTATAACCTGAACTCTACGGTAGTCTGGTGTCCGCCGTTAGAAACAAGAGTGCTAAAACTATCGGCTGAGGTGTAGCTGTTGCCGCCTGCAGCTGCTTGACGGCCATGCAAATAACTAAATTACCCACTTTACTGCCATTTTCATACCCTCCCTGAACGAAATGACACATTCTTTGTCAACTTCATGAATTATCACTTTTCCTCTATAAGCACATAAAATCATTCAATCACTCTATTCATCAAACACACAAGCAGATCAAATGGAAATTGTATTCATCACTTTATGCTTATGTTCATCTACATTTAAACATGTCACATTTCAATTAGCATGTAATCTATTCATTATAAGAGGCAACATATCAAAGAACAGACATTGTAGGAGCACAAGTGCAGCACCGAGACAAAAAAAGTGTTTTAGTAGGAGAAAAATAATTTGTCTGATAAAATTAAATAAAATTTATTTTATGATACTAAGCTTTCATAAAATAAATGTCAATGCCCTTTCATGTGTTTTTAAACGCTGCAAGTAATACTAAACACAAAATAATTAAAATATTAAACTAAATAAAAATATCAGAAACACTTTATGACATCAAAGTAAACCATTTATCGTTATCCTGCAATTTTCAAAAAAATGTATCTTGTGATTTAGTATGCATTTGCATTGTGCTGTAAATGCCAACAGTGAATTAAGTCAACATTCAAACAATACTTTCTATGAGATTTAAATTAATTGTGTCAAAAGCTCCATCAATCAGTCCTTATTAACATCAGATTAACACACACTGACAGGTTATGAGAATGAAGATGATGTGTGTGTAGGCCTAATATTATACATATATATACACACACACACACACATACATACACACACACACACACACACACACACAAGTACACAAAGAGTCCGAATTACTAGCGTACATGGTTTAACTCCTGAGCTGTACTTCCCTCTGCAGATTCACTTTTAATGCCCGGGACTCACGTTAAAATTGTTGTTTGTTTTGTTTTAGTTTTGCTGTTGTCTTTGAGAGAGAAACAAACAGCGCTGATTTGATCACGAAACGAACAAGAACCCATTAAACATGGTTTAAAAATAAAATTAAAAGTTAAATGTTGCTCATGCATCTGTGTAAATGAATCCCTAAATAAAGACATTGAGTTTTTCATCACTGAAGTTAGTCAGCAATCTGTCTGTTAATTCGTAAAGGCGATGCTAAAAAAAAAAGACTAATTAAAAATATATATTTTAGTACAATATTTTCTTTTTGATGTTCAAACTTAATAACGTCAATTTTAAAATCTGATTTTGCATCTATACAGACCTCACTCATGTAGCCTATCTCGCGGTAATTTACGCATTTGAAATTATACTCACTAGTATAGGCCAAAGTATAATAATAATCAATACATGCAGAGTTAATCTTACTTTTATATTTATTTTATTTAAATCCTTACTTTTTTATATGCCATTGTCTCAGTAACACACCGCTAATAGACCCTAAAACAACTATTAACAAACTCCAATACGTTTAATTTATTTTTGTTTTTACTTTCTGTTATAACCTAATTTTAAAACGCGAAATTATCCCTTCATTGTAGCCTATATATGAAAACGTATGAAACAGAAGGCATGAGATAAGATCAAATCATTATTTGCTGAGAGCCTGTTAAAAACAATCAGCTACACGGGGAATAAGAAAAACAAATGTGAATTAAGCCGTGGTTTAACTTTTTAGTTAACGGTAGCCTAGATATTTCGATGCCTTTACATTTCAAACTTAAATTGTTTATACGGAGAGTTTTGTCTTAAAGACCAAGAAAAATATTATTTCTACATTTCTGTGGAAGAAGCATATGGTCTATGAAGAGAAAACAAATGCATACTAACATGAATTTATTAAAAATTACTTAAATAATCTTTTTTTTTTATTTTGATTTCAAATCTCAGATTTCGGAGCAGGTGATATTTTCAAACTCAGCTGCACGTTCAATAAACTTCTTATATTCTTTTCTACCATCGTGGTTCATTTGTTTTCTAAATGCCTTTAAAGTCATCATTTATTTTGTCAAAAATGTTTCTAATTCATGATCAAGTATTATTCTCTCGTGGAGAACAACACGCGTTCATCTCCGGTTTAAAAGTGTCACGTAAAAAAAGTTAGATTGTTTAATTCATTGTGATACAAGGAGCTTTAGTATCCCCTTTGCAAAACATAAGAAAATACACTGATATTTCTTTCTATTGATCCGAAGAAGTGTGTGTGATAGCGCGTCCGAGCATTCAAATATGGGATAGGCTAGGCTATTAAAATCGCGTAAGAAGCGAGGCGTAAAGTAGAAGAAGAAGAAAGAAAGAAAAAGAAGAAGTAAAAAAAGTGGATATGAACCTGTTAGTATATTGTGAAGAACTCTACTTTCACTCTACGGCTGGACCATGTGGATGTGTCGCTCCAGCTCTCGTGAATGTCCCAGCGATTCCAGAAAGCTTCAGAAGAGCAACGCAAAAAGAAAAAAAAATCCTGTTCTATGAGTGATGTCTTCAGACCATTACTTTAAACGACAACTGTCTTTATTAGTCTTCTTTTCCTTTTTTACTGGCGTCCTCTCTCAGACTGGTCACTCAGTAAGTGGAAACAATAATCGTGCACTAGCTCGAAGGCTGCATGGTCACAGCGCTCCTCAAAGTTCATGAAGAACAAGCACGCGGCTCTTTACGCCTCCTCGTCGCTTCAGGTCTTCCCTCTTTCTCTCTGTTATCACACGGTGAGTTTTCCTAAAGTCCCAATAATGCTTTTCGCTGGAGTTTTTGGCATCTCGTCTGTTCCTCGCTCATTCGCAGAGAAATCAGTGTTGAATTACTCCGCTTGTGTCTTGTGTTGGCGATGTTAGGGGACAGTTTGGTCTACCGTAATACAGCGAGAACAGGCGCGTGCACATCTTCTGCGCTGACGGAGCTTGTAGCACAATACAAAAGCTCGCGCGCTCCAGGCGCTGATCTCTTCACCTGCGCGCGCATCGCTGGTTTAGTTTGGCCATTGTGGCAGCCGACGAGCAACAGATGTTAGTCAAAGGACAGACTCACCAAGGGAACCGTTACCTTAGTCCACATATACACTTCAGGAAATAACAAGTCTGTTCATGCTGCTTGTCATCATTCAATCTGGTTTTGTGGTCAATAAGAGTTATTATATTTATTCAAAAATGTGTTGTTTTAAATATATATATATATGTATATATATATATATATATATATAAATTAAAATTAAATAAATATATATAGGCTATGTATATATAGCCTATTTTTTTAAGTAAGATAGATATAGATAAAGAGACAGATACCATTGTATAGTGAAATTATATAATTTATATTAATATGTATAAGACACACAAATAGTAGGCCTATAAATTATTTGTGTGCTACTGGAAAAACATCACTCGTGACCATATGCGATTTTGGCAAGTTGTTGATTTATGAAAATCACTCCAACTTTCAATGGATAGTCAAGGCGATGCTTTATAAGTGATCTGTCATCTTATCAAAAAAGTTGAAATATGATTTATTTTATGGTCAGTGCCAGTGGAAAATTTCTCTCAGCAAAAATGGCTTTTATTTGAACCATCAAAAAAATTATTCACATCTCCACTGGACAATAGGATACGACCCCCATTAGTCAAGACATATTCATTAGAAAAATCAATAAACCAAGATGTAGCCATGCTGGCCTAAAATGAAGGATGGCAGCAGGCTCATAGGCTCATAAAACAATGCTGACTTCACTATGTCCTGCCATATGGACCTCTAGTCCTGGCCAAAAAAACGCAGCCTTATTGCACTTTAAGACAGTATTTATAGCTTTAGATATACGGAAAAAATTGTAGTTTGTCAACTTTTTGAAGTTACTACAGCATGTTTAATCATTAATCTAATGAGGAAGTTTGCACACAGATTAAAAAACGAAAACATTTTGGAAGCAGAATATTTTATGGTTTACCCCTTCCATATGTAAAGTGCTTCGAGTATCTAGAAAAGCGCTATACAAATGTGACAAATTATTAACAAATTAAGGGACAAAAGAAGATTCTAAAATGAATATGTGCATGTTTGCAATGTTGCAATGTGATTAAACACACAAACGCAGAATTTTAAAACTTCTTTTGCCTCATGCGCATGATCAAGTACAACAATCAGATACATTGGTAAGACGGACAGAAGGAGATTCGGTCTGCTCACCATCACGGGGTTAAGATTAAACACTCTTGTGGTTTGGCCATCACAGGCTAATGAGGCACTCATGAAAGGATTACACCAAGAACCCATAGGATGACTGACTCTCTAACTAACTAACTAACTAACTAACTAACCTACATACAGTTCACCTCTCACAGCACACACACACACCTGCAAACAAGATCACGGCTGGATATTGAAGAGATAGATTCAAGGTCAAGAGTTTAGACAAACCCAGAGCTGATCAATTAAACAAGGCAATTTAAACACATTTGCCTTGTCCTTCCATTAATCATGTTGCATTGCTTATCTTTCGGAATATCATTTGGATGCATTGAGATCTGGAATATGTCTTGTTTCTAAATAAAATGCCATATTTGCTAATGAGCTTTCACATTTTTGAAGAACAAAATGAGTCCATTAAAGTTGTACTTCCATTCACACAGACTCGATAAGCCAGTTTGATTAGTATTGTTGTGACATGCCATCATATGACCAAAAGGAGGGCGAATTCTCACTCGGCTAAAGATCTGGATGTTTGTTAACTCATCAGTCCCAAAGCTGACATCAAAGCTGCGGATCAAGTCCAGAAGTATCACTGTTACGCTCCCTGAGAACCACCCAAGCATACTCAAAGTTGTTGACACTCACATAGTGTACATGGACAAGTACATGGATTTAGTTTGTATTTTCATCATTTTTATTAAATAAACAGTATTGGACTCCATGTTTCCTCTCTCCTCTGCTGCAGGAATACCACCAGAGCCCGGGGACATGGAAAACAACACATTTACTGTATGTTATTTGTTTACTCGTTCGTCTGCTTGTTCGTTTCAGACTATGTTTCTCACTCCCGCCAGGCAATGGGATATTCGGTGATGGTGATGCTATCTGTGTGTGTCTGTTTGCTTGTTTACTTGTTTGTGCTCGCATAATGTCCTTAGGGACCGCAAACAAGACCAAGAACACTGGGAAAAAACCCTTCACAGTCTATAAGGGCATTGCTGGACTAAAGCAAGGACACTCCAAGAGAAAAATGCTATGCAGCCCTTCAGACATATTACAGGCGAAGACAAAGGTGAGTGTCTTAGTCACTGTAATCTAATAACATTCTTTTATGAATGAAAAAATAAAAACTCCTCAGCACTTTCATCCAGCACTTTCGATTAACATTTAAGAGCAGGCTTTGTGGTTAATCAGGGGTAATAATTATCAAAGTCGACAGGTAATTAAATTAAACATAATTGGCTACACGAATTGGCTGTTCTACAACATTTTCTCCTCACATAATTAAAGAGAAATATGTCAGTATTCAGAGAGAGAATGACTTAAAAACAATAAAAAGTGTTTAGTCACACTAGAGTAGTTGATGTTGCTTACAAGGAGTGTTAAAACTGATATAAAGTAGTTAGTATTGCCCAATCTAATACCCATTTAGTCCGTAAACAGACAACTTTAATGGAATATTCTGGGTTCAACTCAAAATATGCTCAATAGACAGCATATGTGGCGTTATGTTGACTGAAAAAATATTTTGGCTTATCTCTTGTTTTCTTCCCAAACTAAATAAAAAAAGCTAAAATCAAGGTTACAGTATGGCATTTACAACTAAAGTGAATGGGGCAAATTTGTGAGAAATTTCTCAGCACAAATGTGACATTTTATATTTTATTACATTAAAAGATAAACTTGAATATGTAATATTTTGTGTTACATTGCCATGGCAACAAAGTTATAAAAAAGAGTTTCAAGATAAATAAAAAAATAAGAAGTTTGTGTTCTTAAAATCATGTTAGCATGCATATTGTTTGCGACTTCTGACTGCACTATTGAAAAAGTGAGTATATTTAACATTTACGGATATTGGTCTCATTCATATTTCATTTCAATGTAACCCAGATTTTGCTGCTTCTTTTTTTTAGAATGAAGTTGGAAAACATTTTTGTGGTATCAACATTATGCCACAAGTGTTGTTGATTGAGTTTTTGATCTTCCTTAAAGTCTTCAATATCAGACTTTGTTATATTAAAAATAATAAATTCAGAGGGGGGAAAGTTTGGGGTTATACTGTACATGCAGGTTTGGTGTCATAACTTACATTCAGTGAGACTCAAAGGCCACAGATGACACATGGCCGTAGCCTAAGGATAGATCAGAAAGTTTAGTGAGTGTGTCTGCGTTTATGTAACCTGTAGGCTATTTGTGGTATTAAGCTCAAAATGCTTTAACTGCCATGTGGGAGTAATGTAGTAAAAAAAATTAACACTGTAAAATAAAATAAAAATTATTATAGTGTTTACAAACATACCCTAAGGTCCTTCCTGGCAAAAGAAATTTATGTAGAACCAACCCTTGAGTATTCAGGGGAAAATGGAAAGAAAAAAGTCAAAAGAGCTATTTAGAAACTGTAGCCTACCTCAGAACAAGACAGACAGCAGCCACTGTTTACGCCATGAGACAGTGGCTGTGTATGCGATACAAATTACACTGTTTGATTGAGGAAGATCATACACACCAGCATATTTTCATTAAATCGTCATAAACGTGTTTACAGGCACAGCTGGCTTCAGTTAGAGGGTGTTAAATAACACAGCACGGTATTGTTTACTGCTTCACCGCAGTGTCCTGTCCCTCTTTCTCTCCCAGGTCTTTCCCCTCACACTCGTCTTTTTGTCAACACTGTATTCATCCTCACATAAACCACATTGCCGAGCTGTCTTCGGGGAGTGGTAACTGATCCTAACGGCCCATGTCATGCGAGGAACTTCATCTTGAATAAAGCTGTCAAAAAAAAAATCAGATCAGTCGGGAAGGAAAAAAGGGACTGGGATGAGGCCAGCGTTTAACGAGCTGTTTTAAGATGCCGCGTTTTTAGACAGAAAAAAGGGGTTCAAATCTTGCCTGGGGCCACTTAGGAGGAGCTGACCGACTCGGCGCAGCTGTAGCCCCGTCACAGAGGCTCTGCGAGTGGGCTGAAGTGTCACCTGGCTCCCCTGAGAATAGCGAGGGGTGATGGGAGAAGCAGGGCTGCGGGATTGTGGGAGGGGGAGAGGAGTTTGCGAAGTTTTCATTCACTGAGCGGCTCAGAGGTGGAGCCAGCGGCGGTACACATGAGGAGAGCTGCAGATCGCACAAAAGGAGGCGGCTAAAGGGCTCTTGTTGAGGCACACACACACAAACCCTCTGCTCTCTTCCTCGGGTGCGATCTTGTATCAAAGCAAACAAATGACATGCTGTCTCCCCCTTTTCTTTTTCTTTTTTGATCCTGCATTCACTAAAATGACACTCCATATCTCAACCGACTGACATTATCAATCTTCAGTATGCGTAAATCTTCCGGCCAAACTTGCAGTTCCCAGAGGAAATCGAGCGGCATTGTCCTTTGTTTGCTGTGAGATCCCACAGGAATCAGCCCTGACTTTTTCAGTTTGTGAGGAGAGCTGTCACGCAGGATGCTGGGTTAGGATCGGCACTGTCAAGCTCACTCGGATTCGCGCCTCGTTCAGGAGCTGGAAGACAGCGCAGGCCGTGGCATTTCCACTCTCAATGCTGGATTTAGCTTCAATATAAAACACATCAGAGTTCTGTCTCCCTGCGCCGGTGTGAAAGAGACATCTGGATCTGATATGAGAGACCTCAAGGGGAGCATTTATTGTTGGCTTTTACCTATAGATAGTGTTGACATATTCTTTATTTCATCTTTTTGCAGGAGGGGAGAAAATAATCTTGCAGTTTCCACATCTTTGAATGCATCCACAGCATTAACTTAATGAAAGATTCAATTAAACGTGACAACTTTCACTATTTCATTATAAGCCAAAACTATTAATACATAACTACAATACCAACAATATTATTAACAAACATCTGCACTATTTATATTTCTATAATAAAACATATTTGTAACTATTTTTCACTATTACTACAAGGCCAAATCTACAAAATTACAAACAAACAATACATAAAATAAGATATAATATCACATGTATTAAATAAATAATATATAATATATTTAATCAATATAAATTAAACATATAAAACATACTAATAAAACATTACTACTAGACCAAATCTAATGCAAAAAAACAACAACAATGAATAATTATGAAATAAAATCACATATATAATAATATCAATAATAATAATAACAACAACATATATATATATATATATTTAAAATATAGTTATATAATAAAACATACACTAATAAAACTTTACTACTAGGCAAAAACTAATAATCCAAATTTATAAACAAACAAAGTGTGTGTGTGTGTGTATATATATGTGTGTGTGTATATATATATATATATATATATATATATATATATATATATATATACTGTACACATACACAAATAAATAAAACATTACTATAATTATACATGACTGTTATGTCGATGACTGTTAATGTCAAATGAGTTTCCTAACACCTCTATCACTGCGGTATCAGGCCCTTAAAATGATGACCCAAACTGACTGTCTGTATTATGAACAATTTGATAGTTTTAGAACAATTTCAGAGTGTGAATGGTCATCAGTTTGATTTCTGTGATTCAAGAGTGAATCCTTGTTTAAATTTTAATCAAAAGTAAATTATTTTCCCTTTTTTCTTTCCTTTCTCTCCCCATTTGTCTTTTCCCCTCTCTATCTCTTCCTTCTGCACAGAATTCATGACCTCTGCAATTCTGCTTGTCCTTGAGACCCATAATGAATATTCAGCAGATTAGAAGACAGACATGAAAGTTAACATTAGCCATATATTTAAAAATCCCATATTCAGATAATCCGCATATTTGTCAAAATCAAACACAAGAGAAATATAAGAGGACAAATTACATAATGAGAGGATGGGGATATGTCTTGCGGACAGGGAATTAGATAAGGACACATTTGGCTGAGTATGAAGGAAGGAAATGTCCAAAAGATGATTATTGAAATCCTGCCGAATGGACAGAGTTTGCCATGGACCCCAATAGTATCTGATGGTTCTGGGCTAGTGATGAAGATCTACACAGCTGGCTGTTTTAAATTTATTTGGTCTAGATCATGTGAGAAAGTAAGTTCATTTGAGTGCCTTGTCTTTCACTGTGCACACACACACACACACACACACACACACACATTCAAATGTCTGAATGAAAGCAAACTTCATCTGTTAGTGTGTGTGTGTGTGTGTGTGTGATGTGAGGTTGTCTGGCTTTTCACTTACCACCAATGCCAGTACTAACAACCCCAACCCCCCAAATCCAAAATGCGGAAATGTGCATTATGTTCTCCACACCACTACTTTCATTTCTTCCTGTGTCTCCCCCTGTCTCTGTATCTCTCTCTCCCTCTTTCTCTCATTTACGACGAGTCATTACCGTGAGCACTGGGATGAAAGCTTAGGATCTGGCCGACCCGCTCCCTCTGACTGACTCATATTCATTTAAAAATGAGCCACTTATTACCCGTCCAAACTTTTTACAGCCCCACAGTGCACAGTAGAAGACAGCTTTATTCCCACTGAGCCCGAGTGTGGGCCAGAAAGCCTTACAGCCTTTGATGGTTATATATGTGCACAGGCCGTCGCCTTGGCAGACACTCTCAGAAAGCCCGCCATGATTTGTAATGTTACCTTTACAGCTTTAAACTCCATCAAACAGCCTTGAGACCTTTTTTATTAGGCTAATGTAGGGTTCTGACATATTAACAAATAAATTAATAAATACATAGACACATGCACACTTGGAGAAATCAGATTCAAAATACATTAACATGACATGTTCATTTTAGTTTTAATGGATAGAGAGATAGACTCCTATGAAATGAAAAGTGTGAGATAATATTCAAGGGAATTAGCAAACAAAAAGAAAGAATAGCATAGCCCATATAGAACTTTTTACATTATATATTACCGATCAAAAGTTTAAGACATTTATAATGTTACAAAGGTTTCTATTTTAAATAAATGCAGTGCTTTTGAACTTTCAATTGATCAAAGAACCTTAAAAAAGAAAAACCCATCCAAATACCAAAAACATACACAATATATTATATTTTAAAATATATTCAAATAGAAAACAGTTATTTTAGTTTGTGAAACTATTTCACAATATTACTGCTTTTACTGTATTTTTGATCAAATAAATGCAACTTTATTGCCAATAAGTAATATTACTGTTAATAAAAATATGAATGACTCCAATCTTTTGATTGGTTGTGTGTGCGCGTATGTGCAAATTTGTGTTATTATATGTTAATTATTTATATTGTTCATTTATTTGGTGAAATGTAAATCTTGATGAAATTTTAACTGTAGGTATTTGAATTCAGGTAATATTCCTTTTATCACATTTATTTACAATGTTCTCAACTGCACAGTGAAAAAATATTACAAATGTATCTCACATTCATAAATCCCATAAGCAGCCATGGGCATGAAGAACAAACAACAAACACTTCTAACTAAATATCTAGTGTTTCTTCATTGAACCAACTGCTTCAAGCTCGAGGACGTGTCCTTTCTCTCTCACACACACCTGCTCAAATACACAAAGTGGCACACATGAACACGAATATGAGATGCCACTCTAAAATCGAAGTCCACTTTAGAGTCCCCTCTAGAGGCTGGATCTGAAGGAGCTCACGAGAGAGACAGAAACGAGGGCCGTCCTCAGAGTGTGTATGCATGCACGTGTCTTTTGTGCATGTAATGATATAAGGCCCTGTGATTGGCTTGAGCGGCAGATTGATTGGTAGATTGATGTAAAGCCTGTCGAGGTGCTGTACATCTGTGCTGAGTAATGTGGGCCAATCAGGCTGATGTAAACCAATTTGATTTGATTGAAAAGCCAATTGATTGAAGCTAGGACATGTAAGCCATCAGCCAGCGACCAGCAGGGGAAAGAAAACGGACGTGAAAGAGAGGGATTTGATTGATTAGCTGATAGATTGATTAAGTGAGGTAGATGCTAAGCTAAAAGAGCCATCGCCGGCCCCTTTATATGTGTTTAACCCCGCTCCCCACGCTAACCTTCAGTGTGTAAGCCGCTCAGCGGGGTCCATTACATCTAGGTGTGAATAATTCATGCCTTGGACGCTGTAGCATGGTGGGTAAACACATGTACACATGTTTAGTTAGACAGAGCAATCTACAGGAGGCAAGGCTAGTCCGAAACCTTCAGGGCTGTACATCACAATCTGTTTAAACTGTAAGAATTCATTTAAAGCGAACCAGTTTCCATTGACTATTGTACATTTCTCAAAATTTCTCTTCTTTTATGTTCCACAGAAGAAAGAAATTCATCCAAGTTTGGAACGATATGAGGGTGAGTAAATGATGAACGTATCATTTTTTGGGGGGTGGACAATCACTTTCAATGGAAAGTAAATAACTTTCATTTTCCCTCTTTCATCAGAATTATGAACAAATATTTTTTCGAGCAAGATATTTTTGAAGACAACTCTTACAACTCTAATAATGAATGACTTTAGAAAACCTGCAAAAGCTGCGTGGACGTATTTTAAGTTGTTTAAAAGTTCTAGTCCCCCTAGTTTTATTGCATGGAAAAGAGTGACAAAAACTGTTGTTTTTGCAAAATTTCTCCTGTTTCCCCCCCCCCCCTTACCGTTTAAACAACACAAAACTCTCACTTTTTGTTGTATGGTATGGTTAATATTGAAAGAGAAATCTGAGGCATGGGAATTTATCCACACACCCATATAAAAAGAAAATCAAGCTTATTATGTGTTATTATTTTACAGTGCTCAGATTCAGATGCTGTGGCGTCTGGAGGCCGGGATCTGTAGCATGTGTTTTGTGTGAGAACGCTGGCCACTTCTTAACTTGTGTTTGTGTTCGGTTGCTGGGTGCCCAGCTGAAGAGAGGGGGCCTCGGCAACCGTCACCGTCCGCCTACGCCTCATCATGGATGATTCTGGGTTTTATTCTTCCCCCCTCTTGCAAAGGAATGTGTGCGTTGACGCTGAACGTGAAGACGGATCAAGGAGGGGTGGGCACATGAAATGGCAATTAAACCACGATGACCCCTGTCGCCTCCGCAGGCCGCACGCTGTCACGGTGTCGGCTCAAAAGAAGGGAGGGGATGCAAACAAGCGCACGCCAATGGATGTGATACGAAGTGTTTCTCCAACATCTATAAAACCTGCTAATCTTACAACCCAGAGAGTCAGACAGTGCCATCATACTTTTGTGTACTAACAACAGAATGTATCCAGGGAAGCAGGGCATGTTGGGACGCAAAGGGTCTGTAACAACATCGCAGAATCATCCTTAAATACTGCAATAAGCACTTAGTTTGACAAGCCGCTGACAGAAGCGACTCGAGCTTAACCCAGTGACAACATAAACTGAGGTGTGTTCACTCCCTCAGAGTCAGAAGACACTTTAGAGGGGGGAAAAACATTGTGCTAGGTGTGTGATATGAGATTGATGCTATTTGTGCTCAATAAATGTTTATAGGGATTTATTGCGCTGCTATGACATCCTGGCTGAAAGCTTTCGGTAACTAAATGAGGGAGAATTAACTGTTGCATTTAGAAGCTTTAAATAGCACTAAGGAGGGAGGGAACGCATCGCCAAGGACTTGCATATGACTGCGTGTCTCATTTTAAGTGCACGTAAAAAATGTCATATGTGTGCGTGTATCCAACCACAACGATACAGTATAAGAAGACCTTCAAAATTCTGCACTAATGCCAAAGAATAGGGGATTAATGAATGATCCATGACCTCATTGGCCTCGAGAGAGTTTTTCAAAGTGACTAAATACTCTAGAGCACAATGACAGGCACCGGCACACTGGATGCTTCTGCCATTTATTAAATTATTCCCTCCAATCTGTTTGATGATTTTCATTATTCACACTCAACTGAAATATTAAGGCCTTGAAAAGCCCTTCACTCTACTTCAAAATGCAGGGAAGAAATGTCTTAAAAGACATTACAAAAAACGCAGGGAATTAGGAATGCTCAGGTCAAACTCGTCAAAGAATTGAGTTTTTGATTAATTTTTAAAAATCGTTTTTATTTCCTCACTCATAAGTGTTAACCGTGTAAGGGTTAGGGGGACAAAATCAGCATCCTCAGATTAACAGACAACTAGGATGCCAATTTAATAGATTCAGTAAAATATACTTATTTAAAATCTCTAAGAATATGGAGAACGACGCAGTAAACTTAAGGTAATTAAATAAGGTACATTTAAATATTTAACCATGTTTCACATTTAACAAATGTGAGGTTTCGTTTTTTAGGAAATGTATATATAATATCTATAAATGAATAATAAAATTCAGTGACAAAAGGAGAGTCCTCAAAATAACAGACAACTAGGATGGCAATTTCAGCAGCATCTTTAAAAATGTACTTATTTAAAATGACTAAGTACTAAGGAGAAGAAAGCAATGCTTTATTCTTAAAAATAAACAAAAAAACAAACCAACAAACTCAAGGTAACTAAATGGACTGAGTTGAATTATTTTAAATATTTTTTAAATATTTGACCATGTTTCCAGATGTAAGCAAATGTAAGGTTTCGTTTTCAGGAAATCTATTTCAATAATACTGAAAAATAAGCTCAAATGCAGTGCTACATGCAGACTGGGTTAAATGTGCGCTAAGCAGACGTGCAGGTGTCTTGGGGCAACGTGCCAATTCAGATCCCCGCTCTGCCAACTTCTTGTTGACAACGTTAATGCCGATCATTTAAATGTGACATGTTCTCAACAAGAGCAAATTGAATTTGTGACGCACTCAAACAAACGTGCCTTCAGGGGTTGTGAGTCTGCTATTGTGCCCTCCCTCAAGGCAAAAGGGAAAATGAAGCTCCATGACCTCTCGCTTTCTCTGTCTTTCTCTCGCTCTCCCCTGAGGAATAGCAGCATGTATCATCCCAACAGTTGTGCAGATTCTATTTAGCAATCGCTCTGTCTTCCTCCATTGTCTCAGCATTTCCCTCTTTAACAGGGGCTCGGAAAACGTTCCCCTCATGGCGCTGTAAAACAGAATCCCCTAAGGCCTCTTTCAGTACAGAAACAAGTCCAGCTGACCCGTGGACAAATAAACAAACAGAATGCTGGGGCGCTGGGCCGAAGTACAAATTCATAAAAGGACTCTGGGATCAGACAGCCAGTATATTTGGCAAGGGAATATTATTATAACCCTGTAAATCAAAATAAACTAGAGCACTTCACCCAACCATGCTTAGCTCCAAATAAGGGTCAGATTTGAACTAATATTACTCATGTAAAAGTCCATAGGGGCTTATAGCAAGCTTAATTATATGCTGAGAAAACTGTCATGATGCTTGAATGATGCATGAATGATGCAAAAAAAAAAAAAAAAAAAAAGATGTGCCTTACAATGATTTTAACACAAGCTGTGTTCTTAGACCACACCCTAACCAGATGGGACAAGGCTTTTTTTTTTTTTTTTACTTATAATTGTAAAAAAATATTATTCAAATGATGTTTGTTAAAGCATCATAGAATTCATAAAAGTACAAGGTACACTGCAGTTCAAAAGTTTAGTGCTGGCAAATCTTATACTCACCAAGACTGCATTTATTTGAATTATGCAAAAACAATAATATTGTGAATTATTTTTAAAATTTAAAATTATTTTATATATTACATGTTTATTACATGTAATTACATGTTTATCATTATAAATATTGAAAACAGTTGTGCTGCTTAATATTTTAGTGCAAAATGTGATACTTTTTTTCAGGATTCTTTGATGAATAGAAAGTTGAAAGAACAACATTTATTTGAAAGATTTTTCTTGTAACATTATAAATGTACTCACTGTCACTTTTGATCAAATTAATGCATAATTGCAGTATATATATATATATATATATATATATATATATATATATATTTTTTTTTTTTACCATGTCATGCTCTATTTTTACATTCATTGTGACTAGGGTCAGAAGTTAACCAGGGCTCAGGTTAAAAATGACACTGAAAGTGACACCAAAAATTCTATGTTTAAAATGTGAGGGGAAAAAATACCCCAGCAGTTCATTCCTCTTAAAAACTGTAATTACAGTAATTATAGGTGTAAAAGGGTGTGAATATAACTACAACACAGACTTTGAATGGCTTTTGCTTTTGTAAAATGGTGGCATCAGCAATATGATAAAAGACAACAATGTTCAATAAACATTCATCATTACAGCAGCCTTTTTAAAACTATTTACTGGGATGTGGTTAAGGCCTATGGTTGGTTTTGAACTAAGGGGATTTAGTCCTTCCTCAGAATGGTAAGAAAAAGTCTGAGAGCCTAATCAGGCCCTCATGCAGAGTCTTTGTGGCCGGTTAGAGCCCAGCTTCCTGTTCTGAGAGGCGAAAGGTGCCTCCACTATTGATGTAGGGCACTCAGACAAAGAGGGCACGTCAAAAGAATGCAGAAAATTCAAAGGCAGAGTGGTAGATCTCCACTGGTATCAGCCATTCAATAGAACGATGAAGGAAGAAGCCACAAGGAAGCGATTTAAGATACACTTAGAAAGAACGGCTATTGTCAATTAAAGGGTTAGTTCACCCAATAATTCAATTTCTGTCATTAATTACTAAACCTCATGTCGTTCCAAAACCCGCAAGATCTTCGGAACGCAAATTAAGATATTTTTGATGAAATCCGAGAGCTTTCTGTATTCCAGCCCCCCCACCCCCATGGACTACAATGTTATTACTTTGCATTTTCGAGGCTAAGAAAGGTAAAAACAATGTTACAATAGTCCATGTGACTACACTGGTTCAACCTTAATGTTCTGAAGTGACGAGAATACTTTTTGTGTGCAGAAAACAACAACAAAAATAACTACATTATTCATCAATTTCAACAATTTCTACTGAGCTGGCATTCGGACGTAGAACCTGGAAGTGCTGCAATGTGTTTACAACGTGAACAGTGTCAGAGACTTACCGGGAAGAGAAGAACGGGGTTTTTTTGCACAAAAGTCTTTACTACCTTTCTGGGTCTCGAAAGACGTTATTACATTGCAGTCTATGGGGGGGAGGGAAGAAAGCTCTCGGATTTCATCAAAAATATCTTCATTTGAGTTCCGAAGATGAACGAAGGTCTTATGGGTTTGGAACGACATGAGGGTGAGTAATTAATGACAGAAAATTCATTTCATAGTTGCGTGAACTAAAACTTTAAGAAGGAGGCTAACAGGCTTTCCCTTTATACACTGAGTTCCTTTCTGCAGAATTATAGGTATTATATGTATATCTAAATCTAAAATTAGCCTTCCCTTAAGACTTGACAAGTTGCAAGCTGACATATCTCAAAACCATCGAGCTCCACCACTTCTACCAGCAGAACCTCCGCTCTGAAATTCAGATGATGTGCACCTCGACGTTCCAAAGTACCTTTTGTTGCTCTGTGCGCCGATGCCCTCTGAAGTCAAAGTCGATTTCTTTCTTCTGCCAGACAGATACAATCTTGACTAGCCTATTCAGAGGCCACTGGCTGCTCCTCGAAGCCTGGCCTATTATGACGCTATAATATAACCTCTGGCAACATCATCACTGTAGTATCACAGAGGTAATAGGCAGAATTGAATGAAGAGATGGGCCTTTATGCTTTCTCACTCAAACATAATTCTTTTCTCTTTGCCACTTTGACACCATCGTTCTTTTGCCCTCCTTTTTATTTTTCGTCGAACTCAATGCTCACAATACATTTTTTTTACTTGCTATATAAAGTACACACTATTCAACCTCTCTCTCTCTCTCTCTCTCTCTCTCTCTCCCTCCCTCCCTCCCTCTCTCTCTCTCTCTCTCTCTCTCTCTCTCTCTCTCTCTCTCTCTCTCTCTCTCTCTCTCTCTCTCTCTCTCTCTCTCTCTCTCTCTCTCTCTATATATATATATATATATATATTATTATTATTATTATTGATATATTTTTTGGCTTGCTCCCTTAGTTTTTTTGTAATTTTCTTCCGTTTTTCAAACTTCCAAGGTCAGACAGGACAACGAATGCCACTGGTGTCTGCTTGAATTGTGAACGCCACTGGCGGCCATTGCCTTGGTTTCCAAGGCAACACACTAACCATTAATTTTCAATTAAAGCAGACAAAGAGCTGACAGCACATGCTCTATGGAAGATGTCAAGAATCTGTATTAATATATGACAAGTGAGCATAATTGTGTGTCCATTTAAAAAAGAAAAAAATGCATCTATGCTATCATTGAAATGTGAATGCTGTTGATAATTTGAGGGGTGCACTTTGTTTTTTCTTTTTTTTTTCTTTTGCGGAGACACAAAAATAACATTTGCTTATTCCATCACCATTTTTCTTTTATCAAAGGTGGCAATTATTTTTATTGTTTTGCCACTGTCTCAACGCACTGAGATCTATATTGGTTTTGAAAGGTGGACAGGTGGGTAGAAGCCGATCTGACCAGAACGTAAGTAGTGATTTCCTGTCTATCTCGCAAAGCTTCTCGCACATGCGGTATGACAGACATGTCAGGTAAATATTCACCTAATCATTACTACATGAAGAGAGCATCTGCTCTGGAGAAATGAGCTGGAATCTTTCAAAAAACATGCGTCTTTCCTATTAACATTCTCATTGACACTGTGTATGAAAAGGCAATTTTAAAGGCTTAAAATACACACACACACGGTTTTGCTACCCTTTTGGGGACTTTTCATAGAAAAAAAGTTTTTTATACTGTACAAACTGTATATTCTATCCACTTACACTAACCCTACCCCTAAACCCATCACTGAAATCTTTTGGCATTTTTACCTTTTTAAAAATAACAAAGAATGTTTATTAATCCATTTCCCTCGTGGGGGATGTAGGTGATCTCAGGTTTTACTAACCTTGTTGGGGACATTTGGTCCCCACAATGTAATATAAACACACGCACACACACACACACGTTGGATTTCCTTGTTTTATGGGGACTTTCCGAAGACATAGTGACTTGTACACTGCAAAAAGAAAAGGTGCCTGGAGGAACCTTTTGGGGTTCTTCACTTTGCCACACCGGCGGAACCGTCTGTAGATCCTCTAGGCACCCTTTCAAAAGGGGCGGTTCTCTGAGGAACCTTAAAGGCTTCTTGAGGAACCCTTTTATTAAGAATGATCAGGAACCACCTCTGGTGCTTCAAGGCACCATTTCCCAATTTGAATTCTATTTCTTGTCCCCACCCTCCCCCTCCCTTTCTTTTACTAATAAATACATTTTATTTATTTATTTACATGTATTATTATTTTATAAACACAATGAAAAACTGAAACCAAATACCAAACAAACATTGTTTATTGATAAACAACAATAACATCCATACAAATAAAAAGTTCAATAAATAATCACCTTATAGTCAATAACTGTATCAACATCTATTTCATGAAAGCACATGTATAATGTTAATATTGTGATACATTAAGAGTTTAAATCTTGACAAAACTGTAAAATATAAATATGACTCAAATATCTTAAAACTTTCGAATATTCCCAGTAGCCTAAAATTCAAATTGACTACAATTCAATTTACAATGCAGTCAATGGTAACATTTTCACTCTGGGAATATTCACACAGGACATTTTAAGAAATTGATAAGCCTCAACACAACTGTAGGTAGCTTGATGCTCTCCTTCTGAATGCCCAACAGATACTGCAGAAAAGTCAGTGTACTTTTAGTTGGTTTCCTGTACTTAATGTTGAACAGAAAGTAGGCACTCATAGTAAGGCCTACACCCATTGTTATATGTCAGGTTCATCAGCAAGCAGTTCTTCGCCATCAAGAAAAAACGCAATGCTGCTTTCACCAAATGGGTCTCCTGTAATCACCATTGTTGGTGTGAGGTTCTGTGGAGGTTGTTGGTTGAAAAAAAGGGATAAGATATATTTTTATTACAAAACATTTACATTAATTAATTTTCCACAAACATTTATTCAAAGTGTCTTAAAAATTAGGAACATCAAATGCAACTGGTCACAGAGTTAAAAATATAAATAATATCCAATGTCCTTTTATGGTTGTGGAGTAGTTAAATGCACAAAATCACTAGCAATAACTGACATACTGGCAAAACTTTAAGCTGATTATTTCAATTGTCAATGGCCCAAAACATTTGCATGTATAAATAAAAACTGACCTTGTTTATCATGTACAGTCCAGCAGGATTGTCATGTAACAGGTACGGCAAGAGAAGGATTCCTGCAATTACCATTAGTCCTTCAAATATGGAGAAAATAATGGTTTAATAAACTATAAAACATTTTGTTACACTTTATTTTAAGGTGCCATTGTTACAGTGTAATTATATATTTAAGTACTGATTAATATTAAGCATCTGCATGTACTTACTATAGGGTTAGGGTAGGACTAAGGTTTGGTTGGGGGTTAGTTACTTGTAATTATGTATAATTTACTGTTATTACTATGGTACTATGGTATACTTTAATTTTTTAAAGGTTACTGATGTTTGGTGCTCCAAAAAAGAAATGTGATTTTTCCAATAACCTTTGGTTAGAATTATTATAATAAGTACAATATATATGATCAGTATGAGCACAATGTATTTTAACAATACATATACAAATATGTAAAATATAGTTATAGAATACACCCTTTATCATATATAGTAGTTGCTGTGAACAAAAAAAAATGTTACTGAAAAAATTACTGGTTGAATAGATGATTATGCTGAGTGTTCACAAACCAAAAAAAAAAAAATGAATTCACATTAATTAGGACACTTTTTTTGCCACTACACTAACCATAGTTTTACCATGGTAACGTTAGGCCTATTTGTAGTACAACTGTGTTTAAACAAATACTAATCAATCCGACAGAAAACAATGTTTACTACACTTTTACTATAATAAACCCTTGGCTAATTTTCGTAAGGCCATGGAATGTCCCCTTAAAACATGTAAACCCAATTTGTGTATATTTGTGTAGTTAAACAACGAATTAACACAAATGCCAATGACAACAAATAAAGTTAGTTAAATAAAAAAAAGAGCGCTAACGTTACACTGTCTAAAAGTTAACAACAAAACTAAAATCATTGTTTGTGATTTAACACTGCTCATTTCGACCCACAAAGTAATTTCGTTTAGGCTACATTTCGTTAGCATCGCAGCTAAAACAGTTAGTCCTATTCTGCTAACGTTATAGGCCTAACTTACTGTCAATGTGTATAGTTAATATACGTTCTTTAAAGTGTAAAACATACATTTTTAAACGGCCATAAAATCAAGCGTGTTAGTGTGTTAATGTGTGTACACATAGTATATATTTTGCATAATAATTTTGGCGACTTTACTCACCTTTAATGGGGAAGTCATATGAAGCCGTTTTTTTTAAAATCACCGCTTCTTGCGTTGCGCGGGAGCAGAACGCACGAGAGCACTTCTTCTTCTTCTTCTTCTTCTTCTTCTTCTTCTTCTTCTTCTTCTTCTGATTAATAATTATAGTAATACTACACTTAAAAAAATATATATATATATATATAAATATATAAATAATATATATATAAAATGTAAAATGTCTATTGCTTTTTTGTCTTTTTATGTTTAGGCATTTGAAGTGTAATGTTTTACATGAGTACAGTCAAACCTGAACACAAAGCATTACCCATAATCTGTTCAATAAAAATGTAACAAAAATGTGTGATCTGATCTCAACCTTGTCTTCTGGCTAACTGGTAAACAATCTCAAAATTTCTCTCTCTCTCTCTCTCTCTCTCTCTCTCTCTCTCTCTCTCTCTCTCTCTCTCTCTCTCTCTCTCTCTCTCTCTCTCTCTCTCTCTCTCTCTCTCTCTCTCTCTCTCTCTCTCTCTCTCTGTCTGTGTTCATTAATAATTATGAACAACAGTAATAATGATAACAACAATAGGCAAATAAACTGTACATCTGTATGGTTGTACATCTTAATGTGGCCTCACAGAACTTTTGGGTTCCTCCAGATGCTGGCTTTTACAAAAGAGATCTTCCAGGAACCACGTATATGTTACAGGTCTTTCAAGAACCCTTTCATAGAATATGAGTACCTCTAACTTCCCCCAAAGCACCTCGACGTCTCATGGTAATGAAAAGGAGCCTCCAGAACCTCAGAACTGAATACAAAGTGCTTAAAGGATCCCACAAGTTCCTGCAAGAACCGCAAAGACAGTCAATGGTTCAACCAGTAACCCTACTATAGGAGAAAGAGCTTTGAGGCACCTAAATTACATTTTAAAGTTCCTTGAGTATCCGACAGGATATTTGAGGCACCTTTAGTTTTTACAGTGTAGACTGTACAAACTGTCTATGCCCTAACCCTATAGCCCTAAACCTAAACCCATCACAGAAAACATTCTGCATTTTTACATTTTCAAAAAAACATAACTCAGATTGATTAATAGATCAATCTATTAAAGAAAAAAATTAATAGAGGACTGACTAAAAACCAACGACTAAATGACCCTGACTTGCTAATAAACTCAGACTTGCTAATAAATGACACACTGAAAGCTTGAAGCACCTCTGACCTTATCAGCTGTTTGTTTGTTCCAAAGAACAAGGTCTCTTGGTGAGCAGAAAAAAAAGCCCTGTTACAAAATGTTATCAAACTTTCACCTGTTCGGCTCAGTTAGACCTTTGTGAAACAGGAGGCCTTTTTGAGGAACTGTTATCAGACGTGCCTGCATGTGGGTAAAAGAGGGCAGGGAGGAAGTTATGGCGCCCAAGGTTTATTTTCAAAATCTCCACCTTTGCATTTGTGTGTTACTGTAGATAACAAGCAGAGAGGGAGGCAACTAACAACTAATCACGAGGCCGAGGGGAGGGTCAGGCTGGGGGGGCAACCAATAAGACACTTACGTGATGTCACTGAAGAGTGATGACAACGGCGAGTGATGTCGAGACTTTCTTGATGTTTTTCTGGAGGATTTGAGAAAGCCCTGATAAGGTGAGGGGAACACAATTGGGCCACCTACCATCACCAAGACTTCTCATATAGGAGGGAGAGGGAGAGAGAGAGAGAGAGAGAGAGAGAGAGAGAGAGAGAGAGAGAGAGAGAGAGAGAGAGAGAGAGAGAGAGAGAGAGAGAGAGAGACAGACAGGGAACGAGTGGAAGGGAAAAGAGATGGTATGACAGCGCTCCCTGTGCCTTTGCTGCCTCGTTAAATCAAACAGTTCCCAGTATTGCTTCATAAACGACTCCCGCACTTCCCTTTTCTCCATGTCTTACTATATTAGAGCTTATAATTAAGGTAATTACTTTCAAAGAACTTATAATAGGATTCCTCTTCTTTCTTTTTTTTATTTCTCGGATGGCACGGTAAATACAATTTAATATGCGTCGCCCCTTAAACGACAAACTGACCCACATTTCTCAGCTCTTTGCATCAGAAAGGATGAGTAATCAGGGAGGGAAGGAGGCAGTAATGGCCAAGACGAACTGCTTTATTATTTATCAAAAACATGGAAAATGAAGCAAGGGGGTTTGGTGATTAAAGTCTGAACTGAAACCTCTCCGAACAGTTTGCTTAATATTTAATCACCTATTAGCTCCTCTTCTTCTTCCTAATTAATTTTATGTAACAATCATTTTCAATTCACATATTTAATTTCCCACCAATGTACCTTTTCATTTAACATGTTTTGAGTGTTAATCTGAAAGCCCTGGAAGTGCAAATGTGCTGGTAAAATTGGCAGATGGTAACGTACCTTCATTTGTGAAACATTTTAAATAACTTCTCTCTCTCTCTCTCTCTCTCTCTCTCTCTCTCTCTCTCTCTCTCTCTCTCTCTCTCTCTCTCTCTCTCTCTCTCTCTATATATATATATATATATATATATATATATATATAATAACATTTAAATTAATAATTTGCTAAAATGCACTTATTGTGTACTTTAAAAATACCTGCATGTAATTACATCTGTATTTATTTTCTGTAATTACATCTATAAAAACACTTTTGACCCTTACTTAAACATCCCTCATATCTAACCTTACCACCAAACCGTAACTAACCATACCTGTATCCAACCTCAATAGCAGCAAAAGTGTTTTCAGTACGCAATAGTTAAAGAAAACTAATATAAAGTGATTCCTTATTTTCAATTTTATTTGTCCATACAAGCAGCCTGGACTAGATCAATATTTAGCAGTAATCTTGCCACAAGCTCATCTTAGGTGGGACAAATGGTCATCCTACTTGGTGCTCTATAATATAATGAACAACTGGGGAGAAAACACCTTTTAATAGCTTAGTAGTTTTACATTCACGTTTAAGAATATCTGTTTTTATACTTAGACATGCATTGGGCAAGTGATGCTTCTTCACACACAAACATAAACATAGAATCGCCAAACACACCAAAAATCATGTCTCTAATTCCCCCTCACTCTTTTCTCTCTCTCTCACTCGCCTCTTTTCAGTCATCAGGGACACTATCCATACTCTGATTTGCATGCAGGGCCTGGACGTGGCAGAAAGTGCCGTCAGGCCACAAAGGCACCTTGGCAGATAATGAGTGGCGTATTCCAGGTACAGCCCCGGAGTATCGCTCCTCATCAGGGGAATTTTCAATTAAGGGATGCAGATTAATAAAGCATAATTGTGAGGCTCAATCTACCCATGGATAGAGTGGGAGGAGGAGGACATGAATGCGCTCCACCGGCAGAGCAAAGTCTTCCAGAAAAAACTACACCATCCTTTGCTGCAGTCAATGAAACCGTGTGTTGGCCAACATTTAGCAGTATGTACTGAAGCAGCACCTGCGGTTATGTAAGATAATGGCTTGAACGTAGGCACTGAGGTGGTGCCATGTGTATTCTCACAGCTTATCTTGTGAGTTATGAATGAATGACCCACACAATATGCATGCATGCTCTGTTTGAACAGGAATGAGTAAGCAACGCTGGTATGCCTATCCGTCTATGTTCACTGCATTTATGAAGTTTATGCATTTATATCTTCAAATACCAGAACTTTTATGTCACAGGGATTGATTTGTATCCAAACAGATAAAAAAAAAATCTTATGTTTTATACAAAAAAAGTTAATATCAAAACCATTTTGGAAATCTTTTGCAATGTTTAAATCTTTTAAAAAAGATTTATTGTTAATAATAATCTTAAGAATGTCAAATAATTTTAATATATGTATAGCTTGTAAAAATCCACCATAAAAAATTATTATTCTATTTTAACAATTGATAATTTAAACAAATGGTGAAATTAACCATTTATGTTTCTTGGACATAATTTAGATATGCTTTACACAAACTATGACTGTCCCAACAATTTAGCATTATTTCCACAATGACCAGTATTTGGGATTGTGATGAAAATGATAATGATGTCTCATAAAAAAATATATAGTATATTCGAGTCACACGGAACGAGACCCGAAAGGATAAAGGAGGAGTGACGACAGTGAAGGACGAGCGAGGACCAGGCCTGGACATTACTTTGTGTTTTGTTTATGTTAATTTTACTATTCTACTAAACTATTCAGGATTATTAGGGGACAATTTAAACTATAGAGAGAGTATGAAAAGTATGGAAGAGAGTTTATTTTTTAGTTCAGAGGACCAAAAGGGCCCGTAGTGAAGAAACACCCATATATGCACAAGATCGAGCAGCTGATTGGTTCATACGTTGTAGATAAGACAGGAACTAGCAACTCGCCGAAAGTCTTTTCTCTCTAAAAGGCCTGTAAGCCGTTCACACCTGCGAACAAAGGCCAAGCGACTCTCTTTATCTGAGTTTATCTGCCATCATCTTGCGCACATCCAGAGCGAACAGAGCTGGGTAAACATTTAACACCTTTAGCAAAGCTACTTGTTCTCTTAGTCAGAGGTTTAACAAGAGGACAAGTTGTTTTCCTTGTTGGTTAGTTCAGAAAACATTCCATTCGCCTCCACTCCCTTGACCTGTCACCGAACAATGTTTGCTCTAAAGCTGTGATTTATCTGAACACTACAACACACAGGCCTCTCCACTGCACACATAGAAACCCACACCCACACATTTACTTGTAAACACATTCATACATGTACGTGCACATCCTCATACACAGAGAGAAGCGCAAACTATTAAACTTGTTTGTGCAGCCTTGCATTAAATGCCCTTATTTAGATAAAAGCTCTTATTTAGATTTTTGGAAGGCGCAGATGAATAAACAAACCGTGAACCTTTCTGGCTGATAGGATGTGAATCTGAAACAGGTTTTTGTTTTTTATCATATTTAAGCCAGATATAAGCTGAACACATGTAAATAGCAACAATAACAGATCCTAACAAATGCTTTGGGGCAATTACAACAATCCATTTGCAAAGATGAGCAAATTGCCCCGTGGGTTTGAAAATGTGTGTGATCCAGGCCCATGCATGTCGTTTTATGGCCGCTTTGCAGGGAAGCAAAAGAACGGGTCTGCTTTTCATGACACATGAGTGCGTTCACCTCTGCGTGAGAGGTGCAAGTCTGCATGTCTTCAGCATGTTTTGTCTTACCGTGATTTATGAGTGCATATGTGTGCGTTGTTGCCCTTCTGTATGGAGGAGGCACTTGAGACAGACGCAGGGGAGTTGTGCAAGAAAGAGCATCAGGCATCTTTTTGCCCACGGGATGTGGGGCAGCAGAGCCCAGAGGAGAGAACGCTGCAGTGTGAGTGACAGGCGTGCACGGCTGCTCGGGTCGGGGCTGGTTTAGTTCACACCAGTGCAGATGTGAGGGAATGCACCTCGGGGAATTCAATGCCACACCAGCCTCGGCCTCCTTATCTGAAAACAGTTTTGCAGTTTTTGCTACAAAGCTTTGTCGAGGGTCTGTAAGGGTTTCCTTGCGCTCAGACTCTGCAGTGAGTCAAAGGTAATGACGCCCATTTAATCCCAATTTCCTCATTTGCAGTTGGCCCGGGGGGCTGGGAGCTCTATTTATATACCTCATTTGAGACAATTTGGGTGTTTGTTCAGACCACCTTAATATCCTTTCCATGGGAGGGCCTAGAAAAACATACCAATAATATAACCATGTTATAATAGGACAAAAGAGAATTTGAAGAAATGTTCTGGGCTCAATACAACTTGCCCCAAAGATCCTTTGAAAACATATTACTGTAAAGGCAGTTTTGTTTGTTTGTTTTAACAAATGTCAAACTAATTATCTGTGCTAAGTGACAATCGACAGCATGCCACAGATTAGTTTGTTAGAGCTTAACTTGTATCGAACTCAGAACAGTTCTAAATAAATACATTTAAAGGAGAAAAATACATAAAGATTTAGTAAAATCACTGAATTTACTATCACACCATATCACAGATCATTCCGGATCAGCAAACATGTTAAAACATCTGTGTTTTATCTGAACAGCTGCTGGAGAACCACTGACTGGTGTGAGCTTGTCTTAACACTGCTGTTAAAGAGAATTACTGCAGAGCTTTGAGCTAAAACGCAGTGCTGCTGCTTAATAGGAGACAGCAGATTTTCATCAGAACACACCTTTGCTAAACTAAACTAAACTAAACTAAACTAAACTAAACTAAACTAAACTAAACTAAACTAAACTTAACTTAGAATAAAGAAGTGGGCCATCTTCTACTTACATATTCCTTAAATAAGAAGTGTCATTAGTTTTACCACATGCTAATTAACATAACTTTAATCGTACTGTAAACCCAAACTCTCAAAATAATTCATAGGTTTGAGTCGGGCAAACTTAAATTAAACAAAATGGTTCAATCAAATAAACTTTGATGAGTTTTTAGAACTTTCTTTTTCTTTTGAGTTCACAAAACAGACACATTTAAAGTAATCTGAATTGTTTAATTATTTTGAGTTTTATGAACTTGTTTCTTTCATTTAGACAAACTTAAACTGAAACTGGACTGGGATTAATATGTTCCAGCATGCTTTGCCATGACACTCTAAAGGAAAAGTACATGCTAAAAATAAGTGTTATAATGTGTTTTTGTGTGCGAGATTGATGTTAAGTTGGAGATTTAGTAGTGTGTAATGCTGTGCTATGCTAATTTAGAAGAGTTTCTGTTATGTATGGGTTTTTTGGAGGTTACCATCATGGTGACGAGTGGAGCATGCTTGGTTTGAGAATAGATATATGTTAAATGTTCTATTAGAGCAAGTTAAGAGCAATTGAATTGTCTAAGTACAAAATAAAAATATGCAAATTCTGCTTGATTAAACTTTGAATTTCTTAACTTATACATTTTTATGTAACTGATCCAATATATTCAGGTTTACAGTGACACAAATGTTTTGAATGAATCATTCTTTTGATTTAGATCTTTGTAATGAATCAGTTGATTCAGTTCACAAAAATAGCCTGAATTATTAAATAAAAAAAATAATTTTGTTCCCAATAAGTTATTGACTAATTTATGTTCTTACCGGTAGGAATACATTTTCCCTTGCAGTTACTTTAATAAAGTACAAGTGTTTTCACATATGTGTAACAAATCAGTGTTGGTGAAGCGACCAAAACATTCCAATGACTCTCCTGTGTTTTGCAGTATACAGTATACAGTATGACTTCTGGAGATTTCATCCATACCGCTTTAATGCTTAAGATTCATGAGCATCTAAAGACACTAAGCATCTCTGTGGGAGAACACACTCTCTCTTTCACAAACACAAACACTGCATGTCCTGTCTTGTCTCAGACATGTAAAAGTAATTACAAACAGTTTCTCAAATCATCATGACCTTCACTGTAATTTTCTCACTATACACACAGATGTTTAGATAAAATGATCAATTCTTGCGGTTGAAAAGCATAAGTGGCTTTTTGCTCAATTATACCATCAATGGAAACTGATTTTGCCAAAAGAATTACATCACATCCCATACATGCACACATAGACCAACAAACAGAGACAAAGACGGTCGAAACATTAAGCTAAAGTCATCAATCTGATCAAGCGTGATGAAACCATAGGAGATTGTTATCTCAAACATCTGGAACAATGCATGCCATTGATATTCATTTAATCCTACATTAAAGTGAAAGGTACAGCAGGAAAAACAAGCCATGTTTTGAGTCGAGGTTAAAGTGGAAGTGTGTAACAGTGTTATGTTTCCATCCAAAGTTGCGAATTTAGCTTATGCACAAAATTGGAATATCGTATAAAACATTTGTGAATAAAGCTCCGTTTCCATCCCATGCTCAAGAGAACAAAATCATTACTTCCTGGGAAATTGCTACAAAATATCTGCAATAAAAGTTGCTGCAATCGGAGAAGCCAATCTGACTCTGTTTTCGTACATCATATAAAAAAAGCGCACCTCAGCGCGTGCAGACGAAACGCAACAAACGCTGTAATGTTATCTTGTGTTCTAGGTAGATGCCTAGTGTTTGGGAACGCAATTGTTTCAGACAGTTCTGGGAGGGAATTATGACCATTTTGATGATAGACTTTGGCTCGGGCATTTCAGAATGATCAAACCAACATTTGAGATGCTGTGCAATGAAACTGATCCGCTGGTTAGTCCAGTTATCCAATCACAATCACCAGTTATCCAATTTTCTTGCACATCAAGGGATTTATTCGGTAAATGTGTTTCCATCATAGTTTATGCGCATGTCTTCTTATCAGAAAACAATTATGCACCCCAATTTTTCTAGAAATGAAAAAAAATGATGCGCATATTTGTGTTTCAATCCAACATTTTTAATGTGATTACAAAAAATTTGCATTGCAATTTACATTCCATCAATAGGTTGATGGAATCATAGCTGAGGTTACGTTTACACAACAACAATGTACTAAAAATGGAAAACATTTTCCTCTGTGTTTTTCTGCATACAGATAACAACGTTGTCTAAACGTTGTCACAGTTTTCACAAATGAGCATTTTGTATTTTACAAAGAGATACGGCGTCATTTTCAAAAACTTGCACTTTAAAACCCGTTTAAATAAGATTGGGTTTTCAGGCCCCCAAAACGGCGTTGTTTTGTGAGTAAATGGCCAAAATACATAAAAGTTTTCTATTTTTAGTTGAAAACTGTGTTGTGTAAATGGCTCCTAAAACTAAAACTATTTAAAATTGTTTTTGTTTATTGAAATAAATCATTAAAAAAAATATATATATATATATATATTTTACTTCGAATTAATTTTTTTTAGCAGACATTACAGTTTTACTAGACGGCATGCGTTTGAGGCGGGGGTAACTGTGTTTCTACCAATGGCAGGTGGAGAGAGTTTTTAGGTTTTTGTTTGAAAACAAACAATATTTTTCAATTTATTATGGTGAGGCTAATGGTGTAGAAATGACACACTTCACCTTTAAAAACCCATGATGATAATGGATCCTATGCAGACCGAAATGCTAATGATTCCCTTAGAGAGATGGTGGTTGTATGCAGAAAGGACAAATGGATCAAAAATAACATTTTTAATCATTTGCAATTGTCTGTTGAGAAGATGCTGGCAAATGCACTTGGCGTCACAAACAGGAGAGGTGGAGGATCATAACAGGAGGAGGGACGAGTATAATCAATCTGTGTCTGCAGTGAGCTCTCAATTACACATTCACAAGCGTTCTCCATCATTGTTAGTGTTAATTAATTTATAATATAGAAACAAATTACCTTTGCATGAATGAAAATTACACCTAAATGTACCGTAGCAGTTTTGCATGGTGATGATTAAATATTCCAACCAGATTCATAGATGTTTGCATCAGTGCGCTGATGAACTTGTATAACATTATTAAGTTAGCAATAACAACTGGCTAATTTATTCGTGTAAACAAAAGCAAAAATAGATGTGACACATGAAGTGCAACAACAAACACCCCTGAGAGAGATAATTAAGAGAGATAGAAAAGAATAGTTAATATTGATGCACACTGAGCCAACATGTTACATCTCATTTGACTCCCGGGAAGTTTTATACTGCCGTCATAAGCTTGCTTTTTGTCTCTCGCAGTTCTGATAGATGCTATCATACTTTAAAAAGCTTATTATTATAACTTCACTTATTATGAACTCAATTTCAGCAGCCAGGAACAATACATCTGCTTCCTCCTGAAGATCACGGACAAAAGAAGAATAAATATATATTTAAAAAAAGAAAGAAAATCCTAAAGCAGTGAGCTAGAACAGATAATAGAAAGAAGGATATATAGCCAGGTGTCTCTGTTCTCTTTGAGTAGCGGCAATAGATTATAATAAGTTAGTTGAATTCAAATGTCTCAAATGAGGCCACACTGCTCCTCTACTTTGAGGCTTAACCAAAGAAATGAAACCTGACACCTTTCAAATTCACTGCGTGCCGGCATCTCTTTTCTGTGGTGCAGTTTGTTGTATTTTTCAGTAGAGAGGACACTACGTCAAAAGGCTGAGCATGAAAGAGCTCTGGTTTAGGTATTTAGAGAGAGGGATTTGGAAATGAGAAGTTTTCAGATAAATAAGCACAAAGACTCAATTACCAGGAAAAATATGCACCTAAAAGTTTTATTTATGAGATGATGACCTCAGTTTGACAACAAAAACAAATTAAAAATAGAGTCACTTACAATGTATCAGGGTTTTGTTTGTGAAAGAAAGCACTCTCTTAATATAGCTCTAGCAACATGTTTTCCACAATACAATACCATTTACTGTTAAAATACCTAAGACTACAGGACAATGCAGAAGAACAAGTTTGTTTCCCCCATGTGACGGACCCCCAAATGTGATGCTCACTTGCAAGGGACATAGCTTCCTTTGCAAGCTATATTTAATGTAGCTGAACATATAGACTATATGTCAGGGTTTGCGTGTATTAAATCCACCAGAGATGCGTGACACAAATAGACTTTTAATAAACACAAAGAGCAAAAGCTTTACACATCACCACATAACGTTAACAAGAGACCATGAACTGAGGGCTAAAAAACACAAAGAAAAGATCATTAATTGAACAGGGAACAGGTGTGAACTAATCAGAAACCATGACAACTAATGATGAACTCGAACACAGGCAAACCAGTGACAGAAAACCATGGCTGTATCCGAAATCGCATACTTCCCTATATAGTAGGAGAAAACCAGTATCTGACAAAAGAAGTATGTCCGAATTCACAGAACTCATAAAACAGTAGGTAAAAATTAACTGGATGTCCTACTTCTTCCGGTCAGATTCTGAAGTGTGCATATGCTGGACACTTTACTTTACTATCCCATGAGGCCACGGGAGAGAATTTGTGAAGGGCAGGGAAACGATGTAAATGATGCTGGTAGGTCACATGATAATGACAAAATGGCGAATGTAGTACATCTAGATTACATTCTTACTGCACACATTAATACTATTACAGAACATACTTTTTTTTAGCAGTTGTGAAGTAATAACTTATTCAAAATAAGTTCCTACTCAAAAGAGTATGCGATTTCGGAAGCAGCCTCTGACTAGAAACTAAACATGACCGTGACAGTCTCGTTCAAAAGTTTGAGGTTAGTAAGATTTGGATTTATTTTTGGAAAGAAATTAACACTTTTATTCTTTAAGGATGTATTAAATTGGTCAAAAATGACAGTAAAAATGACAGACAAAAAAAAACTGTTTTCAAATTGAAAATTACAAATAAAATGTTTCTTGAGCAGAAAATCATATTAGAATGATTTCTGAAGGATCATGTGACACTGGAGTAATGGCTGCTGAAAAATTTTACACTTCCAAACTTTTGAACAGTTCTGTATATAAAACATAAATATAAAAGGCAGCTACTTTCATGTATAAAGACAAAACTGAGTAATATAATACCAGGAATATTTAGTTTTCTGTATAATATTGACACTGCTCACTGTTTTTGTGAAAACCTGAGCTAAAATATGAAATTGCTTCGCCGTGGTGATGCAGATTTCGCAGCGCACTATTAAACCATTAACTGGTTGGTAGAAACAAAGTGAACATTAATCATTAGAAATTAACACAGCCGTCAAATTAACTGGCAACATTGCTCTCACGACAACAACGGCAGATGTAATTAGCAGTGGCAAATGCACGTTTGAGAATCTCTAAATAAAGATTGTGCCATAAAGCTCCAGTCCATAGAAAAGCGCACACCACGACTGACAGCAGCATGAGCGAGAGTTTATTTGCTCCAGCGAAAAGGCATTACAAGGGGAAGCCCTGCTCTGAATGAGAGCATCTATGTCAATTACTCTCCCCTGATCCCAGCTCACTATTTACATGCTCACTTGAAAGCTGTAGCAACCTAATGGGATCGCTTTCACAGTGCGATGATAAGCCATATTTTCTGTGTCACCTCAAATTGAGGCGCAGCTCTGTTGCGGGGAAGAAGATTAAGGAAGCAGAGGAGAAAAACAAATCTTCCCAACAGGGAATTTGAATATGAAACAAAATGGGCTCCAATTGGCAGGAGCTGACAGGTATTAAAGGCCCCATGGCAAGCATTGTTACAGCCTTGAGAGGAACATGCGATACAAGAGGGTTATAGACTAATAAACAGCACCGTGAATACAACAAGCAGCTTTGCGGGGAAAAGACAACAAAGCCCGGGAGAAAAAAGGGGGAGATATGTTTAAACTGTCAACACTGTCAGAGAAAATGGCCCTTAAATTAAGCGCGGCGCGTGCGGTGGCGAGGAAAAAGCGGGAAATTGCCTTTTATCACCTCGCTGAACAATGGGTGGCCTGACAGCGCTTAGCCAGATAACTTTAGCATCCCTTTACACTAGCATATTTACAATTTTAGTCCTCCCTATGTTCTCTCTCTCTCCAACGCTCCTTTAACTTGGGCGACTTTGCATGCTTCTCAATGGCTGGGCGCTTTCAAGTGTTTGATATCATGTAAAATAACTGCCGCCCACCGCTCCCCTCCTCTCTCGCCACACGGCTAAGCGCTACAAAGCTGCGCGCCCGTGCTGGGACGTCTCAGACGATTATGTAGCGTTATCTCCAGTTCTGTTTATTATTGCCATTATTATTTGCTTTCAGTGTTTGACTAGAGAGGAGTATAGGACAAAAAAGGAACATAAATAGAGGGAAAAAACTTGCTGTGCTGTTCATTCTATTTGACTTGAGATTATATACAAACACAACCTATTACAAAAGCAGCGTTGTTAACCCTCAGTAATCTAGGGGTTGAGGAGGCACAGAATCTAGTTGAGAGATAATATGAAGAGGCCACAAGCATATATTTTGCTGCTAACATCTGCAGTGGTTCAGCACGGCATAAATTGACAGTCTCATGCAAAATACTCGACCTTTGGAAAGTGCTGTTACCATTTTTGGCAAGATACATGCTTTTTTATTTAGGAATAAACCCAATTACTGTGTACAGAGCAGCACAAACCAACCATCGAGTTACCACTAGTGTTGAAATGAACTTCAAATGGCAATATTTTCATAGGCAATTTAGAATTTTTATTTTTACCTATATTTTTTATTCTTATATAATTAAAAAAAACTTATTTATATAACATTCAATAAATTGTATGATATATTTCTACAATTAGTACAATTTTATCTGGCCATTTTTCAAACATTTCAGTTTAATCAATTCATTAAAGTGAAACTATTATGCAATTTTAAAGGCTCATATTTTTGTTTTGGAGGTCTTCTACAATAGTTTAACATGCATCCAAGGTAAAAAAAACTAAAAAAAACCATTTTCTCATAATATTCAGCTTCGATGCATCAGCTCTTTTCTCACAGTGTCTGAAACGGTTTCGATAAAAGATTCAGTCTTTTAAACCCACCTTTCAGGCCTTATAGCTACAACAACAATGTTTGAGGGCGGGTCAAATTAGACATTGCTCGCGGGAAGCCAACAAAGTCCATAGGCTGGCATTTAGCAAATTTGTTACAAACCTATTGTTATGAAGCAGCTGAAGCAAAGACGAAGGCAGGATCCACATGCAGCAGTGTTTTAATAAAGACAAGGTAACTAGATACAGGAACAAGGTAGCGTGCATACAGCATAACAACAATACAAGAACTCACAAAGACTGGACTGAGACACAGGGCTTAAATACTGGGGCAAACGATCTAACCAGGATAACAAGGGGGCGTGGTTAACGGGAAACACCTGGGAAGACTAATAGACAGACAGGGAACCACTAAACATGACAAGACAAACCCACACCGTGACATAGCCCCCCCCCCCCCAGAGGCGGCTCCCGACGCCCCTCAAAACAAAACACTAAAGTTCAGGAGGGTGGTGAAGTGGAGGCGGTCCTGGGTGAGGGATGGAGGGCCAGGCCCATGCAGGGGAACAGAACCTGGAAATAGGCAAGGCGGGCCTGGGCCGTGGAGCGTAGGCGGGCCTGACTGAACAGGTGGCCAGGGCGGAGCAGGACCAGGCGGAGGCCAGGGCGGAGCAGGACCAGGCGGAGGCCAGGGCGGAGCAGGACCAGGCGGAGGCCAGGGCGGAGCAGGACCAGGCGGAGGCCAGGGCGGAGCAGCAGACACCGGCTCAGGAACAGACAACACACACACTGGCTCGGGAACAGACAACTCACACACTGGCTCGGGAGCTGACAACACAAACACTGGCTCGGGCTCAGGAACAGACAACCCACACAATGGCTCGGGAGAAGACAACACACACACTGGCTCAGGAACCCAAAACACACACACTGGCTCAGGAACCCAAAACACACACACTGGCTCGGGAACCGACAACACACACACTGGCTCGGGAACCGACAACACACACACAGGCTCGGGAACCGACAACACACACACAGGCTCGGGAACCGACAACACACACACAGGCTCGGGAACAGACAACACACACACTGGCTCGGGAACAGACAGCACACACACTGGTTCGGGAACAGACAACACACACACTGGCTCGGGAACAGACAACACACACACTGGTTCGGGCTCAGGAACAGACAACACAAACACTGGCTCGAGAACAGACACAAGAACAATAACGACCACAAGGACAGACATAAACACAGGAACAGACGCTGGCACTGGCTCGGGAACAGACACTAGAACAGTAACGGCCACAAGTACAGACATAAACACAGGAACAGACGCTGGCACTGACTCGGGAACAGACACTAGAACAGTAACGGCCACAAGGACAGACATAAACACAGGAACAGACTCTGGCTCGGGCTCAGGAACAGACTCTGGCTCGGGCTCAGGAACAGACTCTGGCTCGGGCTCAGGAACAGACTCTGGCTCGGGCTCAGGAACAGACTCTGGCTCGGGCTCAGGAACAGACTCTGGCTCGGGCTCAGGAACAGACTCTGGCTCGGGCTCAGGAACAGACTCTGGCTCGGGCTCAGGAACAGTCTCTGGCTCGGCAGACGTGACGTGAACAGTCTCTGGCTCGGCAGACGGGACGTGAACAGTCTCTGGCTCGGCAGACGGGACGTGAACAGTCTCTGGCTCGGCAGACGCGACGTGAACAGTCTCTGGCTCGGCAGACGCGACGTGAACAGTCTCTGGCTCGGCAGACGCGACGTGAACAGTCTCTGGCTCGACAGACGCGACGTGAACAGTCTCTGGCTCGGCAGACGCGACGTGAACAGTCTCTGGCTCGGCAGACGCGACGTGAACAGTCTCTGGCTCGGCAGACGTGACGTGAACAGTCTCTGGATCGGCCGGGACCAGCGGCGAGGACTCTGGGCTGACAGGAAGTACAGGGAGGACTTCCAGGTATTGCGGGACGCGGGAAGTCCTCTTCCTCCTCCTCCGTCTCCGAGAGGGTGCTGGACTGGACAGGAACAGCGGCAAAGGAAACTCTGGGCTGGACGGGACCAGCGGCGAAGGAAGCTCTGGATTAGCCGGGACCAGCGGCGAAGGAAGCTCTGGGCTGGACGGGACCAGCGGCGAAGGAAGCTCTGGGCTGGACGGAACCAGCGGGGAAGAGGGCTCCAGCTCTGACTCGGCACGCGCGACGTGAAGCTCTGGCTGGACGTGGCTGACGTGAAGCTCTGGCTGGACGTGGCCGACGTGAAGCTCTGGCTGGACGTGGCCGACGTGAAGCTCTGGCTGGACGTGGCCGACGTGAAGCTCTGGCTGGACGTGGCCGACGTGAAGCTCTGGCTGGACGTGGCCGACGTGAAGCTCTGGCTGGACGTGGCCGACGTGAAGCTCTGGCTGGACGTGGCCGACGTGAAGCTCTGGCTGGACGTGGCCGACGTGAAGCTCTAGGCTGGACGGAACCAGCGGCGAATGGTGCCCTGGGCTGGACATCACCAACCCAGGGTCGAAGAATGGCCAGCGTGGAGAGTGGTGTCGGGGCTCCTCTCGACCACCTCCTCTACTGAGGCCTCCACGTGTCCCACGAAACTTGACCAACCGGGTCCCCACAAAAGAGTGGCCTCTCCTCCGCTCGGTGGCTGGAGAAGAGACACTGGCGAACATGCTGCTGGATTCAGTGTTGGTGAGTTCTTCTGTTATGAAGCAGCTGAAGCAAAGACGAAGGCAGGATCCACATGCAGCAGTGTTTTAATAAAGACAAGGTAACGATACAGGAACAAGGTAGCGTGCATACAGCATAACAACAATACAAGAACTCACAAAGACTGGACTGAGACACAGGGCTTAAATACTGGGGCAAACGATCTAAACAGGATAACAAGGGGGCGTGGTTAACGGGAAACACCTGGGAAGACTAATAGATAGACAGGGAACCACTAAACATGACAAGACAAACCCACACCGTGACACCTATATGTATAGGTTCATTCAGGAACTAAGACTGGAATTACTGACAACTCGTTTCTGGCAGTTCAGAATCAATTCTTTTTTTGAGAGAGACAATAAAATGTATCGTGCCCTTTGATCTTTGTAACTTTGCAGACATTTTACATTCACAACAGCTATATTACAAACTAAATAAAAGGTAATATCCAAAAAAGGGCTTGTGGACAAGTAATTGTCACAACTGACTGAAAAAAAGACATCCAACCTGACAACACGCCATTTCCTTATCTACAAGCGAGGACTATTTAAAGTCAAATCGAGTAAAACACAACTTCCCAAGTGAGCAACGGCATTATGTAGAACACTGCAATGAGAGCTAAAATCCCCCTATCTACATACAGAATAAGACGTCCTGTGGCTAGAGAAGAGGGATTGCATTAATAGGGTCTGTCCTCTGAGATTGTGCTTTAGGCTTTATGATATGACTATCTGTAGCTAAGTGGGCAGGTAGATGCTAAGAGCTTAGACAGACAAAAGGAACTTTTGCTTTAAGGCAAACTAAATTATTATACTTGGTAGTGTTTAGAGAGTGTGTGCATGTGTGAAAATGTGTGTTTCAGCTGAACTACTTCAAGTATAATAGTAAGTTAATACCTTAAACTTAAAAAAATGAGATACTCATCACCTAAGAAACTTTTAAGGAACATTGTGAAAGGTAACTTGTGAAATTACAACTGTGTTTTAGGGCTACATTAAAATAAAATAAAATAATTACTGGAATGTAATTAATAATATATATATATATATATATATATATATATACATACATACATACCGGTATATACACAACAAAAAGGTTTTTATAAGCTATTCACTTTTGTAATTCCTTCAACACAAGCCCTTTTGCTCTCAAAACAATCATACAAGTGTAGTCAACTGACTGTAAATACACCTGTATAGACACAATATGCACTATTTGACATCTGGCTCTGTGGTTTAAATATCAACTTGATTTGATGTGACAAATCTAATTCTCCAGCTATTAAAATGTTGTCTTTTATGTGGTGGTGGATGTTGGGTTCAAATATACACACACCTGGTAACCCAACATCAATAGCAAACCGATTCTGCCATGCTGTCTTCTCATTCTACTTTTCCGCTTTTCTGCCAATTATAATAAAGAAATAAGCACACATGCAAAACACAGAATTGGAAAGTAGTCATTTGTTCAAAGTAATATATATATATATATATATATATATATATCTATATATATATATATATATATATGTGTGTGTGTGTGTGTGTGTGTGTGTGTGTTTTCTACTTAATATCAATAAAAAAAAGTGTAGTAAAGTCACTAGTACTGACATGGTTTATCGACATTTTATGGTTTTGATCTCATCAAATCAGATTTTAGCATCTTAATTTGTGGTAAACAAAGACTGTCCCAAACCGACTGCCACTCTTACAAAGACACACATACATGCACACAGCTAATAAGCGCATGTTAAGTGGCTCCACTGGCTCTTACCATTTACATGTGTATGCAAATACTCTATTCATCCTTGTTTTGAATATTTGGCCCAAATCCCCTATCCCCGTCCTGCTCTTGGTCAGGAATCTATTAGAGACCCCTGATTAATATTAATACCCCACCCCTTCCTATTCAAGACCATGAGTACTCCATTGAGATATTCTGTCTGAGAGTCACACGGATGACAGTGCGCTCGGAGTTCCTCCAAATTGTTTTGATGGCCTTTCCCTCTGGGAGTCTTTAAAGGGGGCTCCTTAAAGGCCTGCCAGGCACGGCGAGCTGTCTCATGCGGGAAGGAAAGAGGGGGTTGCCGTATGATTTTGTACATGGTGAGCGCAACACACCCTCCAGGGCCTCCTCTTGACATCGGAGGGGGAGTCGTCACTCTGGGTTGACGGCTAGTTGACAGCCACAGCCTCGACCCCTCGCGTATCCGTACACACTTCAGTGTGTTACACTCTCCCGTTCTGACAGCTGAATGTAGGAAACGGTCATTTCACATTTGGAGGAAACCTCTAGATGGATTGACAGCACTATTTGTTTATCTGCAAATAGGCACGTTACGTTGTTTGTGAAGCTGTATTTGTAAAAGATGTTTTGGCCTGGCCTTTGGCTCTTTGGAGCTACTGGAGTAGAGAAAACACAGGGGAGAGATGTCGGAGCAGTGTGGAATACATACGTTTTGGACACGGTTTACCAAATCACCACATATTTCACTCTATATTTGATATTTCTGTCAGAATCTACAGTAGCAGCACAAAACGGGTCGGTCTGGAGCTGGTGAGTGATCTGACTCAGCTGTACTAGACCTCGCTGATCCAGAGTCAGAGGAAGTGGGTCATTTCCTGCAGACTGATGAGTAACACACTGACCTGGGTTTCACCTCACCAATCACAGAGAGGAAAAGAAAAAAAACAGAGATGTAATGAGTGTAAAACATCTTTTATGATTAATATTAGGGAGTGTTCGAATTGTGTCAGGGCTCTTGGGAGTCCTCAAATGCATCCCCCACATATTATTCCACCAAATCATACAATGAAAACTTCATGATGAATTTATAACTACCTTCAAACATGACTGACTGGATCATAAATAGGACATTATTTACTCGTATTGAGCACTGCCCACTTGTGGTGGAACAACCCCATGTATAAACAGTCCAGGAAAGACGTGCAGACGAGTGCGTTAGTGCCCGTCCACTTTTTCAGCAGCGTTGGTTCCGGAAGTATTTTCCGCATTCATTTTTCCAATAGGGATTTTAAACAAAGTCTTTGTTAAAGAGTTACATGCCATGAACCAAGCCAACCAGCTACAAGGTGAATCATAACATATATATATATTTTATTTCAAGCAACAACAAAAAAAAGGAAAATCGGACAAAAAGACAAAGGTACAAGACTGTGTACTACAATCCCATGAAGAACTACAATCCCATGAAGAACTACAATCCCATGAAGCATTGCAAATTAAAAGTGATGGAGAAATATAAAACTATTCATTTGAAGTAGTTGATTATTGATTTATTGAAAAAATATATTTTAAAGGTACACTGTAACTTCTTTAAAAATTATGTTATTATAAACATTTTTTGTACAATTTACTGTCATATAATGTAGTTTTTCACCACAAACTCAGGTGTTAAACATGCTTATTTTAAAAAATAAAAAATAAAATGGATGGCTTCAACAAAAGCATGTATAATCGATTAACAACCTCGGTAGGAAACTCACAGTAGGTTTGTCTTTAAAGATTTATCAGTTATTTTTAAAAATCACTTTCACTATGGAGAAAATGAATGGAGTTTTTAATTCTGGAATCTGACTGTTGGATTTGCTCTGATGATGACATCATCAGCAGATGATTGTGATGTAAAACTGTCATGTGGATGTTGTAAATATAATAAATAATCTCTATCCGAGACAGCCACAGAGCTAGTTTTTAGAATCATGGTGTAATGAAGATGTTTTGAAAGCCCTGTTTACTGATTTATGAACAATAAACCACAGTGAACGTGTTAATTGGTACTAATTTGAGTGCTCATATTTTTAGACAGAGTTGATGTCTCCATTTCGCTGAGTGTAAAGACACACACATACTATGTCTGTGTGGATCTGCCTACCTCAACAGCATTATTGGGCATCATTTTATGTCAGAATTTGCCTATGACGTACTTATGCTGCACAGAAATGCTCTCTCTAAGTAGACTGGTCACTTCCAGAAGGTTTTGCAAGACCTGTGTGGCATCAGTGTGTAAAATGAAGATGTGTGTTATTGAAGGGTGTGTAGTGTGAGAGATACATTTAGGGTTGCAATAGCTGTCACTCAAATAAACAAGTTCTAACATGCCTCACACATAATGAACATATTCTGGAATCCTCTCAACTATCAAAATTAATTTCATACCTTTATACACAAACTGTTACAAAAACCTTCTCTTGCATGCTGTGCCATTGACACTTTTTTTGCACACACAATAAAGTTCTGTTCCTAACGACAGTGACAAAATTACTTGAATTGATTAATTAAGAAGACTTCTATAGTCAGAGATGTCTGATTCATTAACAAATCATTGTTATGATCTTTTCAATCATTTGGTTAAAAAAGTTCACAAAGGCTACATCCAAAAGTGAATAATATCTGGGTAGGTAGCATTCTTCTTTCAAGTAAGAAATTATTTCGCAATATTTAAAAAATTGTTTTATTTGTGATAACGCAATGAAACATGATAAATTGTGTGGACACAATTTTTGACCAGGCTGTTAAAAAAAATATGAACACATGCAAGAACAATAGAGAACCAATGAAATATGAACAACTGATTATGTTGTAGCCAATGTAGGTGATATTTTTTCTTTGTTGCATTGAAATAAAAACATGTAGCTTGCTTTTGTTTGGCAAATAGTTTTGTTTGATTGAATTTGTAGGGTCGTTAAAAACAAATATCCCCTCTGAACATCACTTTTGGCTACTACTGTACAGTATACTACATTTCTGATGTTGTCATTATCAGGTTACCTACCAGTGTCAGCGGAGTCATTTCACTGCCATTCACAACTTCTTTGTGGCCCCCGTGGCCTCATGGGATGGTAAAGTGTCAAATGAATGTGAACAATCTTGTTGGAAGTGGTAAGACATCCGGGCATTTTTTTGCCTATTGTTTTAAGAATACTGTGAATTTGAACACACTATACTGTTTTACACTGTTTTATACTGTATAGTAGGGAATATTTGGATGCATGCAGCCAACATCTGTCTGAACGATTCATTCACGAATCAGACTGAAGCTAACTCAATGAACAAAGAACCTTCTCTTTCATGGACATTTTCGATTCATAATAAGCCAAGAGTTAAACTGGTTTCACAGACAGGGCTTAGACTAAGCCAAGAGAAGGCCTTAATTAAATTAGGACCTCGAAGTAGCTTTAATAAATGTGCCTTAGCAAAAAAAAAAACATTACTGGTGTTTATCTGGAGACGAAAAAATGGAACTAACATATTTTTAAGATATACCAGTGCAAGTTGCCTTCAATTTAAAGCTCAAATGGGCATTTTAATCTAGGACTAGTCTTAACCATTACTATTGAACCTGAACGAGGAACACTTACTAGCAACCAACCAGTAGTGATAAACTGGCTAGTGGCATGAACGATTCTTAAAAGCCATGTACACTCAAACATGAATACATTTCTGACATCATTGCCAGAATGCCTCTCGGTGTGGCAGACAATTACTGTAAGGTTAATATGTTAATTATTATTAATCAAACCTCATCAAAGTGCTTGCTTGTCAAAATGGCACATCTGCATATACTGTTCATTTTATATTTAATGAAAATTACTGTTGAACAAAAATAAATCCACACAAAACCTTTCAGAGATACACATGTGAACCTTATGTGAAGGGAGAAAAATTAAACCCTCGACAGAGAAAAATCAATAACTGCGGTAAACCATAAATGCCCTGCGTGTGTGATGTATGACTGAGAGAAAGTATGCTAATCTGTTAACAGCAAAACGCACCATATGGTTCTTAACTACCAGCATCATTAAGGCAAAATGCTGGCTTTCACTCTTTCACAGACGATTTCATCCTCCACAAACACTGATAAATGACACATGTTGCCGAATGGCAATTCAAACAAAAAATAAGACCAAGTGGGTGGACGCACAGTCACATCTAAGAGAACAAGACGGAAGACTCGCCACACACTCATTGTGTGACACTCAAACATTGCTCAAGGCCTGAAGATCTGTCACATCTGAAGCAAAGGATGAATTTCAAATGGCAACCTAACAAACAATCCTTGGGCGACTGTCCTCACAAAAAGAAGATAGTGTGGCATCTAACAGCATGAGCAAAAAAAAAAAAAATCCCGATAATTCTTCTCAACGCTGACTCGCTAACATTACCTCAACACCCACAGCTCAGCTCTCATAGCCAGTGGCCAGAAACGGACACCCTATGAGTAACACTACACAAAGCCGAGGGTAAAAACAGGAGAAGTCTGATCTTTACACCTCAGACCACCTTTTGTCTTTTCAAAACAACCAAACAACATGCAGCGCACACATTATTTTGTGTAGTCTATCATGGTTTAATAGTAATTTCGTAGTGCTAAAATGATCATGAATTAATTTTGTGAATATAGTCATGCCTAAAGGGTGTTTTTAGGCATGTCATGCAACGGTAATCCCAACACAACCTCATGACAATTTGCAACTGTCTTACGTTTTGGCGAATTAGTCGCTAATTCGCATGAATTTTTATGATTATCATTTCAATGTTTTTGTATGATCTGATTACATACAACTGGATTTAGGGGTGAATCTTTATGTTTTTTCATACTTCTCTTTAAAAATCTTATGTTTCCATACAAATACACATCGTACAAAATCGCCACATCGTAAAATAGATACGTTTTCTCATGAGATCGGGTTGACAATCCCTAGCCATGGCTATATTCACAACACTCTTATAAAACAACAAAAACAACACAAAAACGAAAAACAAAAATATCAAGGACATATTTTTAACAAAACATTATGTTATTAAAGTTATTTGTGGAATTAGGAATGAACCAATATTACAATTCAGGCTGATACGATTGAACCAATAATTATTATTTTTTAAATGTTATTAATGATAATCAATAATGGCCAATATTAAAATTCCGTACTAGACTGAATAATTTTAAAATAAAATACTAAACTGAAATCAATTGCATCACAACAATGTAATGAACTGTACGAAAAATTTAAGATTGGCTAAAGATTCAATTTTAACAGTGTTATTAAATTATTAGTATTTTCAGAGTCTAACTTCACATGAGTGTTAGGTGACAGCAAAAACAATCTAAATGTAAAAATGGGAGAAATGAGTATAAAAAAATACAATGTCAGCCGAAATATATGCACGTCCTGATTTTGCAGTTAGATGTGTGCCTGGGTCAAAACATTCCTGTCTGAAAATGTAATGCTAAACATTTCTCTACCGCTAAACCTAACCCTTCCCATAACGTATCCCTAAAATCAGAGGGAAATGATAGGCGAATAACACTGATGTAGAGGCACCTAACCTTCCTTGTAAGCCTAAACTTGATATAAACTGTAAACTTTTCCCTCAAATCTGACTGGTTGATTGGAATGTTGCTCCAGGATCAGCAAAGATGTTAATCAAGGAACATGTTGTAGTTGGTGAAATCAGGTTCTGCGAAATATATACACCGATATCAACCAAACAATAAAAAAAAAAAAAAAAAAAAATCTATAAAATCAGCCCAAACTGATTTTGCCTTAGTGGAATGGAATAGAAGAGGGTCCCTGTGACCATACAACAATTGACTTGCCCAATCTCATCAGATCTTGGAAGCTAAGCAAGATTTGGTTTGGATAGTACTTTAATGGGAGATTGGAAGAGAGAGTGAGAAATGTTTCACATCATAGCGGTTATTATATTGCAGATTTTACAGTAGCTGTATTGAAAAACTGGAATATTGACCAACCAGAAGGCAAGACCGGATTATCCCTTTTATAATAAATATTTAAAATAATTTGAATATGCTGATGATTCAGCTACCAATAATAGTGTAGTAATATTACCGTTAAACATTTTACCAGATTTAAATCCATTCTCAGCTGCAGACTATGGGCCAGCTCATAAGCCTTTCATTTGGCCAAATGTATTGAAATGAATTCTCTGCATAATTTGCTAATACCTATATCAAGGCAGATAACGTGAAGACAGTTTTCCTGCTGCGGTTGGCATGGCACCCAACAGACAACAAAGCCATGCAGACAGCTGCATTGTCTCTTAGCAATTATAGCCACGGTAACAATAGTATCTGAGTGTGTGAGTATGCGTGTGTTTGTACGGATGTAGGAACGCAGACCTCTGTTTAAGTCTTATCATAAATGGGGAAGAGGGGTTACAAAGACGATGTCTTATTTACCGGAAAAAACGCAGTGCATGATGAAAGCCAGTACAGGGGAGAGAAACAGGCCTCCATTTTTGTGCTCAAACAACTTTAACTTTTTCCCAGGTTTTGCAATGCAGCAACAAGGAAACACTTTTCATTGAGGCACACCAATGAACACACTGAAAAGGATGTTTGCTTATCGGGCCCAAGTTGTGCAAACTTTTAAAAAGGGAGTGTGCGTTTATCTGCAAGCGCATGGTTTGAACAGGCTACACTAATGTTGCTATTGAACCAACAACACTCCTGTAAAACAATCATCTCTTCATTTTCCTACCCAATCTGTCAAAGGAAAGTCTTTCACGTGAAAAAAGCAGAGAAAAATAACTTCCTTTCTTCTTCCCAAACAGCCCGGGAGTCTTGCGCAGATGAAACAGAGCTAGAGCGGCGTTTCATGTTTTGTTTGGTTTACGCTGTCGCAAACTCTCACAAACTTGTGTTACCTGCACGCAGCTAGCTTTGAGTTTGAAGAAGTGTGGAGAGAGTTCCTGCAGGGAAAGCTGGAATCACAGGCCCAACGTACCTTTGTGTCTTAAATCCGTCAGACGGGAGCAGAACCCTTCTCTAATCTACCACTCCGTCTTTTTGTCTCTCGCAGGTTGGGGTGAGAGCTTAGTGAAAGTCACACCAGTGCTCAGAAGGGCCTGGATGAAAGAAAGCAGAAGTGGAGTAATTCAGCCAGCGTGGACGAGACCAGTTTTCACCAACTTAGTGCTCTTGAGGTCAACATGAAATCTAAATGGGCCATGTTTTCTTCCTAATACACATTCCTGGTGTTATTTTAAACAACGTATCATTAAAAGTAATTCCAAAGCAAAAATAAAAAGTATTTGTTTTCACAGTTTGTTCTGATGATTTAACTAATGTTAACGAATGGAACCTTATTGTAAAGTGTTAGCATTATATTATATGATGTTCTGTATAATAATATAATATAATGTTCCACCATGGATGTCAGCAATCCCTCTAGTACTTTAACCCCTCCCTCTAACCACACAGCTCTATCATCAGATTATAAAAAGTAAAATGGGTTACAAACAAACAGCACTTTCATGTTAACATTAGAGCAGTGGTCAAGGATTCATCAGTCAAGAAACAACAGAATGCATGTTTGTTCAAGCGAAAGTGTGTGTATAGCTATTGATTATGTTTCAGTGCTCCAGTGCACTTGAGTGTGTTAATGAGGTTATGAGAAGGTCCAGAAACAGCTATTACTGCTAAACTTTAGGAGCAATTTGGAAAGTGTTCATTAACATGCAGAAGCTAAAGCGGCAGTTCTCCAAAAACAGCCTCCTTTACCACGCCATAAGATCACTAACAAGCTGTCGAAAAAGATGCGGTATAGAGGGAAGCACGATTCATGTGGTGTGGGTGGAGGTGTGTACAACACACACACACAGATTCTGCCCATACGCTTACACTGCATGAGTTACTCCAATCAACCACTCTTCAATAAGCACTCTTATGTGCACAGTATCGAGATGTAGAGAGCAAGAGAGGGGATAGAGAAAGAGATAAGAGATGCCACAAGAGATGGAAGAGAGAGGGGTGAGTATGTTTGTCTCTCAGAAAAAGACTGCTCACCTGGACCAGTGAGGACACTAATGTACATGCATAGGCAGTGTTAATTAAAAAAAAAAAAAAAAAATTACTGACAAGAAATGTTGGTAAATATATTTTCTTTTTTTGTCAATGGCAACAAAGACACAATGATTTTTTTTATCATGATGATAAGTAAACAACAGTAATTAAAACTGATGATGAAAAGCTAAAAGAAATAAACAAAATATTAATAATGCACAAACAAACGGAAATCTAGGAGAAAATATGATTGTTTCAGATAATACAATCATACTGTAGTCTTGAGCATTGTGAGCTGAAATACATTTTTAATGAATACATTTTAAATTATAAATTAGATGACATTTTAGTAAATTAAAGAAAATTTATTTAAATTAATTACAAATGATACTAAAATTAATGAATATTAATATGACATCTTGAGGTAGTGACTAGATTTAAAAGCACATTTTTGTCAAAAAATACAAAAAATATGAATACAAATTGACACTGTGTGGCGGAAATATAGTGGTCTCTTGAGGAATGTGCCACCTCTCTCAAGCTCACTTTCATCTGAAAAAAGGATTCAATACATGGTTAAATCTATCCGTTAGCATTTTACCAACAAGGACTAACTGGGCCATGCTAGCCAGTCAAACCTTGAGGAAATCCAGGAATGTCTTGGCAAAATCACGGTGACCATAATAACACAGGTAAGTGTGAAGGAGCATCTAAGTTCAATGGGAGATAGTTTTAATAGCAGATTCCAGCCACTTTGTTCCTATGGCGCAAAGTCTCGGCTCTGATCTGTTGTTGCTGTGCCTTTGCTTTTGTTGCATGCTAACGCTCAATTGCTTTTTATCAAATTTGATAACAGGTCCTCTACTTTTCCTCTCAGGTTTCCAAGCCAAATTCTTTTTCTTTCACTCTTCTTTTGTGGTTCAGAGAAGGCAAGATCTCTCCACGTGCTCGGATTGTAAAGTGATGTCCGTCATTAATGATAATCAAAGAACACAAGAAAAGAAATCACTCACTGCTCTTGACTGAATAACTATTGTGGCTTTAATAAGGATTAATCTATATTTAACTTATAATTTATGCAGTGAAGACTTGTGGAGTGTTTGAGAACTTTATTCAATTTATGTATATATCCTACCTGTTAGACCTACCTGAAAATCTTAAAGCACTGTTTACAAGGTTACATGGGCCAAAAACAATGACTTTTGGTGCATTTTGACAGGGCAAGTAAAGATTTGAACCGGTCTGACTGGGCCAATAGAAACAAAATAGCCCTGATATATTCAAAGGAACAGGTATATGTGGCATTTATTATAATAGGTTTATGTTAAGACTGTTTAAAGTTCACTTAAATTAAAAGTTGTTCATTTAAAAAAAAAAGCCTAATATGGCTGAAGCTGAATGGCTATAGTGGCTAAAATTGAGAGAGAAAAAAATCAGTTTCATTGAGATCAGTAGCAGTATTGGTGTCTGTGATACTGGCCTTCTTTCATAAAAAGATGAAATTAAACAAATATTTAAAATATAGGCTAATGTTTTTATTTTATTTCTACATTAATTTGGAGATTAAATGTGAAATTATCACAATATAAAAGCATATGACAAACTTGAATCTTAGGTGAGATGAATCGCAATTAATTACAGAAAAATGTGCTATTAATTAGTAAAAAAAAATCAATCGATTGAAAGCACTAAAAATGACTAAATAAACTCCCACCAGTGAGTATCCAAACAAGCATTTGCACAAAAATGCATGCACATACACAAATACACAAAAGATGGAGATTGGAAGGATGTGCATCTTTAGATTTACTCTGAAAACATCCATTAACTTTGTATGTGCCATTCACTGACCAAGGTCAAGGCCTCACAGTAGAACAATGCTTCCCATCAAATCTAATATAGCCTATTGCTCTTAGCATTGCTTTCTTCTTAGATTACACCCAAATAGTTATGCTAAAGGGGAGCATTAAGGGACACAGAAAAATGGAAGCATTCTTTTTCCCTGTCCTCCATCCCCCCCCCCACCCACCCTTCTTTGACGTTTTACAGTATTTCACTTTGATGGCAACACAAAGTTAGCCTGTAAGAAAGGAGCGGGGTGGGTAGAGGTGATTGCTCTAGTGAGGTGGTGTATGGTCTGAATCAAGTCAAATACACAAGGCTTCTCGGTTCAACAAACGAAAAAAATCAATCTATTCGGCCCAATAGGTCTCAGACTGCAATTATAAAAAGCGGTAGCGGCTAACAATGTCTACCTTAGCGTGCACATACTGCACAAAAGAAGAGAATAAGGAGAGAACTGGTGAAGACAACATATATTGTGAAGCCACAATGTAGGAGAGTAAAATAGAGTCCTAGTTGTTGGTCAATAGACGCTAAATGTGGTTGCTGTTGATCTCATAACTGGGACAATGGCTAGAGGTAAGATAGCTTTTGGGCAGTGAATATGTTGTCATTATTAAGAGACCTGGCCTTCACCGAATAAAATTGTTCGTGAATCAAAGTCTTTGCAGGACATTCAGGCAAATAAAGGAACTTTATGAAGAGAGTTTATAAAATATCTGACATAATGGTGATGTATGTGTAGTGTGTGTGTGTGTATGGAAGTGCGATTGCAACACATACTGTACATGTCTATGTTTGCTTCCTGTGCTTGGAAAAAAACACAGCTGCAATAAACACACTCTCGGTTACCTTTGCAAATAGAGGTCAAACCTCTTTCTCAAGAGCTGGGGAAGATAAAGTGTACCTGGGAGATACTCCCAATGACAGCTGTGTTATTTGTGTAGCCACTGAGCAAAAACAGACCTCCTAACTACAGCAGAGAGGAAAAGAAGAGGAAACCGCTTTTCATCTACTGCACTTTCAAAGGAAACATGCGGCCAAACTCATACAAGCCACCTTTCTCATTCTCAACGTATGCACTATACGATTATTTATTGACTATTTACCTTAACATGTAATCATCAAGAGTATTACTTTTCTTTAAAAAGAACTTTGTTGTCCGGGTCAATTGTGTGTCCACATTGCCAGAGTGTCCACAAGTGAGTGGCACGACATTAGCAAAACCAACAAAAGTCTAAAATTGCTTTTTCTTTTTGTCATGTGCTTCTGTGAATAGAATCGAGAAAAACTCATGTATATCTGGATCAGACTGCCTTAGTAGAATGAGTTGTCAATTCTAGATTGATTTAAACGCATCTGATTTGTATGAATATTAAAAGATGACTAACACAGACATTGCTGTGAGCATGCAAGACATGCTGCTACAGCACAGGTAACATGAATGAACCCCTGTAGCAGATCTATACAGGTGGAGTTGGGGAAGGGGGAGGGCTCTGATAGCACGCTGCAGACTGTTAACAGAAAACAATGCCCAGTATCTGAATGTTTGAGCAGCAAGCTCATTGGCCGCTGATGCAACAGCAACCAATCAGCTATGCTATGTAGATATGACATGATTGCTAGCAATAAGTTAAATACCTATGCAGCCTGCCCATCTAGAATTTCATGCTAGAACTAGGTAATCAAACTGAGCATTTTACACAATAAAAGAGTTTGAATGTACAAAATTCTAATCTTCTACTCATTTTCTGTAACTCCATCAAATCTAACTGTAATTGGTTCTAATGCTTAACTGCTTCAAAAAAACATGTTGTAAATGGAATATTTTTATGCAGCGGTGCATGTCGACCTAAATGGAATTATGTAAACAACACTTCTTACAAGTGAATCTAAGCTGCTGTAATCAAAATCTCAATAATTTTCTTGATTAATTGTGCAACTCTAACTCTAAGGCTGGCTTTGCACACATCCTGATTCCAAAAAAAAAAAAAAGAGTAATTATTTCTTATTTAGAGCACCGTCCCTCAAGGGTGGAAATACCTCAGTGTGAGCTTTGATGAGACCCTAGCAAATGTGAAACTCTAGTCGAGTGCTTTGTCTCCGCAGCCGCCCAGAGGAGGAGAAGAGAGGCCAGTTTAATTTTCTGCGCTTCATTAGTTAGCTAGACCTCTGGAAGCCCCCCCATTGGGCCGGCCAGGCACCACACACACACACACACACACACACACACACACACACACACACACACACACACACACACACACAACCCTCCACCTGTCTCCAAGGGTGTTCAGAACCACTCTGATTAGCCCCGTTGACAAATGCATGCTCTCACACACGTGCACACGTACAGTTCAGGTGTGGCTCGAGGCAGCACGCATGCTTCAGCTCAATTGCTTTTTATCAGATTTCATCAGGGAGCCATTACCTCTGTCTCTTTACCTTTTAGGCTTCGGTTACCCTGCTATCTTTCTCCTTCTTTTTGTGCCGCTAGGCAGACGCATGCATGTTTAACCATATACATTTTGAGTGTGAGAAGGTTAACTGTATAATGTTAACCTCCTGTGGCTAGCTCCAATTTAGCCGTATAGAAAATGCTGGAGCCTTTATTAGCAAAGATGTTCATATTACCTTTTTTTTTTAAGTACTTGTTCAGAGATGACCTAATTCTTTTACACATAGAAAGTGTTTTAACTGGTCTTAATGCATGTAAAAAAATACTTTTTAATAATAAATTGGAATCAAAATTTGAGTTTTTAACTTTCTTGAGTTCCATTGAGTTTTTTTAACTCAATGTTGAAAATGTAGAAAATTCTCATTTAGCCTGTTTATGATGAGACTTGTGCAACTAAGCTATATTTCCAATCATTTTTGGGGCACTACAAAAACAATATAATATCAGTTTTAAACATAATAAGCATCGTTTGCTATTCATTATTTTGCAAAGCATTAAAAGAGAGAAATCTGTTGAGAAATGAAAAAGAGAGAGTGAAATATAACGTTATCAAGTGAGTCCATTTCTTTCCAACAAAAAACACTTCAAAATCCCTGTGGTTATGATTCCAAAGCTTGTAAGAACTACAGAGGATAAACACCAAGTCACCAATATGCCAGTGTACTCCTAAACATTGAAATAATTGACCAAATTAATAAATGAATGAGTGCATGAATGAATTTAGCAGATAAATACAATTAACATTTACAGTTTCTCTTCTTGCAAAACAAACCTAAAATATAGATGACTCAAGTTGCACTTCACAGATTTTTGTCCAATCAAATGCTCTCAAAAACGAGAATTCCCTTCCCCCTAATAACACCTGCTCTAACTAGCAAGTAGCAATTCATGTTCATGGTTGTGTGATGTAACTAAGTTATTGCCTATGTTTTATGCCCCACCTAAACGTCCTGTTAAACTATGAGCGATACAGTACAGAACAATGCACTTTTTTGGTTTAGTTTATAGGCTTTCGTTTGAAATATGCATCTAAGAAACGTATCAGGTACTTGCCAACAATTTTCAATAATTAATAATAAAATGATACTATAGTATAGAGAAGTTGTTCACCCATAGAGAAATCAGAAGTACAGTGCTGCTTCAGTTCTGAAGAACTTGGGATCAGTACCAAAGAATTATATAACATTCCCTCAACTGTCTAATAAGGGCCTGGGACTGTAGCCGGTGTTTATTTAGGCTGCCCCAGAGCTGGATGATGGCCGAGTACAGTGTCAGGCATGGGTGTCATTTCTGTAATGGGGTTTTCATTTAATGCCTAGAGGATAAAACATCTTAGACAGGAAACACTACCTACAGCCATTAAGTCTAATCCCATGGATTCAGTTTAATTGTCTGGTTTCTGGACACACTGCAAGTTGTGATGATTGCACTGTGGAGTCTGCAGAAAGTATATATGAGAAAGCATGACTGTGATGATGATAATTATGATGATAAAAACTTCATGACACCAGGATGACTTAAGCAAGGACACTCCCATGCGACAGGAAGTGACTCAAAAAATGCAGAGTAAAAACGCAAACAAAATATTTAAAATAAGATTTTATTTACCTTAACTTTTCAAAGAAAAAACGTTGTTTAATTATTGCCAAAGCAACATTATTGATTAAATTTGCACCTTTAAAGGTTCATGCTAATTCATTTTGCAATGTTTTTATTTTAACGATTAATTGTAATTAATTTAAATACCAATTATAATGTGTAAATCCGTATATTGCATTTATAAATGTGACTTTAAGCACTCTATATACGTGCACAAACTAAATACACACACAATGTGTGTAAATACAATGTGCATGTGTGTATATAAATCTCACCAAGGCTGCATTTATTTGATAAAAAAAAAAAACACACACAGTTTCCACAACAATATCAGGAAGGACAACAGTTTTTAACATTAATAATAATAAGAAAAGTTTCTTGAGCAGCAAATCAGCATATTAGAATGATTTCTGAAGGATCATGTGACACTGAAGACTGGAGTAATGGATGCTGAATATCACAGGAATAAAATACATTTAAAATATACTGTCAGATATTTCTACAAGTAATTTTTTAGAAGAATCATCAGGTTAAAGTAGATGACTGATCTTTCAAAGTGGGCCAGATTTGTCTCTCCAAGCCTAGTATTTTCTGCCCAAAACACATTTCCGTGGAGATAATGCAGCCACATACCACTCGAACGTCTAATGCGCTCACATAATTCCTCATGCAATCATTTCATGTGCCACTATATCCCCCATACCTGCCAACTTTCTTCTTCTTTTTTTTTTTTTTACAGCCACTATTTTTCAACCCCTTCACACACACAAAGATTGAACAGTGCATCCACAAAGCATGCATTTATCTCAACTGAATGCAGGGGCATGGGAAGGCTCACAGCAATTAACACTCACACACACACACACACACACACACACTCGGGCCATCTTGACCCCTTTCCCACAACTACAAAAACACACACTAATAATCTCAAACAAACCAGTGCATTCACTCTCACAAAGAATCTCTCGCTAAGACAATGCACATCTCACACACACTCACACTCTGTGGCAGAGACAGAGGTGTTATGAGTCGACTGTTTGGGGGCGGAAGTAGAGCTGTTCTCTGACCCAGACTCCAGGCCTCGGGGGAAGGTCAGATCCTTTTGACCCTTGCGTTCCATAGGCCTCGCCTGGTGCAGCCTAAAGCACTCTCGATGTGTCTTCCAGACAAACACACACACACAAACATACAAGCACTAAGTCTCACAGGCCTTGATGCCTATTATCAATAAATGGCCACACAGAAGTGGCCACAAAACTGAGATTGAGATGAACTGAAACTAAAATGATCTTTAGCTGTGTTTTATTAATGGCTTTAAAGAAGACAAGACATTTTTTTTATTTTTTTAATATGCTCTTTGAGGTTCAACTTATTATGTTAATATCGTTTTTTTCACACACACTCAAAAAACAAATATATATGCAAAAAAAATATTATTTTTTTAACTTTCATTTTAAACCTGTCTGAAATGTTCAGTTTTTAAGAGACAGCTCCTTTAAGGCTTGTCAGTAAACAGCCACTGTTATGATTGGCTAACCTTATTGCATAGGGCTGCACGAATATTTGCAATTAACCTGAAATCACGCTTGTACCGATTTAACTTATTGCGATTATGAAATCGCATGACTTTCCAAACCTCTTGTCCAACAAAAGACAACATTTAATAACATGTTTTTACTCCAAACTCAAACTCAAATTCATAATATTCTATACAGTGATAAAGGCTACTGTATGTCGATTAGCATTGAAGTATAAATATACTTTATTATCATGAAAATGCCCAGAAAGGCTTTATTAGTCGTATTTAATCAATCAAAGTGTTTCAATCTTCGGTTTATTCAGCTACAGCGATAGTATGATACCCATAGGGATTTCCTGGAATGACGTGCGTTATCGCACTTCTGCGGGGCATATTTGGAGTTTCTGCGCTAGAGCGCCCTCTGGCGTTCGGATGGAGCAGCATTTAATACTGATCACAGAGAAGCCTGCACTGACAAGCCGCGCATAAAATAATAGAAGCCATTGGTAAATCACGTGTGGTTTAATTTCGATTAACCGTGCAGACCTATTGCATAGGAAACTCAAATAACTTAGCACCGAGGACAAACAATGCAGAACAAGGAACTAACTGAATTACTGAAACAGAGGGCTTATATACACAGAAAACAAAGGTGCTAATTAACAAGACATACCTGAACTGAGGACTCTAATCAATCTATAACCTAGGACACAAACAGGCAGGAAACAGAAGAGAAAATGAACTAATTAACAAACTAACTGCAAAGAGAAACAGAACATACACAGGACAGTATGCCAGTAAGAAACCATGCAAACCATCCAACATCACATAACATTTACATAGCAACATGCAAAATAACATGCTGAACACATTAGCAACCTCACAACAATGATCTAACATTCAAGACATCTTAGGAATCTCATAACATGCTAAAATTCAGAACATCTTAGAAAACTCATAACAACATGCTAATATTCGGAAAACCGTAGAAACTTCATAACAACTTGTTAACAGAGCACCTTAGCAACCTAATAGCAATATGCTAACATTCAGAACACCTTAGAAACCTCATAGCAACATGCTAACATTCAGAACACCTTAGAAACCTCATAGCAATATCCTAAAATTCAGAACACCTTAGAAACCTTATAACAACATGCTAACATTCAGAACACAGAAACCTACTAACAACATGCTAACACATTCAGAACACCATAGAAACCTCATAACAACATGCTAACATGAGCATGGTGAGCATAAAAGACTTCTTCAAAAAGTCTTACTGACTCCAAACATTTGGACATAGTATCTATATGTAACAATCAAGTGGACATTACAAATCTAAGCTCTTCTAGTAGTCAATCAAGTAACTATTTCCTAACACTAAACTGTTTCAAGCTCATAAAATGATGCATGCTTCCCTACATAGGTTGAACAAACTTGTGTGCCAAATTATTTTATGCTTGTTTATTACTGGCTCAGCGGCTCAGTTGGGCACTTTGACTGTGAGAAATCATTTGCTGTGTGTTGAGTGGACATGATGTAGCTGTTAGCTACACGTGCTGATTAAATCAAGTGTAATATTGCGCGTGTCTGTTTGTGTGCGACTTTGAGAGAGTGTGCGTCACCACCCTTTGAGCAGATGTTACATTTGGCAATCCATTAAGAGTATGTTCATTTACTTAGCAAAAAATCATCCCTAGAAACATTCATATCTCACAGTGCCTTTGAAATAATACATTACATTTTATAAACGCTTCCACCAGCAGTCATCCGTGCCCTACAACAGAGTGTACATATACAGTCGTCCTCTCTCTATCTTTGTCTCTCTCTTTTTGCTCTCATTTACCCCCAACACACACACACAGCCGTTTCCCCCTGACACTCTTCACTTTCAGACTAAACAATTGTGACTTGGCTGGGAAAAAGCTTTGGATCCAGATGCTACTCCTCTGCCCCCCCCCCCCCCTCTCGCTCTCTCTCTCTCTCTCTCTCTCTCTCTCTCTCTCGCTGTAGATTGCTTTAATTGGAGTGGCAGGCACAGATACTCTCTCAACAGACGCAATGCACCGGGGAGCTCCCACTCCTGGCAGCAGTCTTCCATTAGCTCTCCAAATAAAAGAAAGTTGAGAGCTGTTTTTCAGGTGTTTATCGCTAACTCAGCTTCAGGCAGCTGCTAACTCCTCTCCCCTCTAGCTTTTGCCTGCACATAATTTTCTCAAAGTTTCTCGACCTTTAGAACATCTATTTTCTGCCTGTTCACTTCGCTCTGATGTGAAACATAAAAAACTTTTTATTTTCAGAGGCATATGGACTCGGTGGATTTTTCTTAAAGTCTTTATGATTAGCAGGTTTATAGCAAAATATATCTGCAAAAATGCAATAAAAACAAATAAGATAAAAAGTAATACACAGGTGACAATAAATATGCAAGGAAGCTCGAGAAGAGCAATTCATCACAGATTAATTAATAACATATAAATGGATAAGTGTAAAACAAATAGTTTGGGTCTTGGGTGCAATAATTGGACAATGCATTATTCAGCTGAATAATGACACTATTGTCTTTTTTAAGAGCTGCTTTAAGCAAGAATTCTGAAATCGATTATTGATTATTATTTCCCTGTGTATCACTGTGCTTTGAAACAATCTGAACTGTATACAGTTCTATATAAATAGATGACGAAATAAAGTCAAAATTATGAGATAAAAATGGGCTTTCATTAGCATCAGATTTTTCTAGTGGTTGAAGGCAAATGTCAGTCATAAGGACTTTTGATCACCTGTAGATGCCAAGTTCAACTCTCTAAACACACTTATGAAAACCCTGCCATATCACCACAACCCATGCATGACATTCACTAGCCACTGAACTCATCAGAGCTTGAGCTAGTGCAGTTACAGTCGGCAGTTACAGTCGTGCAAAGTCAAGGAAACCCTAACACAAGGCCACCTCTCACTTCCTCTTACCTCTTCATTCTGTCACCTTGGCTCAAAGGGCCGTGTGTATGTGTGTTAGTTTGTGGCCGGACCTCAGGCTTTGAGTTTTATACCTTGTCCCAAGAGTGTGCCACAATGTTACGACTCAATTAACTTTTCTTGCACTGATTTTTCCCGGCTTCCTCTCAAATTTGTCCTGAAATAAATCACAAAAAAAGGAAAATTGGAAAAACCAGAACTAGGGCACACATTTCCTCCTCTATAATCCCCTCTTTGCCAAGACTAGACTCTGACATGTAAAAGTCTGTGCTCTGGCTACAGTTGGGCTTGAACCTGACCGATTTGACCTCCTCCATCCAGGACCTCCTCTTCCTCCTCTTTATCTCAAATATTTTCAGAAGAGGGATACAAAAAGGACATCCAGAGGGAGCGGGGAATGTGGTCCAATCCCCTAGCGCTCCAAACTCCCTCCCTTTTCAGCACATTTCTAAACAGCACCTCTCCGACCTAATTCCAAAATAAAAGAAAACATGGAAAGAAAAACAAGAAAGCAGCACAAAAAGGCGGAAATGTTATTTAAAAGGTACCAGACCACATCATTTTCCACTGATATTATATACTCCCGGGCCCTATCCAAAATATATACGGGCCAGAGGCCAAGAATGTAAAAATAAAATACATAGACTCAACATCTGGACAGGGCCTGAACAAAACTACTATTTAATCACCACTGAATAACGTATTCTTCTATTTACGCTCTTTATTTCTCTTTTTTGTACTCATTTATTCTCACGGCGGTCTGATACTTTTAATCCAGGCTCGGTTTTCAGCCACGTTTCCTGCGTACCTGACAATATTTTTATTATAATAATCCATTGTTCGATGCACACATTGAAGCGTCTGTGTTTCCACAGCTCTGTTTCACCACATACCTGGTGCGCTGATGGTCCAATATCTACTTTGGGGTTTCTGTTGGCTAAATAAATGGGTAGACTTTGGCAGCGCAGCGGCTCGTAATAGTTGTTTTAGTCGCGGGTTCATGTCTTGCTTTGAGAGCACTCTGAACGCTCTCCAGCTCCTTGCCCCATTCCAAACGGAAATATTTCCTCCCTTAATGAACTGGGCGAGAGGACTCAGACAGTCAGTGATTACAAGAGTGAACGCTATGTGTAAGGTGTCCGTAACAGTGCGGTTTGGCACCCTGGAGGAAACCGCTGAGACTCTGGGTAGCTCTTTATAGAGTTTGCATGCGTGTCCTTACGGTTCAAATGGCAAAGTTGCATTTGCACATTTCATCTGGCAAAATAACAATTTCAGAAATGCTTATTTAGCCTCACTGATATAAACATTATGCTCTACTCTGCATTGACAACATATTTGGTATGCTTGGTTTTAAATGAAGTATTTACTTAATCATTTTCATTGAGTTACTATGGAAGGAAGGTAAAATTCTGAAGACATTAATCCGACACAGGCATCTACAGAACAGCAACTTCTGTCCTGCTGAGAAGACAAACTATATGCCAAAGTGTCCTCTGACAGAGGAATGTATTACCTAGATGTGGTTTCATGCTAAAAGAGCGGATATGTGTATGTGTAAGGATAGGGAGGAATAAACTGTTTATAGTTGTTTGGGAAGACCCTGTGTGGCAGACATGGTGTGTACAGAGGGGTTCATTTGCGCTGGAACAATCCAAAACGGAATGACATACTATATTTAGTCTAGGAAAGGGGCTTTCAAAGTTTTTGGCATCAAGGACCCACAAATATGATGATTGTGAGAGACCCCCTTCATAAAATATAAAGGCAGCTATGTGTGTGTGTGTGTGTGTGTGTGTGTGTGTGTGTGTGTGTGTGTGTGTGTGTGTGTGTGTGTGTTTACTGTATATACACACAAATGATAAAGCATAACTTTGAAGATATTGTTTTCAAAATTATTTAACATTTGTCTTTTATACAGTATTGTCACAATGCTCTGAAGCTAAAACAAATTATACAAAAAATATATATATCTGTCATGTGGTTGAAGGAGAGAACCCAAACGCAGACGATATGCAGCAACAGGGATTTATTGAGGCACAAAACAGTAAACCAATAACCCACGAGGGGGCAAAACAGAACTGAAGGGCAGTACACCAAGACAAAGACAAGAAAATAAACTAGGACTAGATACTGACTTGAAGACTAGAACAAAAGAAACAAACAGCTACACAAACTCACAATACTTATCACGAGATTCAGACAAAGTACTCACAAAGAGTTACACGCATCCTTTGACAATGTACCGACACAGGACAGCAAACACAAGGGGATTAAATGGGGAGAAACTAATGAGGGGAACAGGTGACACAGACTAGGTAATAATGACAAGACGAGGATAACAAGGGTGTGGGGTATCTAACGAGACAACACAAGCACATGGCCCAAACAACAGGCCATGCGCTTGTACACAAAACATGGTTCTGCCATGATCCTGCCACAAGACTAGGAAAATCAAGAACATGGCAGAATCATGACAATATCATTAATAATTTTATTAAAATACATTAGTTCAAAATGTTGGGGGCAGGAAGATGTTTTTTTTTCTAATGTTTTTGAAATAATTTATTACTGTGAATTTTCAGCATCCATTACTCCAGTCTTCAGTGTCACATTGTCCTTCAGAAATCTTTCTAATATGCTGATCTGGAGCTCAAAACATGAATGATATTATTATCAGTGTTGTGCAGCTTAATATTTTAGTGAACATTATGAATGTATTTACTGTAATCAATTCGATGCATCTTTGCTGAATAAAAGAAGTAATTTATTTTTAAAGATATTTTGACCCCAAACTTTTGAACAGTACTGTATATTATGAAAAATGATGGTAAAACTTTAGTTTAGGGTCAAATTCTCACTATTAACAAGTTGCTATTAGCATGAATATAACTAGAATATTGACTGTTTATTAGTACTTTATTCTGCATGACCATATTCCACATGCCTTAATCCTACCAATACCTAAACTTAACTACCTTACTAACTATTAATAAGCCATAATTTGTTTATTGAGGCAAAAGTCGTAGTTAACAGTTATTAAATAGTGAGAATTGGACCCAAACCTAAAATGTGACCAAAATTATTATTACAAACATAACTGTAATTGTGTTAAATATAAATACTCAACATGATCTAAATCAGTCAAATATTACTATTATTATAATTATTATTTTTGCTACTAACAATACTAATAATCTAGTGCCACATTGCAGTCCCATGGAACACCTTTTGGGTCCCTCTATCTGCAAAAACCAAAATGAAAAACTGTGCATATGCATTAGTACAATCCACATTAAATTCTGCACAGATAGAGCTGTCAGGGCTGCCCATCTGGAGAAAGAAGAGCTGATAAGCATTTATCACACACTGTCAAGATCCTCAGACAGACTCGAGTCAGCATACTTGCCCTGTGGGAAGACGCTACACACGGTTACCTAGCAAACATTTCTTTTTTTTTCCGGGGCCTTGTCAACCTAGAAAATGTCCTCTTGGGAAGTTCCATTTCAGTTGTGATTCACAATCGCTCTTTAATCACGTCTTTAAATCCGCAGCGCATGGAGACGTGCGTGTCTGAGCCCGGTGAGCGTAGAATCATTTGTGTACACATCTCCCTGTATCAGATAACCTGGATGAGCTCCTGCGTTACGTGCTAACTCAATTCTGCTCTGACAGGGCGGATCAGAGATGCGGATCGGCTGACAGCCGTTTACATGCTCCGCGGCCTCCACTGCACAACTTATCAGAACGCCACATTAAAGACCCCTGTAGGAGTCCCTCATGATAAGCATCTGAATATCAATACAGCCCAGTGAGGATGCTTATACACACACACACACACACACACACACACACACAAAAACTCTCCACATCACAGCGGCTGACATCTGACATGCTGATATTCTAACTAATAACCTCTGAAACATCCAGCTAACCTCCTCACGCGCCACTCTTTTGCTGTCTCTCGCTTTGCTTTCAGGCTTTGGAATACTATGAATGGCATTTAGCAATCTGGAGGGAGAAAAAAAACTATTTACTACTTTTTTGTTACATTAAAAAAAAAACTATTTACTACTTTTTTGTTACATAAAAAAAAATAAAACACCAGGTTATTTATTTAGTAAAAATTCAGATTACTAGCGAGAATTCAACAGTTGGATTTTGGAAGTAAAAATCCCCATTCTTTTTCTCCAAAGATAAATTGATTTTTAATTATTCTGTTTAAACCTTTAAAGACAGACCTCTACCAAGGGCTCCAAAGTTATTAATTGATGCTAAATGCTTCTGTTGAAGACATCGGTCAGTGTAATTTTGACATTATTTAAAAAAAAAATCCTAGCCAAATAAATGACTACACAACCAAAGAATCCTAAAGAGAAGGATATCCATCAGAGAATTTCTCCTGCTCCCACTAGTCGCTCGCTATCCATACAATTTTGAATATCTTATATACCTGTGTGTGTATATTTGTGTATACAATATGGTAACACTTAATATTAGAGTACACATATTTCCTATTAACTAGTTGCTTAATAACAAGCATATTACTAACATATTGGCTGTTTATTAATACTTATAAAGCACATATTAATGCCTTATTCTGCATGCCATGTTTCTACAACTAATAAACTATTAACAAAGATTTTTAAAAAATCCTACTTACTACTTATTGATAGCAAGGCAGTTGTTGTTCAAGAATTGTGAACTAAAATACATATATTACTATTTTGCAATGACTTAAAAATACACTGAACACAATTATAAACACAATACTTTTGTTTTTGTCCCCATTTTTAATGAGCTGAACTCAAAAATCTAATCTTTTTCTGTACACAAAATGCCTATTTCTCTCAAATATTCTTCACAAATCTGTCTAAATCTGTGTTAGTGAGCACTTCTCCTTTGACGAGATAATCCATCCACCTCACAGGTGAGGCATATCAAGATGCTGATTAGACAGCATGGTTATTGCACAGGTGTGCCTTAGGCTGCCCACAATAAAAGGCCAAATAAATATGCAGTTTCATCCCACAGCACAATGCCACAGATGTCGCAAGTTTTGAGGGAGCGTGTAATTGGCATGCTGACAGCAGGAATGTCCACCAGAGCTGTTGCCCATGAATTAAATGTTAATTTCTCTACCATAAGCCGTTTCAGAGCGTTTCAGAGAATTTGGCAGTACATGCAACTGGCCTCACAACTGCAGACCACGTGTAACCCCACCAGCCCAGGACCTCCACATCCAGCATCTTCACCTCCAAGATCGTCTGAGACCAGCCCCCCGGACAGTTGCTGCAACAATCGGTTTGCATAACCAAAGAATTTCTGCACAAACTGTCAGAAACCGTCTCAGCTCATCTGCATGCTCGTCGTCCTCATCAGGGTCTCGACCTGACTGCAGTTCGTCATCGTAACCGACTTGAGTGGGCAAATGCTCACATTCGATGGCGTCTGGCACTTTGGAGAGGTGTTCTCTTCACGGATGAATCCTGGTTTTCACTGTACAGGGCAGATGGCAGACAGTGTGTATGGCGTCGTGTGGGTGAGCGGTTTGCTGATGTCAACGTTGTGGATCGAGTGGCCCATGGTGGCGGTGGGGTTATGGTATGGGCAGGCGTATGTTATGGACAACAAACACAGGTTTAATTGATGACAATTTGAATGCACAGAGATACCGTGACGAGATCCTGAGGCCCATTGTTGTGCCATTCATCCACGACCATCACCTGATGTTGCAGCATGATAATGCACGGCCCCATGTTGCAAGGATCTGTACACAATTCCTGGAAGCTGAAAACATCCCAGTTCTTGCATGGCCAGCATACTCACTGGACATGTCACCCATTGAGCATGTTTGGGATGCTCTGGATCGGTGTATACGAGCATACAGCATGTTCCAGGTCCTGCCAATACCCAGCAACTTCGCACAGCCATTGAAGAGGAGTGGACCAACATTCCACAGGCCACAATCAACAACCTGATCAACTCTATGCGAAGGAGATGTGTTGCACTGCGTGAGTCAAATTGTGGTCACACCAGATACTGACTGGTTTTCGGAGGCACACCTGTGGAATAATCATGCTGTCTAATCAGCATCTTGATATGCCACACCTGTGAGGTGGATGGATTATCTCGGCAAAGGAGAAGTGCTCACTAACACAGATTCAAACAGATTTGTAAACAATATGAGAAATAGGCCTTTTGTGTACATAGAAAAAGTCTTAGATTTTTGAGTTCAGCTCATGAAAAATGGGGACAAAAACAAAAGTGTTGCGTTTATAATTTTGTTCAGTGTATGTTGTTTGTAATCAATAAATATAAAGTGTAAATATAGAGTGTTTGGCATTGTAATGGATATGACAATGTTGATATGTTTGGTCTTGGCGGAATAGGTCTGCTATAAAATATATTATAAAAGAAAGCAGTTATTACTGTCACATGTAGTGGCTGTAATCGCACAACACAGGAGAATCCAAACAAACACTTCTTGATTAATTCACAAAGATACAGGAGAATGCAGGACAAAACTAGCACACAACCACATGTAATAAAGATGATACCTGACAATAAACTGACAAATACACAGGTAGACATAATGATTGACAGGAGAACGTAATTAGTAACCACATACTAGGGACTAATCAGGACTAAACTGAACCTCCAGAATCAAAAACATGGGAACAAAAAGACAACTAAACTAAACACTACTAATTATAAATGTTATTAAAATTTCACAATATTACTGTTTTTATGCAGTATTTTTTAATGCAATTTAAATAAGATATTAAAAAAGATATTAATAAGTAATTTGCACTGCAATGCATTTCATACTAACCCTCATATCTGCACTAACTTCACGCACACAAGCACACACCCTATGTGCCCCTCAGAGGGCACATAGGGCAGGGACTGATATAAACGTCTAACAGAGGAAAACAGTAATACAGCCTGTAAAATGCACCAGTAAACACCACAAACAAACATGAAGCTTTAATGAGAATAGGAAAATGTGTTTCAAGCCTGCATTGTTATTAAAACTCCCATTTAGCCCGAGTTTATGGTAGAAACTTCTGTAAAAGCCTGTATTACAATAAGCCATAAACCCCAGTCTGACCGCTCAATGACAAAATCTGACACCGCAAACGAGACGTGGGACTTGGATTTCAGTGGATTTCACGCTTTTCCATTGTCTAATCGAACTGAAACACCACATGAAACCTGCTCTCCTAACAAACCCGGCCTCTCATCTGCATGGGTAAAATCCCTCGGTAAAAGCCATGTGTCTGAGAGCAGATTGTTTGTCCGCACAGATTCATTTGTTTTTGGGAGTTGAAGACAGGCTTCTGTTTGTGAGGTCATTGCACCACATGTTCTTTTGCTTGTTTCCTCAACATATCAATGTAGCCCATGTGCTCGCACCCTACTTCTCTTTTTTATAGACTTGTTTGTTTTCCATGTAAACACCTTTTCGTCTTTTTTGTTTTCAGTTTTTCCTTCAAAATCTTTTATAAACTGCTGATGTGAGTGCTCAGATCTCAGAAAGAAAGAAAGAAAGAAAGAAAGAAAGAAAGAAAGAAAGAAAGAAAGAAAGAAAGAAAGAAAGAAAGAAAGAACTACATTGGCATCAGAGGTCAATCAAAACAGGGATCATTTACATAAACTGTATAAAACTCTTAAAGATACAGATCAGTTCAGAAGTTATGACTGTTTTTAGACCAAGAATCCTTGACTAACATTATAAGTGGACTTGGAATATGGTGCCTTTCACCTAAATAATTCCACTTGCATAAGATGTGTCACTTAGTACATTTCCAAGAAAAACATTACACAACGCACTTTCTCTAACATTAGTTTTGCACAGGATCTGAGTTGCATAGCATTGATGTCACAAGCGATACAAATCTTTTAAACGTGTTTTATTCATTAAGTAGGATGTGCGATATGCGCCATAATTCACCCTGAACGAAGAGCTGTGAAAATATGAGTGATGAACATTGAGTCTCTTCTGAAGCAGTGAAAATGAGTGTGCTGGGAGGAGTTTGAGATGAAGTATGTCTTCCTCACTGCTTACCTCACAAGCGTGAACAAAATGCCCTTTGTGCGTGTTTGGGCACAGTCAACTGTATTGTGCTGTAAGTGAACAGACACATACTGTAGGTCAGCTGGTCATTGAACACAAATGCCCACAATGCTTCAGTTGATTGATTTGCTGTCTGAGGTTAATCACGTTCAGAACCGTCATGCCCATTAGTTCCCCCCTTACTTTTTGAGTCAAGTGGTTATTAAATGCAATTTCCCAAAAAAGCATTTGTATGTCTGTGTCCCAGAAATCCCCCATACACACATTAAATAAGGTTAGTCCATCTGTGAAGCTGCACCTTTCACATAACATTTGCTTCATCTTTTTGGTCGAAGCTCAAAAAATAAAATAAAAAATAAAAATAAATAGGCATTTCCTTTGGAACGCAAAAGCAGTTATTATAAGGAAAAAGTAGTCAAAGTTGATGTTTTTCATAAAACAAAAAGTCAAGGTGATCGCTGGCTGCGGAAGACATTAGAAAATGGATGGATGGATGGATGGATGGAGGGATTGCGGGATGGATGGATGGAGGGATTGAGGGATGGATGGATGGATGGATGGATGGATGGATGGATGGATGGATGGATGGATGGATGGATGGATGCATGAATGGATGGATGGAGGGAGTGAGGGATGGAAGATAATTACTTATTATTATTATTATTATTATTACTATTATTATTAATATAATAATTATTTATTTAGCCAGGATTTAAAAAAAAAAATGAAAGTTAAAATCTTGAATGGATGGATTATTATAATTATTATTAGAATTGATTTATTCTTTATTAATTTATTTAGCCAGGATTTTAAAAAAAGTTAAAGTCCTTAAAAGTTAAAATCCTGGATGGATATTTATTTGAACTTTATTAAAGTAATACAAATGAATTCAATAAAAAATAATTGCGATTTTATTTAATTCTTTGTAAAACTGTATCTCAACGGGCTTTGATAGAACTGCATGCTAAATAAAAAGTGTACTAGTATTGTCTTTTTCAAGACAAAATGGTTGAGAACCATTGCACTTGACTAATAAATTCAACACTTGCATAATAAAACTATTAAAATAAAATCTAAACTACTAAGTAAAAAAAACTTCGGAGATTGACTGAATATCCATCTGTGTCTGTGTCTTGATGTATTCCTCATGTTCAGATTTCAGCTGTTACCTCCCCGAACCCAACAGCACGCAGAAAACGTGGCTCTCGGCGAGCTGGTTTCGCTGAGCCCTCCCTGCTTCTGACCGCTGAGCCCTCCTCTACACCCCACTGCAGACAAACAACAAACTGTAATTACAGAACAAAGACATTTCAATTCCCATCAAGCAGGCCGCAAACATGTTTGGCTCTGAGGAAACAAACTCTCCTTACTGGAGAAAACCCTTATCAATACACAAGAGCAGACAGAACCCTTCAGAATCTGTAGCTGTTTTCACTTAGATTTAACTGTAAAAACAGCACTCACTCTGTATATAGATTTCTTTTTGGGACAGGTGGAATACTGTAAATTGATTACACAGCTCTTGAGTTCTTAGTAATAAACCTGTTGATATGACTGAGACTGCAGAGACGTTTAAGCATCTGTTTCTGCAATTACGCCACATTCATTCATATATGGCTACAATTCAGACCTCTCTTTTTCTGAATTAGTGACATGTGAAAGATGCATAGAGTGTATCTCAAAGACATTCTTTATGCATGGATAGACAGAAATCCAGTAGCTTAGTGTCTGAGATGATGTGAGAGTCTAAAGAGAATTGGGCTTCTTTTTATGGGAAGCCAATTGAGAGTTCATTTTTGTGTATGACTATCAAACAGTAGAATTTCTGTGAGGGGGGAATTATTTAGAAACTTGGTCATTTTTAATTCATTTTAGGTATGGTGATCGAGGATTAATAATTCATATTACCTTTTCCCCCTTGACTCATTAAAGAGCATGTTTGAGATGACGTTCCTCTGAGCTGAAATAATAAAAGTGACAGATTTGAATGGATGGCTTTATAAATCTTCAGCACAGGGGAACAGAAAGAGAGATGGAAAGAGAGAAGAATGAAGCGATACAATCGCATACTTTCTCTCTTTCTGTTTTGTTCTTTGTCCGGTTCGGGGACCAACTACCTTACAAAATGCTATTAGAGAAGATTAAAAGGATAGTGTCACCCAAAAAAAAAAAAAAATGTTTTAATTGACTCACCCTCACCTGTTGTCATTGTAAATATCAATTAAAAAATACCAAAAAAAAGTATCAAATAAGTTGAGTTTTTTATTTATATAAAATATTTTTTATTTATTTATATTAATTACACTACAGTGCAAAAGTGCTTTAAAAAAAAATACATTTAATTCATCAAGGATGCATTTCAGTGTCCAAGAGTGACAGTAAAGACATTTAGAATGTTACAAAAGACTCAAATAAATAAATGCTGTTATTTTGAATTTACTATTCAAAGAATCCAGAATAAAAACATTTGTCAGTTAAAGCAGCACAACTGTTTTCAACATTGATAATAATAAGAAATGTTTCTTGAGCACTAAATTAACATATTGTTATGATTTCTGAAGGATCATGTGACATTGAAGACTGGAGTAATGATGCTGAAAATTCAGCTATGCCATAATAGGAATAATTTACATTTTAAAACATATTACAATTATTTAGTATAGTACAGTATGTTTATTATTATACAGCTATTTTAATAACATTTCACATTATGGGTTTTACTGTATTTTTTATCAAATAAATGCACCCTGGATGAGCACAAACTTTTTAACGGCAGTGTACATATATATATATATACACACACACACACACACACACACACACACACACACACACACACACACACACACACAGTATATACTAATTAAAAAATCTAATTACAGATTTAAAACAACATGAGGGTGAATACATAAGAAAGTAATTTTAGCCTGAAGTATACCTTTAACCTCACAGTCCAAGAGAGAGAGAGAAAGAAAGAAAGAGAAAAAGACAAAGAAAAGAGGTGACTGGCAAGGGCATAGGAGTCCAGGGTGAAAAGACGAGAAGCGATGGACAGGATCGGGCCACAGAAAGAAAGAAGAGAGGAATAATGAATGGTAAAGATGCAAATGTATGTTTGTTAATGAGTGGTGTGGCGTGATAATGACCAACCATCTGAGCAGAAAAGGAGCCGGTCTTATCTTATACCATTCAAGCACGCCTGGCCTCACCTGCCGTCTGTAGGGCTGCCACATGTCACACACTCACAAATACACACACACACAAGCCACAAAACAAAGGCCTGCCCTGCTGCCCGCTGCTCTCTCGCAAACAGCCTAAATTAAATCTTTGAAATATGCAACAGCTATTGGCAATTAAAACTGCTTCTGCCTTTAAAGAGATTAGTGAGGCTGAAGAGTAAGACAGAATGATGATCTTGACACACACACACACACACACACACACACTTTTTTTGAAACCCCCTTTCACCCAGAATCCTTTTGCTGTGTCCTATTCTTTGGGGAATAATTGCTTTTGGGTGTGTGTGTGTGTGTGTGTGTGTGTGTGTGTGTGTGTGTGTGTGTGTGTGTGTGTGTGTGTGTGTGTGTGTGTGTGTGTGTGTGTGTGTGTGTGTGTGTGTGTGTGTGTGTGTGTGTGTGTGTGTGTGTGTGTGTGTGTGTGTGTGTAATGAAAGAAAGATTTTGGGCCCAATGTGGGAGGAGTCAATTTGCAGAGTGTTTATTTTTGGTGTGTTGGCCCTCACTCACTCACTCTCCCGTCTGAACACACACACACACACACACACACACACACACACACACACACACACACACACAGCAGCGAACAAACACAATCTGTGTGAGGAGTGGGCACAGAGAGACCGGAGCCTTATCAGCAGACACAACAGGGCCGACAGAGGAAACAGGCTGGGGAGAAAAGACAGACCTTCTCCTTGACACACACACACACACACACACACACACACACACACACACACACACACACACACACACACACACACACACACACACACACACAGTTGTTGCGGAATGTTTCTTGCTCTGAGTGTGTGGTTGAACTCTGCTCTCTGGGGGCACAGTGAGTTTACGCTGTCTGAGGAAATTCCACGTCACATCTACTGCTACATATCTTATAAAGACACGCTCATTCTACAGCTACAACTACAGTTGTTCTCAGGAGACCATTTCATTGCTCAGAAGTTGCTTAATGAAGTTTTCAGTTATGTGTCATTTAAAGGAATATTTCATCCAAATCACTTTCTTTGTTCCATGGAACTTTTTTCATAGCGAGTCACAACGTATCGATCAAGATATAGTTTCTTGCATATTATGACGTACATCCGGGTGAAACGCATTGTCAAAAAAGAACAAAACGTAGGGCAGGACTTGATTGGATTGAGCAGAACCAGTTATGCAATTCTGATTAAACATTATAAGGTCAAAAAAAAATTGTATATATATATATATATATATATATATATATATATATATATATATATATAGGCTACGCAATATTAATGGATGGGTTGAGTTAATGCGAATTTTCATTTAAAAATTTACGATTTTACAAAGTTTAACAATAGAACTGGATTAGGAATAAACACATCATTCACAATGATTTTATGAACTGGATCAAAAGATCCTAAAACCCTAAAAGAACAAATCAGACAAAAGCAACTTCCTTCAAAAAGCATGCAAAAGGACAACTAGGGCAAATGTGAAGATTTTCATTGAATAATGACCTATATTTAGGGCCAGAGCACCGAACAAATTGCTCCGTTTATTCAGTATATTATCACCTTCACCTTTTTTCACCTATTAAATGAAATCATTTTCAATTTGGGTGTAATTCTGGTATTTTTTATACTTATTCAATATTTATTAATATTTTTAATAAGCTTTTATCTTTTTATTTTTAATTTAAGCTTTGGCAATTTTGTTATGTGATTTTGCCTTTTTTTTATTTAAAATTAATTTTTTTGGCAACTGACATAAATTAAGAGTATCTTGATAAGTCCGATCTCTATTTTTAAAACACTTTGCTTTAGAGAAGTAATTCATATGCTAAAGGCTTTATTTTTGGACTCCTGAAATGTCAAATTAGCTTTTGTCTTTTTTTTTTAAGAAGGAAAAATTGCCTCTATATTTGAATCTCTCAGAGAAACACAAGAGTCAAAACCAGGTTCCTTCAAAAATACTGCAAGATAATGTTACCTCAAGAGTCCAGATTAACTGACAAACAAACTGTAACATCTGTATGAGTTTTCAACAAAACAATGCTGATGTCAATATGCTTAAATTGATTTTATAATAACACCAAGGACTAGAGTGCTGCCGTCATTGAATATTAAGGTCTTGACAAGCATTGTGACTTTGAATAAAGGCCAAAGGGTTCCATATGAATATGAATGTTAAAAAAATGCCTTGTTTGCATTCATTTCTCCCCTTTTTTAACATTCATATTCATTAGGGGGCAGTCAGTTAGTCAAGGCCTTTCCCATGGAGAACTAAAATATGGTAGGCCCTTCTAACCAAAAGATGTCTGAATTAGTCTTCAGAGAACACAAAAGGCCTGATGCCCTATACATCTGAACACGTCTCTCTGCCTCAATAATCGTCTATACGCCTCAAAAACTTCAACGCACATAGATGTTCTTTCTTTATGTTGAAACACATACACAAATTTTCCATTTAATCATCTGTATAAACAGTATTTAAATGAAACTACTGCAAATACATAAGTCAAAACATGCATATATTAATGCAAGAGCTGTCTTTTCTTCTCTCTAAGCTGCAAAGCATTTCTCCTTTTAATTGGCACAATGACCAGCAGTAAACAGTTATGAAATGGAGTGTGTTATGAAGATTTAAATGCAAATGCATGTAGGAGCAGGTAACTAGATTTATTCGTTTGCAGTTCAGCGCTTATTGGCATTCAAGGGTGACTGATAAAAATAAATGAAACAAATAAATAAAATCAAGAAATATAAGAATCAACATGAACTACATTTTCTATATATTGAAATCATTATGTTCACAACATGTAATAATTACTTTAATGAGCTCATTGTTTCTTCATTAACTCTTTACCCACCATTAATGGAAATTTCCGTCATTTGTGAGACAAGTTGTTGTGTAAAAGCAGAGGCTCTGTTCTATCTTTTGATATATTGCATGTTCAGATTATCATACAACAAAATATTCTGAAGGGTCATGAAATTGATCAAAAATGCTGTGTTTTTACAAAAAAAAACACTGTCGGGTAAATAGTTAAATTAATACACGATGTTAGCTAACTGTGATTTGTACTATCTTAGAACACATCTGAAATATGGACATTACATGACTAAAAAAATAATCCAGGACAAAGGACTTTTTATCTCTACTTTTGGATTATTTGGACATTCTTGGGACAGCACATACTTATTCCTCTGTTGGATGTGAACTACAATCCTCTCTTGTTTAAGCCAATTAGTGGGTAGCAGAAGCCAGCACCTTGAGAACTCAAAGGTGGTGAAAAAAATCAATGCAAGTTAAACCTTAAGTTCAGATATAAACAGCTGGATAAGTTAAGATCAATAGAGTTGGATCCTGGAGCAACTGGTCAATATTTCATCACTTGAACCGTACAAGCAGCACAAGGCAAAGATGAGACGTCGCTAGCGGGTGCGGATGAGTCTAGCATGGCTAGGAGATGTTAATGACTGCAGTACAGCGACCCCAAACCGATAAAGTGATAACAGCCTAGCACTGATTCAATAGCCGTGGAAGGTAATGAAAAACTTCTACTTTGTCCGTATTGATTTTCCTCGCTTTTGTTTGATTCCTTCCGGAGGCTAATTCACTTGTTGCCAAGTCTTAACACAGACATCACCAGTCAGTCTGGAATGAAATAGCAAAACTATTGCTGCGCTTTCACAAGACAAGACATTTATTACTGTTTTCTTCCACTTTTTTTCTCCCTCTCTCACACTTTTCATTTTCTCGATTTCATTTAATCTCCTGCTATCCACTGTCTTTTTTCCTCTTGCGCCTGACAGACAGATTCCCTCACATTCACAGGAATGACTCAAAATGACTCAGTATGAGTTTATTCAAGATGGTTGCATTAATTATTTACATGAATGCAGTTACGCACACTGTTCCAGAACTGCGCATGGGAGATTATTTATTGGAACTTGCCGGGCTTTCCAGCCAAAGCTTCCGCATGAGCTGTGTCATCATACAAACTAAAGCACAAGCACTTGCCATAAACAATTCACAAAACGTTCAAATAAACAGAACTCTTGGGAGTCCAGATCAGGGTCGTCATAGCTTTGCAATTTAATCATTTTGACCTTTCAATGTTAGTTTTTCAGCATTTTCTAGTTTTAGTTCCATATATTTATTTACAATATACTTAGTTTTTATTCTACTTTTTTTTAATTACAATAGAAATCAGCTGAAAGAAACAAATTAAAAGACTCCACTAACGCAAACAGCAAAACAAGCTGTTAGCAATGCCAAGGTCATGGGTTCAAATCCCAAAGAAATGGACTATATACTTTGAATGTAATTTGAGTTGCTTTGGATAAAATAATCTGGAAATTATTACTATTGTTATTTGCTATTCAGGCTCTATACATGTGGCTTGGATGTACTTGGATTAACTAAATAATATAACATTTGTTGTATAATATACACAATATAACATATAACATGTTCTTCACATTAAGAATTCTCACTCATAATTTTTTTAATTAATAATAATTTCACCAAAATGATAATATTTCACTGAAAAGGAACATGCGTTCCTTGTTAAATATGTGTTTTGTCAAATTCTTACATTTTACTTCTAAAAACATTGTTGTATTTATTTATTTGACCAATTATCAGATTAATTATTATTTTACATTATTATTTATAATTACAGTATAAGTACTAGTATTTTAGGGTTTAGTTAATACATCACCTGATATAATTTGTCAAGAAAAATGTTCTGCTTTTAATCATGATAGTCAACTGTTATTGCCATCTTGTCTCATTTTCACATTAGCTTTTACAGCAATGAAAATGTATTTTAATTTATTTCCAGTCTTTCCTATAGATTTCCTTTACTTTTTGTTTTAGTTTCATTACCGCAAATAACACAGTTGTGTCTGCCTCATCGCCTGAAGCAGCTTGACCACCAGCTATTCTCTTATTCACTCGTTCTACCAGCGCCTCGATTCATAGCAGCCATGCCTTTGGAGCTCAGTAATTATTATCTGGCACTGACAGTGACAGTGTACGAAATTCTTGGAGTATCTCAGAAAAATTCTCTTGTCCGTGTTCCACTGTCTTTGTCATCTCTCCGCAGCGCCATTCTTTAATAAGAACACTCTTTTGTCTGCGTACAGTGGGGTGAGATCATCTGAGCGGCTGCCCATTGGAGTGAGTGAGGGGCTTTTGAACGGCATGTGGTGGATAGATCAGGGAGGCAATTACATTTTCAACAGTTCATTGTGTCTCTGGAAGGAGGAGGACAGGAATAGAACAGCTTCTCTTGCACTTCAGAAGGACGGCTTGGCGTACAGCAGGGCCACATGAGCCTGGCATCACAGCAGTATTAGGGTCACCGGCACACCTTGACCTTGTGACCTCTGCAAAGGAAGTCCTCACAAACCACATTTGGCATACAAGATCTGGGGTAAATAAAAGTTTCTTTAAAATATAAAAGATATTAAAAAACACTGTACTGGATATCAGCATGGATGTAGGATCGTGATTTCGGGAGGTGTGTGGCTGCACAGCTTGACCCAGCTGTTTGCTAACGGGGCGTTTTCCACGTGGATGACTAACTGAAGGGCCGCTTTCCAGACAATAACATGTGGAGAGCATTAGGCGCACTGTCTCAGAGGTCTGCGTCGTTCTGCAGGCCCTCACCTACTGCACACCCAAACCTGCCAGACAGTACCCACACCACCGGGATAGTTTTCACAGCTGGGTCAAATTGACTGGAAAAGAGAGGAGGAAAAAGAAAAGGGACTAAATGGAGGAAAGGAGTGAGGTGGAACATAGAGAAACAAAGAACAGATTACAGAACAGATGATGAACCCTGCAAACACAGCACACAAGTGATCCTTCTGTCTAGTTTCAAATGAGTATAGATTGTTTTAATGTGGTTCATTATAAAATATATAATGCAATAAAAATGTAATAAATAAACAACAATAAAAGCCCCAAAGTCTTCCTTAGACAGACTGACTAAACAACATCAAGGTAACACATATGGCATAAATATGCACAAATTATACAAACAAGCTTTTTAGATAAAAATAGTGTGATGGTTCAAGCAATGATTTCCGGGAATGCCCACTCAACTTCATATTACAGTAAAATTACATGTACTTCTACACTTAATTAGTTGTTTTTGCTGTATAAACACTATGCACTGATACAATTTAAATATGTTTAAAGGCAAATATTTTTTTAACTGCCTACCGTTGTTGCTATTCCATGTCATTTTCATTTTCATTTTTGAAGGGTTAGTTCACCCGAAAATGAAATTTCTCTCATTAATTACTCACCCATTTTTATGAAATCCGAAAGGTTTCTGACCCCCTAGACTGCAACGTTATTGTCACTTTCAAGGCCCAGAAAGTTAGTAAAGACATCGTTAAAATAGTCATGTGACTACAGTGGTTCAACCTTACTGTTAGGTAGTGAGGAGAAAAATATAGGAACTTTATTTAACAAGTTCTTCCCTTCTGTGTCAGTTAGTTATAGTATATGCTTTTAAAGTCGATTCCAAGCAGGAAAAATGCATTTTAAAAATAATTTAAAAAAAGAGCTGCAGTATTTAGTCTCTTGAATTTATGTTGAAATGTAACAGTACACTTTGTGCTAAGGGTGTGTTCAGATCCCTAATCTTGAGTATGATAAATAGTAACAGTGATCTTTGCTTTGGCAAGCACTGCTAATAATCGCATATACGAAGAATAGAAACACATGAGGTAAAATCACTGTGCATTAAATTTCAAATTAATTAACAGTGAAAAAGCACCAACTGAGGACATTTCAAATGTAGCTGGTGCAATTCTTCCACTTTGTAAAGCATTTTAAAAAGAGCTGAGCATGTAAATTTTAGCATCCGTCAGACCCAAATTGGCATTTAAATGTCCCTCTTGTTTTATTCCCCCGGGAAACAGGCTTACAGAGGGACTGGAACGGACTGGAATCATCTAGCCTCCACTCTGCATGGAAGGTCCTCTTTGTCACCCAAACTCCCCTCCAATGTCACAAAACAATTAATACACTCATACATTTTTAACTCTAAACTCAATTAGAAGAGGAATGGTAAAATATGGCAGAGGCAGAAGCGTTAGTTGCAGTGGCAGGGATGACATTTGCACTAATGAAGCTGGGTCGAAGCACGAGCCGCATCAATCATCAACACGTAAGAAGGGGTACGAGGCAGAGCCGTAGGGGTAATCAGAGTGGAGGTAGCTATGCGGGAAGGACACGCCAAACATGCTAACATCTTGTTCTGTTTGGACTGAGTGCTGTGGTGTATGTAGAAACAGAGGTCTTTCAGAGGTCATGACCTGCCACTGACTCCAGCTCCATGGCCAACACGGCCTTAAAGGGACAGCTCACCTAAAAATGGAAGTGTTGTCATCACTCACCCGTATGCCCTATTTTCCAAAATGATTATGAAGTACCATAGATTTGCATTAGAGATTGAAGTCTATTCACCTCAAGTGAGCTGTTCAAACCTGACAAGTCTGTTTGAAAAAAGTTACGAATTGCCTTGTGAGTTTGTTGAATACACTATCTTCCAAATCCGCATATTCATCATACCCACATGGCACTTCATAACTTTTTACGTTTTGGCACGTCAGTGACTAACTCAAAACATTTTTCGTATGATCTACTCACACCCCACAGATTTTAGGAATAAGGGGTGGACCTTCATGCTTTTTTTCTAAAGATCATACATTTCCGTATAATCACATCGTTCGAATTCATACAGTATCACCAAGTGAGTTATGTTTTCTTATGGGTTTGGATTGAGTACACATGAACTATATGAACTATGTTTTTTTTTTTTGTTTATAGTTTGACAGACGCAATCCAAGTTCATTTTTATTATAGCCAAGATATCCATCAAAAAATCTATTGTTTTCCTCAGAAAACGAGTCATACAGGTTTGATACAACATGAGCATGAGTAAATAATTAAATTTTTGGCCTAACTATCCCTTTAAACAACAGCACAGTTGACATCTAACTTGCTTTGCCACTGTATGTACAAAAACAAGCCTTTGGTTGTTGAAAATAATTGCTTATCACGCGCTTTGGAAAATACCTGGAGATTAGCATCACTTCAAAGCTGTGAACACCCATGACCTTCTCCAGATTTCCTGATGCCACTTAATCTCCACACAGGAAGCATGTTCCGACTATTTGTGGAGTAACTAACTTGCTGCTGTCGTTTCTTGTCCGAGTGTGGTGAGCTCTAGGTGGTAGGGCTTGTAATTTAGTGCAGCAGTTAAAATCTGACACCTCTCTTTGCTATCACCAGATATGCACATAAGCCTAATTAAATGATCACCTCCATTCTGCAGGCATTTTTTTTTTCTGATGTGGGGGTGAGTGCTAGAGCCGGATAGGGGGTGATGGGGGATGGGGGCTCGTTAATTACCACATAAGAAGCATTAATGACTCGCCTCACCTCCATCTCTATGAGGAAAGGTCACAGGAACAGTATTCTCCATTAATCTCTCCAAATGTGGACACACACTGACCGTAACATAGTACTGTGCTATCAAAAAACTACTGCAAATGTGCTCAAAATGCAAAAAAAATTGCTCTCTTTCACCTTAAAAGGGATTAACGCGGGCCAGCTTTGACTAGGGGGTTAGCACAATTATGAATATATAAAAAAAGAAAAAAGTAAACCGATCCAGAGGCAATGTGAAAAGTCTGGCCATTTAAGAGGGAGATAAAAGGATGTGCAGATTCAGTTTGTTAACATGAGTATTTTTGGTGGAAATGATCTGGGCTGGATTTCCCAAAAGCATCGTAAGCCTAAGTTGATCATATAACAATTGCCACCAATGGTTTCTACGATCAGTTTAGGTTTACAATGCTTTTTGACTTCTTGGAAACGCAGCCCTGACTGGCTTGCAAGAAGTGATTGAAAAAAAAGAACAAACATCACTCATTACATGTCATAATGTTTCTGCAACATAATCAATATACAGATATGTTATGTTAAAAAAACAAATCTGGCATGTATGGAAACTATTTTCACCTCACCTCAGAAAGAAAAATTTTAATTAAAAACATTTTAAAATAAGAAATTATAAGGGAAACTGTCACAACTGTGAGGTACAGTTGCAAATCTCCTTTTTTACTTTCAGGTGGAAAAGGCATCCATAATGACGTAGATAAAACAGACATCCATAAAAAATATTATGGCAAGCCTTTTTACAATGTATTCGTGCTGGAATCTTACATATAGACCTTAAGATTTAAGATATGAACACCTTCTGATCCGTGATTTGACATATTTTGTGTATAAGCAATGGTCAGTTGGTTAAAGTAACAGAATCACATAGGACAAATTATGGACATAATAATTCAAAATATATTATCTTCAAAGTTTCAGCAGAACACAAACACAAACCATTTTCTATAAAACAGCGGCATGCAACCACAAATGAAAGCGGTGTCATTCAGTATGCACATATATCTCTGTGTTTAACCTCTTCTCCCTCTCCTTACGTCTGTGATTGGCTTGATACGATTCATGCCCTATGTCTTCCATGACCTATTAGTATGCTAAGGGCACACTACATATGTCTTAACTCATCCATTAGCATATACATATATATGTATCCCACTGAATATTCAAGAGGAGCCGGGGATGAATTTCTGATCCCACTTTTGCTCGTTAAGTCTCATTTGGAATTCAGGATGACAATACAGACTTTTAAAAGATTTGTTTATGCCTAAATTACACAAACATCAAGGAACAGGGTTTTTAATGAGAATGAAATAGGATAAAATTAATTGTAATACCTGATGTTCCCAAATCTAATAAGTGAACGGGAGTCCCTATGTGGCACGACACTGAAGTAGCCCATTAATCTAAACAGACAGCTTGGGGAAAGGAAGATAGACCTATTTGTACAATGCGGTTAACTATCAAGTTCACTTAACTAGTGAGGAAGTGGTTCTTTAATTATTTATTTTTGGTTGCTTCAAAGAATCCAATAGAAAAGAACTACTACAGCACAAACCAAAGAGACAAAAAAAAGTTAAAGGGAACAAAGAAAAAAGCAAAGCAATGAATATTAAAAAAGAAGACTGAAACGTTTTTATGCATGAAAAAAAGATTGCCCTAACCCTGTCCATTCCATCTCCATTCAAATGTACGTACATTTAGAGAGGTATTGTGATTGGACATTCATTTAACTCTTAATGACAAGATCACAATTCCCATCTACCAGACATTTCGGGACATTTTACAGTTCCATTCTCTCACCATGTTCCGGCATTATTTAGATACATTATTCCTGATGCATATTAATGAGAAGCCATGGACAAAATAATGAGAAGGAATAAAAGGCAGATATTGGGGGTGGAATGACGTATCTCAATATGAATTGGAATAAAGTGAGATAAGTAGGAAGAGGTATGGACTTGAAAAAGACAGATTATGAGAACACATTATTATTCAAACAAAAGACAAACTTTTGTCATACAGGGACATTCATTTAAAAGACGTCTTTAGACGAGTCCAGGTATGAGAGCTTACCTAAGTAGTTTTATTTAAAGGGAGAAATACACGGAGAAATCGAATGAGTGTGCAAAAGAGTACAAGACCCTCACTCAGGTCAGATATTAGTGTTATTCTTTAGTTGCATGTCTTTGTGCACATTTAAATCATGTTGCCATATTTCCCACCTCCTGAAATAAAAGCCAGATTTAACTAGATGCAATTACTGCCGTCTCCCAAACTGTTTTTAATTAGCAGCTTATTCACGGTGTCTAATAGAGTGCAGTTTATCCAATAAAGCTACCACATGAAGCTTCAGTGCGCACGCTGTGCTGAACACGACTGCTTGTTGTTGTTGTTGTTTTGCGCCGACCGACCTGCCCCCGCATGCCCTGCTCTTAAAAAAAGAAGAAAAAAAGAAAAGTGCCCGCTCTAGGGTCATTCGGCTCAGGCTCATTATCTCAGACCCCGGCAATAAAGCTACAGTGACCTCAAAGGCAAAAGAGCCTTGGTTATGTTTGCCAGAATATGACATTTGGATTCCACGAAGAAATTAACTAATAAGGGCCTGCAAATAATAGCCCTGAAAATATCCAATGAGACGCAAGAAACACCAGTTCTTGGAAAAGGAGAGAGACTGAAGAGCAGTGCAGTGGTCTTGTAGAGACATACACCACCTACAGAGGGCAAAACAAGACAAACACGTTCAAACAAATGAGTCATTTCATTTAGGACAAAGTCATATTTGGCTAAGGCGTCGGAAAAAAAAGTGAATACGGTTAAACTGAAGGAAAAAGGGAAGTAAAGGTTGAAGACGAGGACTTTAATAGAAAAAAAGATGCTATTTTTTACTAGTTCCTACAAGATCCTAAAAGTTGTCCAAATTACTTTTTCAAAACAACATTTAAGCTGTTATTCACAAATTATCTTCCATTTCAGCAAATCAGAGTCAATCAGTTGAACTTGGAAAAATGGATCAGTATTCATTTGTGAACAGAGCATTCAGAGCTTGAACAGATTCATTGAAAATGATCCACTTCAAAAGAATGACTTAAATGTTGTCCCACAAAGCTATTGTATGGGTTCAGACGACTTTAAAAACTATTTACAAGTCGTTTGGGCCACTTTTACGGTGCTTTTTGTCGATTTGTCTCGACAGCCCTATAAACACTAAATACTAAAGATTCAAGATATTCTTCAAAAATGCATCTTTTGTGTTCCTAAGTCCTATAGGTTTGGAACAGCATGGCAGGACTTTTATTTTTGGTGAAATTTGTACTTATAAACAAAACAGCTCGAATAGCTCAAATTCTTAGTCAAATGAATGTGTGAGATGTTTTTGCAGGCAGATATTTATTTTGTAGATTGCTTATCTTAATCTCTGTGTCAAACTATCAGGAAAGCAACCTCTCTACAACATCTCTCTGCTCTCAGCCACTCTCCCTCTCTCCATTACCGCTGAATGACAGGCTGAAAAGTGCCTCAAGGAATGACTTCTCATTCAAACAATGGCCAGGACGTCTGTTTAATTTGCAGTTGAAGGGCATTAAGATAATAAATTCATTTAGTAAATCTCAGCAACAAAAGCCTGGCCATCTCTGCTTGGCTGGTTTGAGAGAGAGCAAGTGCTTCATCTTAGGTGAGGCACATCCTCTTTCAATTTTTTTTTCTTTTTTTGGGGGGGGGGGGGCTTAATTATTAGTTTTTAACCTAGTTATTATTCAAATGATCCCTTTTAGGGGCTTCAATGTATTGTATTAATATTTCCCTTTTTTACTCTGACTGTTTATTAACGGAGATCTCAAAGTGTCTAATTATGGACACTGGAAACAAGGGTAAAACCATATTATGCAGGACAGGCGCAGTGGATTATTCCAGTGTCCAGTGACAGATTTGATGCTTTTCCACACTGTTAACTTCAGAAACCAGCCTGCCACTGTTTCCCAGTCAGTTAACAAATTCAGACAGTGCAGCGTGCTGGAAAATGTTTGCTGTTGTTGTTGTTGTTTCTGCCTCAGTTACCTCTCTGTTTTCATTAAAACACACCAAAAGCCTATTTAGAAAAAAAAAGAAATTATATTTTATAAAGGGTTATATAAAGGGTCTCCAACACATTTAGAATATCTCTCTGAATGAATGAATTAATGTAAAAATCACTGCATGTAAACCATGGCCACTGAATCATTTGACTTAAATAAAACTAATTTATTTAGAGGTTACCACGTAAAGTATATTTTAGGTGACCTGCAAACACGTTTTTTGTGTAAAAAAGTGTCAGAGTTAGAGGTACAGTACAAAAGCCTACTCAGCATTGTACACTGTAAAATAAAAATATATCACCAATAAGTTATGACAACATATATTTTTACATTAACCCATCAAAACAATTAAGCAATTTTCAACTTTTTTTGGTATGTTATAGAAGATTCAAAAAAATGTTTAAAGTCAGTTTAATGTAAGTTGAATTAAAGTTCATTTAAGTTGAAATTACTTAAATAGCCAAGTTGATTGTACTTAATAAAAAAAAATTATATATGCACACCAAAAGAGTTTGTAAACCTGATTTTCAAAGCTCAGAGAGGGGCTGCAAACGGTTTCGTCCTTACAGCGGACATTAAAAATGAAACTGAAAAAACTCCAGCCCAAACCTCGAATTGTAACAAACTTGCTAATTCCAAGTCACTTTCTCCTTGAAGTGAACTGAAGAAACTGATACAATACCAGGCAACCAAAACACAGATGTGACCGCTAACATGACATCTAACGAGTTCTGACGTCGAAACCCTGGGAAAAAGAGACAGAGAGAAAAAATGATAACGCATCTTTAAATATTGTGATTTGACTTTGAACAAAGTGACTTTTGAAGTGAAAGGAGCCGTTTCCCCCGTTTTCATTTTTCCCCCATATTTTAATGCTCCCCCGCTCTATCATGCAAATCCCCATTCAAATTATTCGAGTATTAGAGCCCTCAGCACTAATGTCACAGAGACAAAATGAGATGGGGGACTTAAGCACCTAACGAACAATGAAATTTCAAAGCCCTGGGACAGGACAATTAAGCAGCAGGCTTAGCCAATGATGAAAATTTATTGCTATCTAATACATATTTCTATTTTCTGAACACTAACCAATTTGAATGTGATTAAGGGGGGGGAGGGGTCTGTTCATTAAAGAACAGCAGCTACAGAGGTCTATATTGGAGGTTCTTTTGATGTTAAATTACAAATATGCACATGAAATCTTATTTATTGTCTTTTTCGGCTGGCATTGTTTCTTTCGGTGCCTCTTAAATGGCTTTTTAACCCCACTCACTCTGATTCAATGGGGAAGTGTTAATGAGAGAATCTGAAGAGGAGACGCTTTTGGAGGTCTGGGATTGAGAATGTTACGTTATCGTTTTATTCTCTGCCTTTTTTTTCCTTTCATCTAAATGAAATTGGCCCTCCATTGTTCAGACACTGGCCTTTTTGCTGTTATCAGAACCCCGGGGTTTGACACGATCAGGGGCCTTAGAAGGGCAAAAGAGCCAGGGCTGTCTGGGAACGACCTTTGCGCTCGACTGAAGCCAGATATTCCTGATCTGGACGCTCAGCTCTTCATCAGCCTGTAATTCGCTCCTCAGGAGTGAGTTTTGACATAAATATGATCAAATGTCACCTAAAGAGCAGAGAACAATGGCTGAAAATGGCACCAGCACTATAGGGCATCTGACAATAGTGTCTTTCTGAGCAAGGTACTAATGTTAATTGCACACTTCTGATAATAGACCTCGAGAACGGTGTTGAACTGGAGAAACCGTGATGGCCGAATTCAGACAGATATTCTACTTCTACTTCAAACACTGAGCTGAATGCAAAAAGGAGAGGGAAAGACAGGAAAATGAGAAATTTGGTATGGAATGCAGGAATTCGGGGAACGACTGAACAACGGGGTCTTTGTTATTTACCCGGACGTGAAAAAAGTCCTAATTTCCAGCGCTATGAAGCAAGATGTGCGCACACATCTCCCTCTCTCTGTGCAGAGGGTATGTGCCGATTAATTCCCTTTAATAAATGCAGTCTCAGGCACAGTTTAACAGGGATAAAGGACATTTTCATTAACTTTCTTTATATTTAATGTTCAATTAGTCCTGGGTATAACTGGACACTAATAAGATGGAAATATGGGCAGGAATTAATGTTCCTTCAGGAATAGACCCCTTGATTGGTTTTCACCCCGTGGTGCTGCAGAACCCTCGGTCCATGCCGTGCACGACTGCCTGAATTAAACAGTAAAAAAGTGTGTTTACTGATGCATACGTGTATTGACATGCATTCATAAGATGATATTATGTATACAGTATATAATATGATTTACAGATGTTGATTGAGGTTGATTAGATTTTGAAGTGGAAATAAATGTATGGGCATTAGTGATGCATGATAGATTTCAAACATCAAAGAAGCGTTTCTTATGAAATCTCTTTGTGTTGTGCTGTCCTGCATGCAAAGTCAACATACAATACGACCAGTGTAGTCCGATTCACAAATAAATGACTCTTGAATCAGATTGTTTATTGAATATTTCAAGAAGGCATCAATACATTGAATTCGGTATCAAGGATATTTGCAAAAACAATTTATATACAGTATATAGTATATATATATACACACACACATAACATGTACATTATATCTGACCTAATCTATAACTAAATACATAAATAATACACTTTTTTATGTTTGTTTTTATTGAACATTATTATTGAATTTAAATATTCAATACTATTATTGAATAGTTAATTGTAAACATGAATAATTATTCTAAAAAAAATCTCTCTCTCTCTCTGTACACAGACACACACACACACACACACACACACACACACACACACACACACACACACACACACACACACACACACACACACACACACACACACACACACACACATATATATTTATATATATGTTATAGATAGAAAAACACTACTAAAATTAAGTAACGAAGAGTAAAGTTAATAAATTAAAAATATAATTCCACAACTAAAATAAACTCCAAATATATAGTGAATGTTGTTCACAGACAAATTTCTGAAAGTGAATTGACGTGTTGAGTTGTTCTTAGGGTCACACATAATTATTGGATTACAGTATTTCCCTGGAGTGCAGCACAATTTGTTCTGTTATCTGTTGTTGAGACTACAATTCTTTATGGACTGAGTGTCTCAAGGCTTTAATGTTCTGCTTAGCACTATTTTCTCCAAAAACCCTTTAAGATATCAATTTCACAGATATTGAAAATAGAATGGCATTGAGACATGCTTTCACGCTAAACAGGAAAATATAGTGTCGGCATCCTCAGTCTGTGTATTCTCGCTGCTTTATTGTTTTTGATGTGTGGTAATGGCGATTACAGGCCATATTCACAGCGGAAATTGAAATGGCATGGAGCGCGACATCTGTTTTACAAATAATTTTCGAATGCGACAAATACACACAGACTCATACTTTGATGGTACGCAGGAGCACACAGAAAGTTCTGCGTGTTCTGCCACCTCTCCTCACGCAAAGCCACATCCTCTCGGATGTCTTCTCAGTCCTGCCGCAAGAGTTTAAGAGTCATGGCGGCCAAAGGAAAAGGCTGGCTCAGGGAACATATGAGGAAAGACCCACCAGAGAGAGAAAAGAAGAAGGGAGGGCACCAAAAACAACTGGAAAGAAACATGGTCCAAAGGAAGCACGACCCTTGAGTTTCTGGCTTGTGGAAAAGCATTGAGAGTGTTACTTTCTGAATCCCTCCCTGTCTGGGAGGGAGACGGACGGGAGGCGCACGGGGAAATCCCGAAGCAGCCACTAAAATGACCTGTTCTCTGGGAGAGGAAGCGAGAGAGAGAGAGAGAGTGCTGGTCGGGGTCCAAAGACAATGACCTCATCACTGTGTGCCATCATGAGTGGAGGGCAAGACACACACACACACACACACACACACACACACACACACACACACACACACACACACACAGTGAAACCCCAAACTGTGTTTACACCCACTCAAGGTCACGATAGGGCGGGCAAATTCCGGCTATAATGGTTGACACTTTGTGTGAGAGCTGAATATGGTTGCCTGTTTCAGCAAAAAAATAAATAGGCAATTGTGATATAAAGTTTAAAATAAGAAATGAAGTCTCACTATGAGATATAAAGTCACAATTGTGAGAAGTCACAATACTGAATTAAAGTCGTATTGTGTGCTTCAAGGGAAAATGAAGTTGCAATTCCAACTTCATTCCAATATAACTGCCCACTGACGGATGTACTGTAAAGTGCAAAAATTTGTGACATATGGAGATAACAATCGGACAATCGGAATCAGAATTGCAACTTATATTGTGTCGGATTGCAAGATATAAAAGTCACTTTTTACAATTGTAAAAAGATTTAGTCAAGTCAAGTCAAGTATATTTATATAGCGCTTTTCACAATATAGATTGTATCAAAGCAGCTTCACAGTATCAATCAAAATAACATAACAATGTTTGTTTCTTAGTGGAAAAAAGATCCACGTTTGGTAGGGCTGATCAATGGTATTAATGCTTGGTTAATTAATTTGAATATCTCCAACTGAGCAAGCCAAAGGCATTGCTATACAGACTGAGATATTTAGTCACAATTATGAAAAAAAAAGTTGCAATTCTGAGATATTAAGTCGTACTGCAAGATATAGTAACATTGTGAAAGATGAAGATAAGCCGTGACATACAAAGATACAATGCTGAAAAAATAAAGTCACAATTCTAAGATATAACACCGCTTAATATTTGCAAGATGTCCACTGCAAGATAAGTCACATTGTTGAAAGTATGTCACTTTGTAAAGAAAATACGCACCTACAGACTGAATATGTAATATGCATGCACATGACGTCACAACTTTCACAAATTTGTGTTTTTGTAGTTTACAGGAGATTGTATCATTTTCAAAAAAAAGTGCACTTTGAAATCCGTTTTCAAAAGTTTAAAACCAATTCAGAGAAAATAAAGTTGCAATTCTGAGTTATTAAGTCGCACTGCAAGATATAAAGTTATATTTTCAGATTTAGTCAAATTGTGAGATATGTAGGTGCAATTACATTTAAATTAATTAATACATTCATTAATTAATAAAGTTGCAATATAAAGTCACAATTACTTTTTACTTCTCAGGCAGCAACATGCTTCCATATCTGCCTGTGTTTCACAGGGAGAGCTAGTTGCAGACCTAACTGACTATGTGCTCTATGCTAAATATATTTCCGTCAGGACCACTTTGAGAATTACATTTATTGACAATCTTTGGATTTGGCGAGAGTCTTAGGGCTCTAAGGTGCTCGAGCTGCTATACTAGACAGCTTGAGATACATCCTTGAGACACAAATCCGCCAAGTCTTTTTAACAACCAAATGTTTCTTAGCATATGTTTACAGAAGGAGACACAATGATTACATACATAGAGTTTCTATACAGAATCCACTGCTCTATTAAGAAGATGCTAGAAGGTGAGAGGTGGGTGTAAATGTCTGTGCGACAGACTGCAGAGCATTTGTTGAATGAACTTAAATTCTATAGTTGATTAGAGTAGGTGGAGTAACAAATCAGCTGAGCGTACGCTGATATTGTTTACCCATCACTGGTCTGCCTGAACTATGCTCGAGTTCCATTCGATCACTCAAGCTCTATTTGAGGACATTTTAGAGTGGGAATGGTACAAGCGGGTGACCTTGTTGTGAAAGTTCAGGAATCATGACCTCCTAAAATGGCCTTGGGGAGCACTGTAAATCCATGCTGTTGTCATGCACCACTGTGCCAACAAAGCGCAAGTGTTCCCCCGGTTTCAAGTGAGACACACAGGCATTCAGCAGTAAGCCTATATTCCTGACCACAATCATAAATATCTCTAATTGAAGAGGCATGCATAGGCAAGGGTGGGTGAGGGATGAAAAACAAGGATTTACCTCTTTAAAGACACCTCAGCCTTACTGGATGAGTGATGTCGCTATTTAGCGTGTAATTTCGCCCACAGAGACGAGTGGCCATCTTTAATGTGATTATTAAGGGAAATGAGTGCGTCAGATCAGATAGGGCCGGCGTTTTAATTTGCCTCCCATTTTGTCTGTTAGTGAGGCACAAGGCTCCCTCGGGGAGAGACGATGATAAAGAGCTTCAGCGTAAATAAGCAATCCCTCTCCTTGAGCAGAACAGATAAATAAAAAACGCATAATAAAGCACATTTCAGCATGCAGCAGGGCCTTAAGGAAGCACTGGTAAATGGAAACTAAATGCATTGCATAAACTGTCAAAAAAATTCTTTTTTTTTTGTTTGTTGTACCATAAAAAAAGCTCATATAACGCCCTTTTACATAAGTATTTTAAAATTAGTAATGCACAATATTATAATTCTGGCCAATTTAGATCTCAAAAATCTACAAATAACAAACTACTAAATGCTTCACAAGAGCATTTAGGCCAAAAAATCTCTGATATCAGCCAATAACTGATATATTGCGCACCGCTATTTTAAAATAATCATGATAATAAAAACAAGACACAATATGAGTTTACGTGGGAAACAGAAAAATATGCAGCTTGACGGGGGTCTGGATTTATGATTATCATTTAGAAAGACATTGCCTTTGCATCTATTAGAAGGATAGCGTTTCAGTAATTAAAAACAAATAATTTAATTCCACAAAGTTCCAAACCACAATTCAATAATTAACTCTTAAACTTTGTGGCTTAAGATTTGGTTCTTGTACATCACAAAGTGACAATATCTGTGATTATAGGCCTAATTTGTGTGAAATGCAAACTTGCGTCTGAAAAGCCTATAGTGATATTATCAGTTTTACAATTAACTAACAATAACAGATAACCTTGGAATCCTCCTACACTCACGGCCACAGTAATCGGCCTCCAGTCGTCCCCTGTATTGTCTACGGATGAGAACGTTCTGAGCAGATTTCACTGCAATTAAAATGCATACAATGCCATTTAGAGCAGAACAAGATGTTTTTGTTTGACTGCTTCTGGGTGATTCTCCCCCCAAAAAGCTTTTTATGGAGACAGCCAGGCCTCGGGTGGAGGGGAGGAGGGTTGGCTTGCAGAAAAGTGGAATCAATTTCTTGATTAAAAATGGCCTTTTTCCTCCTCCTTTTCACTCGCAGGCACATGGAACATAGACACGCAGGAAAACATGCCGTGAATCCATATGCCTCAATATAAAGTGTTGCATCATTGTTAATTCCGTTCATTAGTCTCTTCCTAGATGGAGGATTTAATTTGTGGTTGTCTTTTAGAGAGCTGGCGAACCAAACTGAATTTGCAGACACCTCTCCACACACCGACGTCTATGTTGTCAACCTCTCCTCAATTCATTTTTTGAGCCGCTCAATAAATCAACTGAGATTACAAACAGAGTTAAAGATAGGTAATTAAATAGAGACCCTTCAGTCGCTCTCTCATGCTTTCTCTCTCTCGTAAACACAAGGCAGTGCACATACAGAGTATTTTATTCACTATTTTTAAGTAAAAGTGTGTTTATGACTAATTTAAATCAATTATTTTCTGGTCAGGCAGTAAGTTGCCTTATTTACTGTAATTTACGATCTAAAATTGAATGAAGTATTGGCTTTGTTTAAGTTGTGTTAAAATACATTCAGTAGAACCAGAAATGGCGTTAATACCCCTTAAATAATAAATTTGCTTAAAACTTTAACAAAAAAATTATATCCATAATATTTTTTATGTGTAATGTGTAATCATTTTAATAATAGGAATAGGTACCCTAAGTTTTCCATCCACAGAATATAGTTAGATTGCATTAAATTCGCAAAATTGCATTAAAAAATATTTGCGAATAAAGCAAAATCCACATGTGAGATCCTGTGCAATGAAAGCAAACCAACATTTGAGATGTTGAGCAATAAAATTGGTCCACCTGTTGAGGCAAAGTCACATGACTTTTAGTTGTGCATCAAGGGATTTATTCCGTAAATTTGTTTCCATTGTAGTTTATGCGCATGTCTTCTTATCGGATTAATTTTTTTTTGTCCACCTCAATCGGAGCGCACATGTTTTTGTGCGCATTTTTAGAATTTCAGTGCATCTTGGCGTTTCTATACAATGTTTTTTTTTTTAAATCCAATATCTCAAAATGTGCATAAAAATAAGTAGATGGAAACCATTTTCACAATATAGTACGACCTTCTACTTTATTGGTGCATTACAGTACCTCAGCTATTCCAGTAAAATATTAATATATATATATATATATATATATATATATATATATATATATATATATATATATATATATATATATATTTGACGTATAATTATAACAAAACTAATCAGTCCAATTTGCTTTCAATTTCTTAATGAAATATGACTGACCAGAGTGACAACACTTAAAATCTGCATTGTAGAATATGAATGGTTGGAATGAAGTAGTAGTTGTTGTTTCCTTTAAATACTGACTAAAAAAAAAAAACTTAAAATTCAGCTTAAATCCTTATAATAATAATAATAATAATAATAATAATAATAATCGTAATGAAAAAAAAAAAAATAGTACCAAGGAATACACAGGCTACATGAAACTCACTGCAATTTACTTTGGATAAAAGTGTCAGTCACATGAATAAATGTAAAATGATGTATAAACAAACAGTTTAAAATGTGTTATATCATGTGCTGTATCATTGAGCCCAACCTTAGCTGTCATTCTGCCATATCATGGAGCCCCACCTCATTCCCATCGTAATTAAACCAATAGTCGGTTTCAATTAGAGCGCACTTTTTTTCCTCCACATGCCTTTATAGAAAAATTAATTAGTCAATTAGCCAATTAACATCTGAACAGGGCTTTGTGTTAACAAGCCTTTTACAAGCAGTGGTAACCCTTCAGTAATGACACCGAAGCCTGCTGGCATCCAGGGACTCTTATAGAGTGCACGAGCTCCCCACTGCTTGCGTAGTGACAGCTTGGCTTTCCATCTGGTCCACATTACGAGAACACTAGCATTAGGGAAGAAAGCCGAAACAAAAACAAATACAAAATAATCGCTGTTTGTTTTCCATGCGCAGCATATTTATGCACATCTTCCAGCCAATGGCCCTCTTGTACAGCTATAATAATTTGGCCGCTGCTTTCCTGCCACCAGTATAAATAAAGCTGATAGATTCAAGTAATGGCTCCCGGTTCAAATAAACAGAGAGAGACCCTTACGATTTGTCTTCCCCCCTGCTCTAAATCATATTTGTGTACGAGATACATTTCCTTCGCAATAGATTCTACTGCCGTGCGTGTGCCTGCGCCTGTTGTCAACATATTTTGGACTAAGTAAACGCTACATACCTTGTGTCTAAGCCAGACACAACAGTTTTGCAGGGGTGGCGCACAACTGGCGAAGGAGGCTCAGAACTTGTCCGAGAGTGTCCCAAAAAGGATCTTTCATGTGAGGATCGAGTGCAATTTACAACAACTCTGCTGATAGCACGTAGCAGCTTGCACTCTATTTAGAAGCGGAAAAAAGCCAAAGGCTCCTTGAGAATGTTTATTTTCTCATCCCGTCCTACTAAACCATCCCTAAAAAGGGAGAGCAGCTGTTTATAGGTTGTTTGCAGACCAAACATTGTTTTCTGTCTCACATTTTTTTCCATGGTAACTTACACAAAACCCAAATAAGCAAAGACAAGTGCTTTTAACAACAAGTGCCATTATTATTCAGACGGGCAAACTCGGAATCACACAAAACACTCGTGTGCCTTAGGGACGTTTTGGACCTTTTTGTTTTTTTTACAGTCATCGCAAATTTAATGCAAGGCAAAAAGCAATTGTGATACGCATATAAAGTGAGCAGGCAATAGTCCCATAGGATTTCAGCCAGAGGTGGTCTGCTTCTCGACATTATATCATCTCACATTGCTCTAAATGCTTCTGAATTGCTTAAGCTTGATTTCCAAGGCTCTGTCAAGAAACACACATATCTGTTTTCTCTCCTTGGTGGCTCAGCAATTCAGAAATTCAGTGTAAACAGGGTCCATGTTTTCACCTTACATGGGCATGCGGTGCACAGCATGTTGGTGTGTTATGTATGGGGTAAATAGATTCACACAATTACCCTCATTATTAACCTATTCTGACAGATGTGCGTGTCCGTGGTGGGGCTGCGCTGAACAACTTTCGGTTCCACTCCGTGAAATGTTAGTGCTTCACCTTTAAGATTAAAGGCCGGGTGTAAACAACACTCTAGGAAAGGCTTTAACAGTTCAGATGTGACAGCACTAGCTCTATACAGACTGTTTTATGTAACTAGTATCTTCAGGAAACAGAGCGAGCGTAGAAAGGTTTTGGTCTAGATGGGATTTATTGCTCAGAGGTTCTGCTTTAATAACTAAAGAGACCTAATGGGGTTCATTTTTGACTCAGGGGTTTCTCCTAAAATGTATATATAGACACACGCATTCAAAAATAGTTTGCAAGTTACAGTACTTATGGATAGCATGGATAACATCACTTTTTAAGTTCTAATTTTAACATGCATGCATATATAAAAGTCACGTTTTAATTCTCATTGCGTACTGCAAAACTTTAAATTCACTGTAAGTAGTCAGTTTGAACCATTAAATTAACATGTATATCTCCTATATGAAAATTGATAATCAAAGTCAAAGGAACACTTATGTCCAGCCTACAATCTGAAGTGATATTACGACCTAATATTACGGCGTAATATTTAACACTTTTTTAACAGCACGGGGAAATTTTCCAAGCCTTTTTTAATTAATTTCCATCATTCTCTCTCCCTGACACTAAAGGCACTATGGACACAGATTAGGGTGGGTGTCCATGAAAAATTAACAGGTTTATCTTTAAACTCGGACAACCCCCGGCCTTGTGATATATACTACTTTTCCCCCTTTCATTTTCTTTCCGACTCTTTACTTTTCTGAGTAGAGGGAGGAAGCCTAGTAAAATGAAGCTGTGATTAAGTTGATATATTCCAGATAATAATAACAGAGTGACTATTACACATTGGCGTTAGGAGAGAGTTTCCCGTTTTTTAGCCCTGCCCGGAGTGGAGCGGGGAGCTTCCAGAGGAAGGAGTGTGTGTAGTGTCAGACCTGAAGGACTTGAGGAAGAAGCATCCGAAAATGTGGAAGGGAAACTGGCAGGCAACCTCTCTCATCCTGTGGAGGACACTGACTCTCCCCAACATGTCAAAGTCAGAGGATCTTGAGTACTTTATGATATTTGTAAATTTGTCCAACAGTAAATATTTGTAAAAATGCCACTCATTCTCATTTATAATAATGCAGCTAATTATTAGAAGGAATAGTTCACTCACAATGTTGTTTCAAAACCATATTCCGTTATTTTTTCACTGGAACACATTGAAAAAGAATATTTACGCAGCTCTTTCCAACTGCAGTTCATAATGACCAGCCCCAAAAACTACAAAAACATCATAAAAGCATCATAAAAAGTCATTTCAACTTGTGCACAAATTAATAGTCTAAAGCTATTTGATAGCTGTTTATGACAGTATGGGGATTTTTTTTTCCAAAGCACTGTTTTGCATCAACTATTGCATCAATTTAGATACAAACAATTGTGCCATTTTTTCAAATCTGTCAATAACACTGATGCAAAATTGTTTTCTTTTAATCTACATGTAAACATCTTAATGATGTCAAAGGGCGTATGTGAATCAGTATGTGAATAATCTGGATATTGACATGCCATTTTTGAATTTGGACCCAAATATTTGGTGTCAACAACACGGATGGCATGCCCAACATTTTTTATTTATATAGATGCAAACATCTAGTATTCGTATTGCATGGAACAAACAGTAGCATATGGGTTTTGAAACAGAATCATTTTTTTCCCCCATTTTGGGTGAACTGTTGCTTTAAAGTCCTGATGTTGTTTCACATTTCTAGTTTATGCATTTAATAAAGCCAGAGTTACTGAGCTTTATATCAAAATGAAAACCCTCTCCATTAGGTACTGATACTGTGATTTAATATTTCTCAAGAGTGCTTCAGTATTGGAGATTTATGTCCTATTCACACGCAGGGAAGATCATATATTTTTCAAGAGGATACATGTAAGCAAAGTGTGCAAGAGGTCAGACGTGCAGTGGGGGCATAGAGGAGGTCAGAAGTGACGAGCTGTATGCTCCATAAGATCATAGACACCCCTCCAGGGTGGATAACTCAGCTGGTGGGACAGGAAGCTCAATAACCTGCAGTGCCAGGGTCAGTCACACTGCCTGAGGCAAGAGGACACCTACTGGCAGGGTACAAAATGGCCCTGACCCAGGCAGCCACACGAGTTCAAGTCAAGTGTCTGTGTAATGCTTAACGGGGAGAAAAATATGTGAATCTAGACCTATAGAAAAGCTTTGGGGCCTTTATATTGCCTCCATTCAACTGGTTCTGTGCACATAGACTCATGCAAAAAGGGTAGAGGGAGCTGTTTCCTCACATCAGCTACAGTAATAGACTAAGAATTTAAAATTCTGTTATGTATCAGCTGTATTTGTCCATATGAAATTCATCAGGATCCAAACATCACAAAAAGAACATACATCTTTAAAACTCAACTGGTATATTCTAAGTCTTCTGAAGATAACACAATCGCTTCCTATGTTGAACAGATGAAAATTGAAGCCGTTATTCAGTCAAGTCAAATCAAAACATTGATAAACACACACAGACGGACATCAAATATAGCTGCACAGACCTCAAACGTAAACTAATATCAAACCTCATTGGTTCATGTACATCACTTGACCAAATATCATGACATTTGAAATATAATTTTTTACCATTTTCAACATTTTGAGGTTTATGTTGCCATTGCTTCACTAGATTAATTTCTTTTTTAGAGCTTGGCAGTTTTGGGTCCTGTTGACTTTCATAATATGGACAAAACCAGCTGGAAAATTCAGTCATACGACTTTGGAACAACATGAAGGTAAGTAAATGATGACAGATCATGTTTGAGTCAACTATCGCTTTTCCTTTAGTTCCTCAGAACATTTTCTAGATGTGTGACCAGTGACCACTTGCATCAGAAATTATTTTCTGAAAGTATGGCAAATATCCTGCATTTTCTAAATTAAACTAATCGTTTTTCCCGACAAAGTTCAGGGCTGCATGGAGACTTCACAGACCAAAACATAGTGAACTGACGAACGAGACCGCATTTTATAGCATTGATGCAGGGGCTGCTGGGACTTTTTCCTGAATAGCTGACATTCTATCGGACAGAATGGAGACTTTTCTTCCATTGTTTTGTTTCTCTCTATCAGTGTTTCTTCTTTCTCGCTCTCATTTGATGGTTTCACCAGATTCTGACATCAGAGGAAGACTGACAGTTGACATTCTCCTTTTTACAATCCATGCCATACCTTTCTCTCTTCCTTCAGATCAGGAGGCACAACTGTCAGGGGAACAGGAAGGAGGAGGGATGGGAGTGACGTGGCATACGGGCTCTTGTTGTATGCCATCCTATCTCTGATTTCAAGGCAAAAGCAAATGCACGGCAAGCCCACAGGTAGAGCTATTGACAGATGCGGGGCAGCTCTGTGCTATTGTGTTGACAATGACGGCTGCTATCGGGGCTACACATCAGTGTTGTTCTCTTTGCCGGGTTTTGCTGTTTGTTTCCCGACCGTAAGCGATTATTTCCTCTTTATCAAGGTCAGAGTCGACATGGGACTCTTGCAAAGACACGGCCCTCTCTATCACCTGCTGTGCCTGTCTGTGAGGGTGGAGGTCTCTCTTATGTTTGTTCTCTCTCTTCAGGGCAAATCACTCCCTGTTTCTTGGCCGACGTTCTTTTTTTAAAGTGTGCATGGAAATGTTTCCATGGCTGGAAATGCTGCAGTTGTAATCGAATTTGTCCATGTGGAAATGCAACACATACAAAAAAAAAAATTGCCTGGTATTTTGTATACATGTCAGATCACATGAGTGTTAAGCTAAATTGGGGCCATTTGTGCATTGTGTGCAAGAGACGGAAGAGAGATTCACACAGACATTAATCTCGCTCTCACAGCACACATCTACTGTATGCAGTTATTCTAGGCAGAAAAGCAAAGGAATAATGCTGTATAATAGTTTAAATCTTTTTTTAAGTAAAAACTGAAGGTTACACTATTTTGAGGTGAGATTATTACAGTGTAATTGCACAAATAAGTACTGAGTAATAATAATTAACTACATGTACTTAATATAGGGTTAAGGTTAGGACTTTATTTAGGGCTAGTTACTTATAATTATGCATACTTTACTGTTATTACTATAATAAGTACATCTAACGTCTAACTACGTCACTTTAAAATAAAGTGCTACCAAACTGAACTTTTTAAACTAAATGACAGATCACTAATTTAAAATAATGTTTGGAATGGCCAAACCTTGCAGAAACTAACAATGATCAGTTAAGTAAAAAATACCTGACAATATGTTCAGAACATAATACTAGGACAATGAATTTCCACTTAAAGAGATGAGGTTCATCTGGAGAGAACAGACCTCCATGGAAAAAAAACTCCATGGAAACATGCATACATGTATGAAAGTCTTGTGGAAATAGTTGACACGTGGTGGAAGTGTTATAGCATGAATGCGTCTTACCAATAAAGTAACAAAAGAAAGCCAATATCAGTCTACCTGTAGCTGAATAGGGTGACTTAAACTGTGATAAACAAAACTCATTTTGCTTGAATGTTTGGTGCACTTAAATTCAAACTAACTTCAAGGCACTCTTTGCATTTTAAAAATATTTTTTTCCTTTTTTTTATATAAGCCAGTCAGCTGAACATAATCTAGAGTGCATATTTGCATACTCATGTTCGCTTTTGTCTGTTTTGTGTATCACATTTCTCACATTTGTGTATTTTTATGAATGCTCCGGCTGAGTATAAAGTTTATGTCTATTCTGTGTTTTGTATTTTCAATAGAGCTGACTTGACTAAATCCATGACATTTCAAAGATGAATAATATAATATTCGAAACAGCTGCGATTTAAATGCAACAATTGTCTCAATGGCCCAGCACAATAGAAATGTTAAAGTTCTAATTAATTCCTTTCCTGATAAGTGCTGCAAATCACTGCAATAAGAGTAGCGGTAATAATAGCAATAATGAAAGTCTGAGTTCTGAAATATCAGATAATGCATTGGGTCTTAATGCCTCTATAGCTGTGATAACATATGTGCTGGGAATAGCCAAAAAAGGTGCCATACAACTGAAGTAATATGTGTTATTGAGTTTATTACTCTAAAATTACATGGTCTTCACAAACTCACACAGGATACAATTGAGCTGTAAGCCAGCTGTCACACCCATGATAAACTCAATAGCTTCTGGACAGAATTGACTCACAGATGGTACAATACCTGCTAAACAGCTAACAGTCCACATCTCATATCCCCTGCGCTCTGATAAATGATGAAACTGTTGATAAAATCTCATGTGACTCAAGTTGAAACTTTGATGCAAGATGAATAAATAATGATTTATAAATAACTATTTTCTGACATTTCTTATTTTAGGTGTTTCAGTATTATGTGTAATTGTAAGTAGACGGATATGACATTTATTAACGCAATAAGCGACAAAGGGTTATGCATTACAGCTGTTTCACCATAGAGTGGTCTTAAAACAAAAAAACCACAAAAAAAAATCCTAAAACAAACTTGAGGCTCATTGCTTTTTAAAAAGGTTCAACAAGACATGTCAAATACATGTAATAAATACATTTAAAGAATAAAAACGTTATAATTTAGAAAAATGAAAAATGTGAATAAAAAAAATAAAATCTGTTTTATAAGACTTATTAAAAAAATCGATTCATCTGTAAATATTTGACATGTACCTTTGTTCTCAAAAGACTGGAAAAATGACCAAATGAATATAAAATGACATCAGCTTGACAGCTGGAAACTGGTTTTCAATTTATATTTGATTTCTTCAATACCTCGCTGTCCTCAAATTAAATGACAATGTGAGAGTCTCTGTATTTCTCGTTCTCTCGCACATACCTTTATCACAGCATGTCGTCTTTTGGACTTTTTACGGACAGAGACATTGTTGGCATTATAGGGGTTACACGAGGCCAAAAGCAGCTCCTTTCTTTCCAGTTAACTTCTTCGATTGATCTATTACACTGTGGCCATAAACCAGACAGATAAGGAGCTCCCTAGCTTTTTGGTAGATTGCACGGTGCTCTTGTTCTGAGGTTAGTAATAACTTTCAAGTGTGGGACACGGCAAATGGACATTGGCACGACAGAAAAAGAAAAAGAGATTTATCTATCTAATGGATAAAGTCTCGGACAGAGCAGCGTCATACCGGAGCGAAAGCTGAGTGGCAGAGGAAGGGGTCGGGGGGCTTTATTCCTGGGGAAATGAGAGATCTGGAATCCGTCGACACCTAGATGGATGAGAGCGTAGTTAGGAATTGATGACCTTCTATCTATCTGCCACACATATTTGTAGAGAAAATGCTAGACTCGGATTCAGGTCCATGCTGTGCAGGTGTATTCTTATTTTTCTTTCTCTGGGGGCAAATGCCGAGGCGAGAGATATATTGCATCTGTCATGTTAAAAAACACGAAGGACTCACCATCATGTCGTTTACAAAAGAAGAGATTTTAAAGAATGCATTGGTTGCTCTTTTTCCATCAAATTGCAATAACTGGAGCTATCGAATAATCAAAAAAGTCCCAAAAGCAATAGATCAACATTAAAATTATAAATTTAGGTCATTAAAATGACCAAAATTCACAAAACATAATCTATACAAGTCACTGGGATGAATCAAAATTCCCAATAGGAGCCATGTCTAATTTGTGATTGGATCAATTGATTTAGATCACAAATCCAACTGAATTCAACTCATCGATCAATAGATTACTTCCTCACACAAAGTTAACATATGGTTTCAGAAGACTTGGAATATAGCGCACAAGCTGTTTGAATCACTTTCTTGATACTTTTATAATGCTTTCATTTCATTTTCATTAACGTAATAAAGTAAACCTAAGTTTCTTCAATCCAGTAAGTGTTAATCTTGATATATTACCAACAATCGAAAAGTTATTACTATATTTACTTTATAAAAACCAGTAAAGATTTCAGAGTAAAAAGACATGTGACACAAATGGATGTTTTTAGAATGATAGTAAAAGGTCTACTTTTACTTGCTAAAAAAAAAAAGCAGATGACAGAAGGCATGTATTGAATTGTGTACAACAGTTGTGATCAAGTTGATAATTAAAGGCATTAGAAATTTGCATATCAAATACAACACAGCTATAGGCTTTATAGGGTTAAAAAGTCACTAGTACATTTTTCAAAATATCTCCTTTAGTGTTCAACAGAAGATGATTCTACAGGTATGGAATGACATGAGGGTGAGTAAATGATGACAGAATTTTCATTTTTGGGTGAACTATCCCTTTAAGCTCTCCCTCTCTCTCTTTCTCTTTCTGTCAAGCATCTTACTGCCATCAAAGTCAAACTCTCCAAAAGGCCTAAATTACGCATGCTGTGCAGGCCCTCTCGCCGGCCTGTGATATGTTTAAGCCAATCCCGTAATAAAAGATGCGGCCATACATATTCATGATAGGAATCTAGTAATTAGTGAACACCCCCCACAACACATACACACACATGCACACATTAAACACACACGTACACCACTCAACCTCATGCATATTTATTGCTGTGGCCCGGCAAACAAAGACACTGGCAGTCCGGGGCATTCTCCATTAACACAGGCAGCAGCGTGTGATGGTGGTGATAGCAGGCCTGCCACTCATAGAGGCTGCGTTCAGGGCCCACGCGTCCCCCCTGCGCCAGAGAGTGGGAGGAGGGGGAGCGAGAGAGGATCTCCTCACTGGTGGCTGCCTTTCCTCTTTGAGTCCCCTAATTTCCACTTTGCTGAAATGCAACCCGGCATCATTATTGCATCAGGATTGAAAGGCGGCTATTGAAAGCCTCTCTGCAGTGTCAGGAGCTCTACACCAGCGGGACGCTCCCAAAGGGACGAGCCCTGGAGTAGTACACACATGAATGCAAGCACATACGAAGCAAAACAAACACGTACGGTTTCATGCGCACATACAAAGCAAAAGGTGCAGATGAGTCATATATGCACGCCGGTCATATATCAAATTTAACAAGACAACCTGCTGATGCGCATCATGCCAGTCCTGTCATTTAGCCTTGTCTCAAATTAAAGGTGCAGTCTGTAAGAATGACAACTAGTGGTCAAAATAGGTACTGCAGTCCAATTCAAAATATCTGAGATCGTCGTTTCTCCCGCCACCTGCTCCTCAGACTGGACGGCACTCACACGGGTTGCCAGATTGAGCACACGCAACAGGAACAAGCGCAATGGACAATGAACAGGGTTCCTACAGGTTTCTTCAAGTTAAATTCCAGTCTTTTTAAGACCATTTATATAAAAAATTAATAGCTATTTCACGTCCCTACCAGCAAAGAAAAACAAAATCCTTCAACTTGTGTTCATTTATTTTTCAAATGTGGAATGGGTAAAAGATGATAAGCCAAGCAGGTGTGAGAAATAAAAATATTTCAGTAGGCCACAAGAAAGTTTGCCGAACAATGTTAAGTTGTGTTTTAACATTAGCTAGCTACTTATTCTATGCTGGGAATATGGGGAACTGAGAGACCCCTGAACAATAAACATTGAAAATAATAATAATAATCGTGGTTGACAAATTAAACTTTTGAGGAAAAATACAATACGGAGAAGTTACATACAGTAGTGTTAATTTTGACAGCAAATTTTGATTTAGTTTTAGTCTCAGTCTTTTGACTAAAAATATGACAAACTAATTTTAGTCATATTTTAGTCATCTGAATTGTTTTAGTTTTAGTCTAGTTTTAGTTGACGAAATACAATAAGATTTTAGTGATTTTTAGATTTTAGTTTTTTTAGATTTTCGAAATCTCCTGTAAACTAAATCTACAGTAGATTTAGTCGACTAAAATATAATGAGTTTAGGTAAATTGTAATGCGTTAATTTAGAATTTCTCTAAAATTTCCAAACCCATATACATAGAGAAAACATATATTAACCTATTAATATGAATGATTTTTAAGTTTCAACAAGCAATACAGATACAGATTTAACTACTGTGACTTAAAAAAATATCTTAAAATTAAATAAAACCACTTTTCCTAAAGTAAAACACAGTCTTCTTTTCAATGAATGATATATGCTTTCTTTATAACAACTTACATACATAATTCTTTATTCTTTCAAGCAGACAATTATTTGTATGAATTAAATATAATTAATCCTTATTAAAGCTATTAACAAACAGTAAATGCTTTTCTCTTTTTCTTTTGTTGCTTGATCAAAATGAATGACACAGACCGCATTATGTTTGTTGCCACTGTCACTTTAAGACATCAGATCATGTCCAATGACATGCGGATACGATTGCACTGATACACATCCGATACACTCACAACTGTTTAAGACATAACCAACATAGTTTACATGAACACTCTCCAAACCGAACATTTAGACATAATGTTGTGTGTATTTGTCCATTCAGACACGAAAGAGAGCTCAGTGCAGTACCCGCGTGCTGTATAGGTGTATATGTGCATGGCTCCACGCTTCGGGTTGGTGCGTGGTTGGTTTACATTTTTAACATTTTATGAGACCGTGGGGTAGATCAGCATGTTACAGTACAAATGTGTTCATCTACCACACACGCAGGACATCAGTTCTGACTGGATCGCTTCCCAGGTCGACACTTTCTAACATTTTCATCTAGTTTTTATTCGTTGACGAAAATCTCAATAGATTTTCGTCATAGTTTTTGTCATTTAAAACTAGGTTTTATTTAGGTAGCGTCTCGTTTTCGTCTGTGTAAAATGTCGTTGAAGAAAAGTTATTATTTTAGTCAATGAAATGAACACTGACATACAACACAATTTTTAAGACCCAGACATCAAAATTCAAGACCTTTTAAAGACTTTTTAAGGTATTATTTCCAAATTCATAAATTCAATGCTTTTAAGGCTTTTTAAGACCCCTTGGGAACCCTGAATGAAAATTGTCAAATTAGCAACGTACAATCACAGACCAAAACAAAAAACATTCCAGCCAGGAAACACATATTTCAAAGTAAAATAACTGGCTGTAGAAGTGTTTTTCAGAGAAACGAGTATGTGAACTTAACATGTTTCCTCAATATATGCAAACATATTATGGTATTTTTATGCTTTAGTAGAGTGAAAAAGTTACATACAGCACCTTTAAATTATAAACCAGATATGAACATGCTTGTTTTACCATATATTACAACAGGGTATAAGGCCTGATGCAATAGCACAGCCGTTGACAATTTTCTCGGTTTCAAATGCTCTCAAGATTATGGCGAACTCCTGCTTAAGAGGAAATATGTAATAATCCGGACATGAGAGTTATTAGACACTCAATCTGCTTGAAGCCCATTCATGCGTTCAAGCTGGCCATGGCTCGAGGTGACATCAGTATCAAGGGGCTCATTGATCTTCTGCTACAGTTTGTCTCAATATGTCTCATGTGTTACAACACAGGCGGACAGACTGATGCATACATCCAAACAAAAAAATGAGGGTTGATGACAAATAAGAAAATATAAAGATCTTTTGAAAATCTAGTTTAAAACACCTGTGCCAAGTTCTCTTTGTAAACATATTGGTTTCAAATGGTTTCGAAAAAATGCTTATGCCATTTTCAAGTAAAATGTTAAAGGGATAGTTCACCCAAAAATGAAAATTCTGTTTTTTACTCACACTGTTACAAACCTCTATGAATTTCTTTATTCTGCTGAACACAGAAGATGATGTTTTGAAGTATATGAGTAACTTCCATACTATGGAAGTCAATGGGGCCCATCAACTGTCTGGTTATCAACATTCTTAAAAATATCTTCTTTTGTGTTTAGCAGAAGAAATTCATACACGTTTGGGACAACTTGAGGGTGAGTAAACGACATAATTTTTGTTTTTGGGTGAACAACCCTTTAAATTAAAATGCTAAAAATGTCATGTGGTGCAACAATAAAGAAAAAATAACCCATTTTACAACCTGAACTACTCTTGCCATGTTGCATTTTAAGCTTGACATGACTTCATGTCCACCTGAAAAATAAATGTCAAACTGAATTTTAATTCAGGGTAACACTTTACAATAAGGTTCATTATTTAACATTATTAATGTATTAACTAACATGAACTAACAATGATGTGTTACTGTATTAGCTAATCTTTGTTAAGGTTAGTTAATAAAAATACAGCTGTTCATTGTTTGTTCATGTTAGTTCACAGTGCATCAACTAATTTTAACAAATGCAACCTTTGATTTTAATAATTAATAAGTAAATGCTGAAATTAATATTAACTAAGATTAATAAATGCTGTAGAAGTATTGTTCATTTTTAGTTCATGTTATCTAAGGTAGTTAACTAATAAACCTTATTGTAAAATGTTACCTAATTCAGAAATTACAATGATCATCATAGAGATGTATTCAAATTCAAATGCATTTCTGAATAAAAAGAGCCCATTCTTATCAACACTAAAAAAAAAAAAAAAAATCATGGTTGTAATAAATGGTGTTGATGACATTTATTACCTCAGGGTCAATTTTATAACCCATTGTTGGATATTACATGCTATTGGCATGTGATCATTACAGTGTAGCTTTTCAGAGAGAGAGGGTCATCTCTGCAGGTGCATATGTGGTGTATGTATAGAGGGGGCCCCCATGGGCCCCTTCATTATAACTGCCTTTGATTGACCGACTGTGTGATCTGAATGGCCCATTTGCAAGGGTGCGTAATATGCTTTTGCGAGCGTTCCTATTCACAGAATTTGTGCTTCTCATCTGTGATCAAGTATAGAAGGTTAAAAACGATAAAATGCTCATTGACTTTGAAAACCCTCTACTACAGCATTGGTCACCAGAGATGTGTGTGACTGAGACACTGACACTTGCACAGCGGCTAATTCTTCAGCATGACTGAGACGTGGGACAGAGAGCGGACAAAGCAGATAAAAAGCATTTGAGCGAGTGAATTATAGCCAGGCTCTGTTAGACGGATTGCTCTTTTGAGTATCTCCGTGTTTTTATTGTCCTCCAGGGTCCCACACCTGTTCATTCCTTCATGGACAATGTATCTAAAAGGTGATATGGTCAAATTCAGTGCACAGCGCAAAAGGCCATTTTACACGGTGCACTGTAACTGCAAGTTCCCATTTTATTTTCAATGGAGGAGAAGCGGCAAAATGGAGCTGGCAATGAAAGTAGCACTGTGAATGATTAAAAGAACTGGACCCATTTGTTCAGACAGTGTAGTCAATATTCAATATGTCTACATTAGTTTCCATGGTAATGCCAAGAGATTACACAAGGGACTCATTGTGGAAGGAGACAATGGAAAACGATAAAGTTTGCCTTTGCTTGTAGAACTCATGAGGTGACAGTGGCATATGTTGTGTTTCCAAAAGCACTCACTCATTCATTATATAGTGAGTGCCGCATATTGTCCTGAATAGGGAATGAATGAGCTAAAAAGAGTGCATTTGTCCTAAGGATATCACAATATAATGGTACTGATGATAACTGTGATGTTTAAAAAGTGAAATCAAACATAGTGGGTGGTGGTATTGCATCTCAACGCTGGTTGCCACCCATCATAAAGCGGATAAAAGTAGAAGACAGTGTGTTTTTTTTTTTATTTGATCTCATTTCAAAACACATATTTCACAAAATGCTAAACAATTATCAATGATATATGCCACAAAAACTCAAATCTGATCAGACTGAGAAGCATAAACAGAAACCTGATGCGTTTCTGAACAAAGCACAAGTGACTTCTGTTCTACCTTATGGAACAGTAATTATGATTCAGCTGCAAAAACTGTTAGGTTAAAAAATGGCAGAGAAAAACTATAATTATGAGGTAGTGACACTTTACTGATTTGTGTTATTAGACCAATATAATTGGCTACAAATATTTCTTTGTTTTAAAAACCCCAGTATGGAACATAGAAAGTAATTACACCTTAGAGAATTCTTCTAAAAGGATGAAAGCCACAGCTGAGAGTCAATCATGTTGTTTCTTGTTCGCTGCATTGTTATTGTTTGTTTCACCATGGAGACTGTTCAAACACAAGTTATTTTGTGAACACTTTTCAATAAGGTTTAATATGTCAACATGAGTTAATGTAGTTACTGTGAACTAACAACGAAAAACTATTTATCAATCTAGGTTAATGTAAATTTACAAATATATTATTGTTCATTGGTAATTCATGTTAATACTTTAGATAATGTTAATTTAACACGTATTAGACAATAATCGAGATTAATAAATGCAATAAAAGTATCATCATTGTTAGTGTAAATGCATTAACTCATGTTAACGAACTGAACCATATTTTAAAATACTCTGTAATGAAGCTGCTCATCTTTCAGACACAATACGGCACATTTCATTTCCATCTTAAAACAGTAATAATAATTAACTAACTAAACCAGAGTCTGTCTAACGTAATGTAACCAAACCCTCTTAAATTAAAAAACGGATTACTGCACAGAAGTGTCAGACTCCGCAATGATCCCCTAATTGTGTGGAGAAGAATGTATCAAATTAATATTTTTTCTCCAATAAGACAAAGGACACTGAGGAAGTAGGGGGGAGGCGAGACATCTCGAGATGAATCATGAATGATGTCTTACTGAATCAAAAAGTAATGTGGCTTTTTTACAGAGCTGCATGTCACCCAGACCCTGAACGCACTGGATGTCACAGACCTCTGATGCTTGACTAGGTGCCATTTCGAGATGTTTGCGTGGAGGGATGAAGAGCAGGGGCCCCGAGGCGCTCTGTCTCCCCTGTCCTGAAGTCAAACCTGAAACCTGTCTGCTTAGAGACCGGACAGAACAGGCTTTGAGCTTTAGCTGGATTTAAGACTTCTGAAAGGTAGGGAAAAGAAAGTGTCAGTCCTTTGAACAGCTTTGATGTTCTTTCCACTCAAAACTCTACGATACACAGCTCAAAGGGAAGGGTGTGGACAAATACGGAAACGGGACGAGAATACTTTCTCTCAAACACACGCACACTCCAGAAACCCCCCTCCGACCACTAAAATGTGATCATAGAACCTGGGCTCCGGTCCAATTTTAATGGGGCGGCCCCTGATTAACTGGTGCAGTGGTCAAACCCACTTTAACTAAGTATATTACACGTCTCCATTTAGATGTGTAATTTAACTCACTACAAATGGATCATTGTGCTCTTTTCATAAAGGTGAACACGGAAGAGATTAAACTTTAAGTCATTATGTCTCCATAAAAGAGGATTCTTCTCCGCTTGGAATGAGGTCAAATTTTTTTCCTGATGACTTTTGTGAGGGAACGCAAGACCCGACGATTGGTTTTCATTCACCTGGTGAGCTGCAAAAAAGGTCCATTGCATAAAGACAATAGAGGCACATTGTGGAAGTCAAAGGCTTCGTACCAGCGAGAATGAGGAAAACCTAAAAAAAATAGGTCACTGGGACCAATTTCATGGTTCTGTGTGGTAAAGACAAATGGATTTGCTCCTCTGTCATTTTTTTTTTTTTTTTTGACAGAGAGAAATGATGAATAAAATTAATTGAACCGTCTGGGTTGCTTTTCTCTTCTATCTTCCTTTTTTCGCTAGTCTTCCTACGTCGGGTGCTTTTCTTCAATTTTCCAGTTTTGGTTTCTGCAGTCTAAACATCAAGAGCCCTAATGGGGATAAGTTAACATGTTTGGTTACACTCAAGAAAAACTGGTTTGAAGTGCTGTACATCAAAAAGAACTGAGTCTGGTTTAGATGAAGCTTCTTTTAGCTTAGCATCATTCTTTCCCAGCGGATGAGGATTGCTTCTGTATTAGCATTGGCAGAGCATCAAATCCAGTCACCGTTTGTTAGATCTCACAAACACACATTATGTCTCATGATAACACTGGCCTTTGTTTACTAGTCTTCATTTTCTTTTAAGCCGCAATGCACAGACTAAGCGCTCTCCAGAAGTGTGTTTACCGTTGTGCTATGCTAGATTGTTTGTTGAAATAGAGAAGTATCAGATACAGATGAGCTTGTGGGGAAAGGCCTGAGTGTTGTGAGCTGAAATGAGGTTTGATGATCACTCAAAGGTCAGAGGTCACAAGGATATAAACATTCAACATGTCAGGTTAACAAAGCAACTTTATGTTGGCACATTCCACAAACAGACTTGATGGATGGATGGACGGACGGACGCTATCCATTGAGGGATGGATGGATGGATGGATGGATGCTACCCGACATAAAGGATTTAGGATGCTAAGTGGCCAAAGCAGCCAAATCATATGAAACTTATATTTAAGCCACATTTTCCAAACTGAATCAGGTCTTGCTGAGAGGTCTTGCTTAGAATAAAGCACTAAAGCCTGTTTGCCTCTGCCCGGCAGGTTGCTGCTTTTAAGTAAACAATCTAAGCTGACATTACAGCAAGGTTATTGAAACTTGGTACCATGAGGGTTGTAAATACATTAAAATATAGAGCACGTCTTTCAAATGCAACTCTCTATAGCCTCCAGAGTAGACTTCTCTCCAAAAACAAGAACAAAGACATTTCTTTCATAATCTGCAGAGAAATTCTACACGAAGGAAACATTTTATCATCATAACATCATGCCTTTGAGGAATGACGGGGTGCAAATCTAGGTAAAATGAATAATCGAGGAATCTCTCAATATGGTAGCCTGTAACCAGTAGGATAGCTTGTATTTTCATTGTGATCGGAGACCATTTTCATTTCTTAGAAAAAGGTACAGAGGTGGACAGAAGGCCTGGGTCAGTACAAAACTGTGTGACTTCTCCCACCAATCTCTTTGAACAGTGCACCACTTTCACATATATTCTTCTCAAGTTATCATAGATTTGAGCAATACGGCCCCCGTTTTTCTGTTAATGTCAGTCAGGGAACTATTAAAGCACTGACGGTTCCAAAAGAAAATGAAAGGCTGCCTACGATGACATGTTTGACCTTATATTGTGTGAGAGAGTTCTGCCACGACTCTCATTATACCCGTGATTACAGTCAATCCCCTTAACTCTGCCTATAGAGGCTACAGTAATTACACTCACACAGCGTGAAACTCAAAGAAATTACGTTCATAAATACATTTCTCCACCTTTGCTTTTAGCTCCCATCTACTTTAATTCACTGACAAGTACTTTAAAAAAAAGAGAGGTGGATGTGAAGTCTTGGGCCTTCTTCTTTTAACCTTATTCATAGCAATCGGAAGGCAGAAAGAAAGAACAAGCTGGGACATTGGGTAAACTAGACGTTTTTGTGTTTATGTGATTCCAGGGGATGAGATACTTCCTGCTTATCGTATCCTCTATAGTAAAAAGTGCCCCAAAAATTATTTTTTTTTCCCCACAAGCATTTTTTTGGGGACAATTTTCACAAAAATGTCATGGCCCCCAGAATATTTTGTTGTATGAAAATCTGAACATCCAATATATCAAAAGAAAGAACAGGGAGAAGAATGTATCAAATTAATATTTTTTCTCCAATAAGACAAAGGACACTGAGGAAGTAGGGGGGAGGCGAGACATCTCGAGATGAATCATGAATGATGTCTTACTGAATCAAAAAGTAATGTGGCTTTTTTACAGAGCTGCATGTCACCCAGACCCTGAACGCACTGGATGTCACAGACCTCTGATGCTTGACTAGGTGCCATTTCGAGATGTTTGCGTGGAGGGATGAAGAGCAGGGGCCCCGAGGCGCTCTGTCTCCCCTGTCCTGAAGTCAAACCTGAAACCTGTCTGCTTAGATAAGCGCCCCCTACAGCATAACAGTGAAAACACAGAAAGCTGAAAAATTCCATCAATGGCGAGGAAGCCTTTTCTCACAAATGACGAACATTTCCGTCAATGGCGAGGAAAGAGATAAGAATAAAAAAGGATAGGGTGAGTGGGGGGTAAGATGTGCCACCTGTTTGCAAATAATGAGATATTCACCTAATCATTTTTCATGATGGACTATAGAGATACAGTATGACTATCTATAGATCAACCTCCCCTGCACCCAATAATTGATCATCCATAATTGATAAATATTTCAAACAAAAATATGAACACTAATGCACAATACAATTATAAACTATTATAATCACATAAAAAAAATCAGTCAGGAAAATGTTGAATATTAAATGCTTCATTTTATATACATGCAAAAATATTAATTTGAAAAAAACATCCATATATGATGTGCCCATTTCTAAATATATGACATTCATGTGACAAAATAAGTGCATTTTTTGCTACTAGATTAAGGGGATGGCCCATCTTACACACTGACATTTTAAACTCGCCTATTTCATGCTCTGTTTTGAGCGTATGTGAGAAGTAATGTAGCAAACAGTCAGTCAGGGGTTGAATCGTGTGGGTTGTACCTGTAATGAGCTTCCTTTAATGAGTGCACTCTGCTTAAAGTTGATAATTGAATGAAGACACAGTCTCCTTTGCCCCGAGCCAAAGCACTGAGAAAATAATTTGTAAATACATTTCTGAAGCTGAATGCATTTTTTTGTCCTTTTAATGCCTTCTTTTACTAATGTCCCATGCTGTGTGCTGATGCAAAGCAATCGCGTTTAAAATAAAAAAATGAAGATTGATAATTATGTGACTTCCTGTTAAGTAAAAAAAAATGAATAATTGAAATGAATTGCTGACCATGCATTAGTGAAAACAGCAACTTTGCACAAATCTCTAAACCAGCATAGTTGGGTTAAAATTGAAATAAGAAAGAAACAGTCCTCGACCTTCACATTTTCTTTTAGAGGCAACCTCAGGCAAGACGGGGGGGGGGGGGGGAATTAAAGATGTGTAAATCTGAGTATATTTCAGGCATGTAAATAAAAACTGCAAAATGAAAAGACAAGGTAGCGCTGGCTCTGTTGAGACAACGAGACAAAGAAGTTTTATGCAAATATAATTAAGCTGTAGCCAGAGATATGATAATTAGCTGTTTATTGCAAACCGATGTGCAATGTCTCGTTACAAAGACTAAATGTAAACATCACTCTCAAGTCTGTGTTGAAAAGACAGATTAAAAAAGCGAACATGGAACGACAGTCTATGAGATGCAAGTGGTTCAATTTATCAAGGCCCTATTGTTGAAAGACTAATTAATTTGTTTGTGTGATTGCTTTGCCGGGCAGCTCACGCGGCTAAAAACAAGACTGATAACCTCAGTCACCTCAGAAAAAGCCTTGAAATCCCAGAGCGGGGAAAGTTTTTATTAAACTGCCGTACTCCCTTCTTTCTCCGTTCCTTTTTTGTTATGGGTTATCATTCAAGCAGCCTTCCAGAAGATTCCATTGTGTTAGTGGTCTTATCAGACTTTGACAAAAGCTTGAGTCTGACATCATGCCGGCCAGAGAAAAAGTCCTGGCCCGAGATCTGAATCACTGCATTGTCGAATGAGAACCCCTAAACCACAGTGTCACATGGTGACTTTCGCTAAACAAGAACTCAAACATTTCACTTATATCAGGAGAACGGAAATGCTAAAAAGACAAGAAAGCATTACTCTCACCTTGATGTGAAAAGGCTCATAACCTCTTAAAGGGATAGGTCCCCATAAATAAAAATGATGTCATCATTTACTCACAATCATGACGTTCCAAACCTGTATGACTCTTTCTTCCGTAGAACACAGGAGAATTTTTTAGGATTGTAATAGTCGCTCTTTTCCAGGCAATTACAATGGGGACCTTTTAAGCTTCAAAAAGGATGCATAATAAAAAAATACAAATAAAAGCACTTTAGACTTGCTAATTAAATGTGGTTGTAACATTAAAAGGAATAAAAAATATTTATGAGTTTTTTTTTAAGAAAAAAAGAAGAACATTATTAAATGAACATTAAACTATTATTAAATGCTGTAAAAATGTTGTGCATTGTTAGTGCATGAAACCTAATGCATTAACAAATGCTAAGAAATGAAAGTGTAAGATTAGTGTCAAGTAGCTTACAGTAATAAAAACCTTACGCCTTGTAATATACTGTAATATTTAATTCATGCTAGTCACTGAGCAGTTGTTAATTCTTGACTGATGTCTTATTTGGAACGCCAAAGCTCAGAAGCAAAAATTACGTTGACCCTGGTTTGACAGATAATATCATGGCTTATGTCTTCTTCATAGACTAACACGTTGCCTGCTTTGTTTGTGCAACAGGTATAGCCGCATGTCTGCTTGGTAGCATTTCAGGGGGAAAAAAGAGAGAACTAAATTAGTGTTGTCCCCCCCATGAAGGTAATTACAGCTATTCGGTCGTTAGCATTTTGATGATATTGATTGAAAATGTAAGGAGGTGAGGGATCCTTTCACAGACGACAACAAAGATATAAATCATAATTTGAGTTATTAATATCCGCTATGCTATTAGTTTGGTGATTTATGGACCTTTACAAAGAGGCTGATTAGCGGGGCGAGGTTGGGTAATCTTCTGAGAGGGTCCTTATTAACACATTATTTTTCCATGAGAATATCAATGAATGCTGTCTTGTCATTATTGACAGAGGCGGGTGTAGTGATGCGGCTCTCTGCTTGGCTTTGTGTGCACCCCTCTCGGCTGGCTCGTACTGGCACAGAGTACAGAAGCCGTGGCATATTCAATCTCGGGTTCCCTCCAGAGGTTTCTGACACTTGTGCTTTGGGAAATGCTCTTTGTTTCTTCTGTTACTCATCCCTTTATTCTCTTTTATTAATCTGGTTAATGAGTTAAACAGTCAGTCCCAGGTCAACATTCCTTATAAATTCTTAAATAAATAGTTTGCAGATAATGAAAAGACGATGAAACGTTCCTTTTTGTTTATCTTCTAACACCGCATTTAATTATGTCTACTACCGTTCAAAAGTTTGGGGTAGGTACGATTTTTTTTAATGTTTTTTAAAGAACTGTCTTGTGCACACCAAAGCTGCATTTATTTGATCAAAACTACAGTAAAAACATTAAAAATATGTTGTTTCTATTTTAATATAATGTAAAATGTAATTTATTCCTGTGATGGGAAAGCTAACTTTTCAGCAGCCCTTACTCCAGTCTTCAGTGTCACATGATCCTTCAGAATCATTCTAATATGCTGATATGCTGATTCATCAAAGAATCCTGTGGGAAAAAATATCAGTTTGCCAAAAATATTAAGCATTACAACTGATTTTCACCATTGATAATAATAAGAAATTTTAATTGAGCACCAAACATTTCTTATTATTATCAACAGTTGTAATGCTTAATATTTGTTGGGAAACGGTGATTTTTTTTTCCAGGATTCTTTGATGAATAGAAAGTTTAAAAAAACACCATGTATTTTTTTTTATTTGCATTCTTGGTGAATAAAAGTATATATTTCTTTAAAAAAATCTACTGCCCCAAACTTTTGAAAACAAAATTTGTCTTTTTATTTGAAAGTGGCAGAGGAGAGGAATGAATAACAGAGCAATCTGTAAATATCGACTGAAATTTCCATCTGTTCCCCTCAGAAAGTTATCTAAAAACTTTGGAAGAATTTAAATTGCACGATGACGATTAATCGCATCTAACCTAAATGTTTTTTTTACACGATATATGTGTGTGTATATACAGTCGTGCTCAGAATTAATGGTACCCCTGGTAAATATGATAAAAAATGGCTGGAAAAAATAAATCTGCATCATTTATCCTTTTGATCTTTCATTCAAAATATTGGCAAAAATCTAAACTTTCATTGAAGTAAAAGAATAGAAAGTGGGGGGGAAATCACATTATGAAATAAATGTTTATCTCCAAAACACGTTGGCCACAATTATTGGTAGCCTTTTATTAAATACTTTTTGCAATCTCCTTTTGCCAAGATAACAGCTCTGAGTTTTATCCTATGATGCCTGATGAGTTCGGAGAACACCTGACAAGAGATCAGAGACCATTCTTACAGAATCTCTCCAGATCCTTCAGATTCCCAGATCCATGTTGGTGCTTCTTCTCTTCAGTTCACTCCACTCATCAGGTCTGGGACGGTCATGGCAGAAGCTTCATTTTGTGCTACTTAACACATTTTTGTGTTGATTTTGATGTTTGTTTTGGATCGTTGTCCTGATGGAAGATCCAACCACGGCCCATTATACGATTTCTAGCAGAGGCTGTCAGGTTTAGATTTTTTATCTGTTGGTATTTGATAGACTCCACGATGCCATGCATGTATCTGAACAAGAAGTCCAGGACCTTCCAGCAGAAAAATATGACCACAACATTAAAGATGGTATATTAAATTGTACACATGGGGTACTTTTTATCCTTGTGTGCACCAAACCCATCTTGCATGTTTGCTGCCAAAAAGCTATTTTTTAGTTTCATCTGACCACAGAACCCTGTGCTGTTTGAAGGTCCAGTCATGCCTGACAACTGAATTTGCTGGGGTTTGTTTTTGGATGAGCAAGGAGGATTTTTCGTGAAAACCTCCCAAACAACATGTGGTGATGTAGGGGTTGTTCAATTTTTTTTTAATAGGCTTTCTGAACCCAAGACTCAACTAATCTCTGCAATTCTCCATCTGTGATCCTTGAAGAGTCTTTGGCCACTCAAACTTTCATCCTCACCATGCATTAAGACAATATAGACACACGTCCACTTCCTGGCAGATTTGTAACATCTTTAGTTGATTGGAAGTGCTTAATTATTGCCCTGATGGTCAAAATGGGGATTTTCAATGCTTTAGCTATTTTCTTACAGCCACTTTCTATTTTGTGATGCTCAACAATCTTTTGATGCACATCAGAACTATATTCTTTGGTTTTACTCATTGTAATGGATGATTAAGGGAATTTGGCCTTTGTGTTTCCCCATATTTAAACTCTTGTAAAACAAGAAGTCATGGCTGGACAATTTCATGTTCCTAGTCACCCTGGTGTGCAAAAAAAAGGTAAATATGAATGGGAATATACTTAAGAGATATTTTACTCGTAAACAATTCTAGGGGTACCAATAATTGTGGCCAACTTGTTTTGGAGAAAAACATTTATTTCATAATGTGATTTCCCCTCCACTGTCAATTATTTTACTTCAATGAAAGGTTCGATTTTTGCCAATTTTTTGAATGACATATATCAAAAGGATAAACGATGCAGAATTATTTTTTACAGCCATTTTTCATCATATTTACCAGGGGTACCATTAATTCTGAGCACGACTGTATATGTGTGTGTGTGTGTGTGTGTGTGTGTGTTTCTGTGTATGTATACATATATGTAGAGATAAATATATGTGTGTGTGAATATACAGTATTCACACACAGACACACATATATATATATAACATATACAGTATAAATATAATAATATATATATACACACACACTAATATTATGTAAACAAAAAGTTGTGTTAGATGGGATTAATCGATCTGACTGCACTGTTTTCAATAAAGCAAACATTTTACTATGAAGTATGGAACAGCATATGAGTTCAAGTAGTAAATAACTGCTGAATTCTTCCAAGCTTTTCACAAGCAAAAGTGTTGGAGTAGAGGCTGATTGTTGTGTTTGCTGTCCCCTGGTGTGCCGCTCCCTGCAGGGGTGAGGTCTGGGCATCTTGAGGCGAGACGACTCACCAGGCCACTCACCCCATTCTGTTCCTCCCCTTTCCTGTACCCCTGACGTGCCCAGACGCTCCTCAAACAACAACTGTCCACCAGTCACAGCCTAATCCTTTGCAGGTGACCCAGGCAAGGGCCCATGCAGCGCTATCCAGGCAGAACCGGGGTCATGAGGGTAAGGGGAGTGGACATCATGGACACACCCCACTGCATCCTCAAACACCAACCCCCCTGCCAAGCATTCAAAAGTAAAGGATACAAAATAAAAAATGAAAAAATTAACTTTTTGAAGTTCTGCAACCATGCAAAAGGCTCCCTGCATTAGTGCTGGTTCTTCTATGTAAACCACATAACCTGGACAGCTCCAGAAAATGCCTCTTTGTCAGCACTCTTGCTTCCAGGCGATTGAAGGATAGAAACTGCTAATAACCTTGATCGAGAAGGAGCTACAACAGTTGGTTGTTCTCAGGTGGATGGAGGTGGTGAAAAACTTTAGGAGGATACAAGCACACAATAAAGCTCAAAGAAAGGGTGAAGGTTTGTTTCATAGTGAATGTCTTTAGAAACGCCAAATTGACTTATGTCAATTTCATTTGTATAGATTTTTATTAATTTGTTGCTATAGGAGAGGAAGAATTCTGCAAACTCGTAAATTCATCTAAATCGACAACTTGTATGTTAGACCCTATAGCGACTAAGCTATTGAAAGAGATGCTTCCAGAGATCATAGATCCTCTTCTTAATATCATTAATGACGTACCACAAGGCTCTGTACTAGGACCGCTGCTGTTCACTCTGTACATGCTACCATTAGGAGATATCATTAGGAAACATAGAATTAGCTTTCACTGTTATCCCGATGATTCTCAGCTGTATATTTCTTCAAAACCAAACGAAACTTACCAATTCACAAAATTAATGGAATGCATAGCTGATATAAAAAATTGGATGACTAGTAATTTCCTACTACTAAACTCTGAAAAAACAGAGATTCTAATTATTGGACAAAAAACTTCCACACGTAATAACCTATAATACTGTCTAACACTTGATGGCTTCTATTAAGTCTTCGTTCGTCGGTTAGGAACCTGGGTGTGCTCTTTGATAGCAATCTTTCATTTGAAAGTCACGTGTCTAGTATCTGTAAAACCGCATTTTTCCATCTTAAAAATATATCTAAATTACGACATATGCTCTCATTAACAAATGCGGAACAATTAGTTCATGCTTTCATGACATCGAGACTAGATTATTGTAATGCTCTACTGGGTGGTTGCCCTGCACGCTTAATAAATAAACTACAGGTGGTCCAAAACGCTGCAGCACGAGCTCTTACTAGAACCAGGAAATATGACCATATTAGCCCAGTTCTGTCAACACTGCATTGGCTGCCTATTAAACATCGTATAAATTTTAAAATATTGTTGATTACTTACAAAGCACTAAATGGTTTAGTTCCGCAGTACTTGAGCGAGCTCTTAACGCATTAAAGTCCTTCACGTCTTTTGTGATCTCAAAATTTGGGCCAGTTGATAATACCTAGAATTTCAAAATCGACTGCTGGCGGTAGATCCTTTTCCTATTTAGCACCAAAACTTTGGAACAGTCTTCCTACCATTGTCCGGGAAGCAGACACACTCTGTCAGTTCAAAGCTAGACTAAAAACACATCTCTTTGACCTAGCATACACATTATATATTATAGACTTCTATAATTTAGTGTTAGGCTGCATAAATTAGGTCAGCCGGAACTGGGAACACTTCCCTTGAATCCTGATGTACTCGTTACATCATAAGAAGAATGGCATCTACGCTAATTTTAGTATCTTTGTTTATCCCAAGGTTTTCCCGCAGCCTACCGGATCCAGGCCGTATCCAGATCTGACTAGGAGCTTTGCCTGGACCCGATGACAACGCAGTGCTGAAGTGCCAACTAGCCTCTCCCTATGGAGGATCCCTTTTCCACTCTACAGATAAAACGTTGTGATTCCGGTTCGCGTACCCACCCCGAAGTGGTAAAATAAAACAAAATTCTGTATCAAATTACAGTTACTGTAAATCCGGCCTCTAGTTCATAAACGCCAGAGGAGAACTGGCCCCCGACTGAGCCTGGGTTCTCCCAAGGTTTTTTTTTTTCTCTCCATTAAGTCACCTGATGGAGTTTTAGGACACCAGTAGGTCACTTGATGGAGTTTTCTGTTCCTTGCCACTGTTGCTCAGTTGGGGATATTCAAATTAATTAACCAAGCATTTATACCATTGATCAGCCCTACCAAACGTGGATCTTTTTTCCACTAAGAAACAAACATTGTTATGTTATTTGATTGATACTGTGAAGCTGCTTTGATGCAATTTATATTGTGAAAAGCGCTATATAAATATACTTGACTTGACTTGACTTGACTTGACTAGAGTTTTCATAACACAGACTATGGATTCAATGCAGCTTTACCTAAAATCATCCCTTAAAGTCATCAACCATCTCTGGAAAACATTACAATAAGTGTACATATACCAAATATTATCTTGCTACATAGTATGTTAAATAATAATAATGCGTCTATTTTTATTACACACAGTATTACAATATTATAGTAATATTTGAAAGTGTTATTCTAGTGAAAATATGTACTGTTCTAACAGTAAAAACAGTAATATTGACTACAATATTACAATAAAAACAGTAATATTGTGAAATATTACAATTTAAAATAACTATAATCCATTTCAATATATTTGAAAACGTAATTTATTCCTGAGATTCCCAGAAATCATTCTAATATGCCAATTTAGTGCTCAAGAAACATTTCTTATTATTATCAATGTTGAAAACAGTTTTGCTGCTTAATATTTTTGACGAAACTGATTCATTTTTAAGGATTCTTTGAATGATTGTCCTTTGACTTTTGATGAAAGTAATGCATCCTTACTAAATAAAAAGTATTCATTTCTTACTGACACAAACTGTAGTGTACAAAAAACCTCTATCCACTTCATATTAAAAAAAGGTAATTGTGATTTTATTTCTCATTTAATTACCTCAAAATTACCTGATTTCGTTATAACCTTGAGGCAGAAACAGGCTTCCATAAATATATGGTTATATAAAGTATGTATGTTACACATAACATAAAGTCATAAACAAAGTTAATGACTTAAAGCAAAAAACATAATAACCAACAGTGTGTCTTTTCAGCCCTTTCTTTCTTATTTTAGCTCATGTGAGACTGCTATTTCTAGAAAAGCACTGAAGGTCCTTCTTTTACATCATTCTAGTGTCCCCAGACTTTTAGAAGTAATCATCAGATATGGGACTACATCAAATCTTAATCAAACACCATAATGACTTAATACAAGATTAATACAAAGAGATCAAATGAAGTCTCTCATGAACACAATCAGTTTAAAAGCAAGAATGCTGAATTTGGATTCATTTTAGTCTGTCGTGTACTAGATTAGCATTTTTCCTGCTATGATCACATGTACAAACATAAGCCTCGATTAATACTTTTTTAGGCATAATCTGACAACATACATGTATATCAAAATTAAAATGCTGTAACAATATCCTGTGACAAAGAAGTTCCATGTCGAAGTGATGGCGAATTAACTTGAAGGCACAGCATCGCAGTTCATCCAGTCAGCCACGCATCTGTCAAGGTTAGAGTGCCCAATCAGATAGTGATAACTCATAGCCTAATGGAAAACAACCAACTATCTCTCAGTTGGTCGGAGAAACATAATGCGCTGGGAATCAGTTGGCCACCAGCCACAAACAACAGCAGGGGAGCTGTCAGATAGCCATGTCCAAAGTGCAAGGTGGACTGGAGGTGCTGTAATTGAAAGTTGGCATGCTCCAGGAAGCATGACACAAAATCAAGTGGCTTGAACCTTATTTTTCCATTGGATGGATGCCGGAAAAGCGGAAATGCACGAGTGAGAGAGAGGGAACCAACCTTGTCTCTCTCCACCCAGTGGGCCGCTGGGCAGGCCGTCGAGGGCTAAGCGCTCAGGGAAGAGTTGCCTAAATGGTGAGAGGTCTGGGGACCAGAGTGTTAAATCCTGCCTGACATGGCTAATGCTTAAATCTTATTCCCCTTTTCTACAACAACACAGGATCAACAAAGCCTCAGCCAAAATCCTTTGAGGCAGTGACACAGAAAATTCCCATCCTGGAGCTTTCTACGGGAACAACAAACAGAGGTGGTAAATACAGCTGCATATTTTTGGCCAGATAACGTGCCACATCCCATCCGTACCCACCCTTCCTGAGCAGGACCCCTTGTTGCCCCCCCGACTCATCGCATCCACATCTCTCCCCTAAGACGGGATCAGCACTCTCCATGCTTGAGCGGATCATAGCAACGCTTTGACTTTCACAGTCTAGTCCTGTGACCCTCCTGCCCCTCCTCCGCTCACAGAACTCTCTCTCCTGTGTTGCCCAAGGTCATGATGCTCTACAAACCCTACAAAGTCTCTGGGTTTCCACCACTGTGCTTTTCATCTAAAGGTGGGTGGTGCAGGGCATGCGGTCGTGTGCCCTAAACCCATGTGGCACACAGACATGGGGAGCAAAGGATAGAAATAAGGTTGAAAATACGAGAAATAAGACAAAAGATGAGAAGCAGAACGATGAGATGAGATAAGAGGACATAAGATGAAAAGAGTCATTATGTGAAATGACATAAATGAGGAAGAGAAGAGAAGAGAAGAGAAGAGAAGAGAAGAGAAGAGAAGAGAAGAGAAGAGAAGAGAAGAGAAGAGAAGAGAAGGGTAAGGCACCGGGAGGAGGGGAAGGGCTGCTCTGTTTGATGTAATCCAGGAAGTTAGTTCTGTAACTTAAGCCCTCCATCTTGAAAAAGAGCACAGCAGAGAACTGAAGGAGGCCCTTGTCTGGTGGGCGCTAGTTTTCCACATCTGTCTTCCGCATTGTGCCTCTCTCTATAAACAGCCCCCAAACTTGTTATGACTGCATGAGGATTTTTGGGAACTTTTTACACTGATTGCATTTAAGCGTTAAATCATTCATATTAAAGTTACCAGAGTGAGAAAACAAATTACTGCACAGCAATAAGCTTCTCACAAAGATATCCACATGTGTTTATGCAATGCGAGTCATTTCCATGCCCGCAATGGGGATACTTGTTATTCCTTCCTATATTGTTTTTTTTTCTTCCCTACTTTCTTTTCATATGGAATGCTGTCTAACGTGCTCTCATTTTCTCCAGGACATCTGACAGGTCACTGCCTTTGTAAACAATCTCACTGAGCTATAACCAGTACCTGATACCATGTTCCCCTCTGACAGTAACCTGGCAACTCACTGCGAATTTCTTGCTTTCTGTGTGAAGTCCAAAACAAACAGGGATGAACATTACCAACAACAAAGTTCCTTTTCAATATTCGCTTGGCTGCTGTCAAAGCAACCCGCAAGCTCCTCCTCTCCCTTCCTCTGGCCAAAGGCCCCTGGTTTTCCCTCTGTGTACTGTCAATTCTTTTATTGTGCAAACGACCAGAAGCCAACCCCAGTATGAGCTGCACTGAAAAGAATGTGCAGACTGTCGAGAGAAAAAAGGAGAGAGAGAGGGAGAGAGAGAGCAAGAGAGAGAGAGCGAGAGAGAGAGAGAGAGAGAGAGAGAGAGAGAGAGAGAGAGAGAGAGAGAGAGAGAGAGAGAGAGAGAGAAGATAGTGAAAGCCAGGGTTGTTTTACTGACTTAAATCTTTAAATCAGAAGCAAACTGATCTATCCAATATTAGCATAAAACTGAAAGCTACTGCTCGTGCAAGTTTAAGTGGGTGCAGGTTGAACTAGTAAAGGCATCTTTGACTGGTGATCTGTTTCACCTGTATTTGTGTGGACAGAGCGGTAAACACAACTACATATGATGCTTACATTACAATACTATTAATAACGATTGCATATTTACCAGAAATACATATTTAATAAATATAAAGATTTTATGTAAAAACATATTTATATATATTTTTTATTATATATATATTTTTAATTTCATTCATATTTAATAAATATACATATGTATATTATAAATAATAATTAAATAAACATTTAGAACAAAAAGTACTTAGCCGCTGAAATGAAACTGTAGTTTGCAATTTTTTTATTTAAAAAAGTTAAAATAAAGTTTAATGTGCAGTAAGAAGTATATGCTTATAAAATAAATATGTTTATTACATGAAAAAATTTAAATCTTACTTAAATCATTATCGTATATATTTATTAAATATAATTTATTTATTATGAATCTATCCTTAACTATATTTATTAAAATTGTATCCTATTAAAAACTAAACACTCTCAGTCCTTCCATTTTCTTTCTCCTTTTTTATTTACACAAAGTACAGTAACTTAAAACAATAGGGATCCTTTTTTTCAGCTTGTTGAATGTGTATCTGTCCAATACCAAGCAGATTTACACATCTGTGCCTGACTTCCAGACAGACCTTATTCTCAATAAAATAGGCAGTAGAGTCAAATTACTCACTGAACTACATCACTACACACATGGGCAGTCCTGCACTGTTTTTCTATACCATTCTATTACATATAGAAATCTGCAATTTAATTCAATTAAAACTTTCAAACATCCTAATTGGAAACAACTGCCTGGAAAAATAGAATTACATAAACAAAACTATTTCAACAGATTACATCTAATATTAGCCATCTGGCCTTTATTAAGGCCACAATAATAATAACAATACACCAGGACATGGACAGAAAGATTGGGAACTATTTGGGTTAAGCGTCTATTCCCATTTTAATTTAAGAAAATATACATCCCTGTGTCTGCAAGTGCACACCTCAACTACTCTGTAATTCTAAGCTAATATGGCTGAAAAGGTTTTACTCTAACTCAGGATAGAGAACACATGTTGAGCGACTGTTCTAAAAGGAAAATGAAATATGGGAGCTTATGGTTTTAGAAGTTTTCAAATTAAACCAAGCTATTTTTTTCCTATTTGCATCTCTATCATCACTGCTATACACTTTGTGACCTGAAAGCAATAACATTAAACACTATTGTTAACATATGGTCTACAATGAATACATACAGTATTGCATACTATATGATATACTATGCTGCATATTTTGAAAATACCATAAAATATTATTTGATGCATACTATATAGTAGATACATCAGCATCTTGCCCATTTTTTGAAAGCCAATTGTAAGAGTAGTAAATACTTTGAAATGAACATACAATATTTCTTTGTCTTAAATAAGGCAAATGACAATCAATTATGTGGTCTAAAAACTAAAAAAAGTTTAACGGCAGTCTAACTCTGAATGCTGATTGATTAGAGTGTTGAATGCTGGCTAAAAGAGATATACCCATTGCTGAAAAGCAATTAATTTCAGTATTTGGAGGCAAGCACGTCCTCTGGCCTACTGGGCGGAACTGAAGGAAACCAATTGGAAACTTGAGTCACACATGACTTTAAATGTCAGACTCAAGGTAGCATTGAGCTGGCTAAAAGAACTGAGACTAGAGATTACTGCTGCATGCATCATTAGGGAAACACATGAGCTGATTATGAATGGAGATGATCAGTACCCAGAAACACCCTTCATTTGCAGTGCATTGTGGGGAAGTGCATTAGCATCAAGCACTAATCTCAGATCAGTCTACACGGGCAGATCTCAGTCAGAGGTAAGTTTAGAGACACACTATGTGAACAGGTCAGAGATGCTACTTGGAGCTAAAACGTGCATGCTTTGTCATGCAGTCAACTGACTTTGTCCAATACAAAGTTTTGTAAGAACCGAAATGCACGTATGAAAAATCTACCAACTGACTTGAGTTCTAAAAATACCCAAATGAACCAATAATTACTGCACAAAATATATTTTATACAACAGTTCATTTTGTTTCTCTAATCATACTGTCTGAACAATAGCACGTGTGATATTGCTTAATAAAAAAATAAATAAAAAAAGTCCAAGACCGTTAATGTAACTAGAAATATCATTACCATATTGGTTATCATGATATTGTTTTTTTTTTGTATCAATCAATACCAGATATTAATTATGCACACATAATGTCCCTATTTTTACATTTAAATTACCTTTGCCGTCACCTAACACTCACTCATCTTTAGCAAATCTTAAAAATGGATATCTATTTTCAAACTATATATTATAGGGTACAATAGTGGTAAAGGCACACCTTAAGAAACATTTTCACTACTCCCATTGTGTATGAGTGCAGAAAAAATATTAATGTTTTTATTAAACATTGATGGAGCAACATATTTTTGTGACAATAAATCATAAAGAGATTTATTTTGTTTAAAAATCATATAAATGTATGAGGCGGGCCTTTTAAACCACATACGCAGGCAGCATGGGGCAAAAGGCACAGATTATTTAATATGTTATATTTTTTAAGTTAATACTTGTTCAAAACAATCACATTAGCTAAGTCTGTACTATTTTCTGTTAATTTAGATAAATAAAATAATTCATTTTTTGTTCAATAAATATACTGTCAATAAAATACGTTAGGGTTAGGGTTAGGCGTATTATTATAGCGGTTTATGTTAATTATTGTGTCTTTTGCCCCGACAGCAGAGGAGCCTTTTACCCCAAATACCATACTTTTACATATTCTTTCGTTATTGAAAAATTGCTCCTTAAATTACCTTGAACAAACCTGAAAACCATTAAGAAGACCTTCGACTCAAAATATATTTAATAATTTTAGCGATTCTCATTAGCTACTTAACATTTTTAAAAACATCACATATTAGATCAAATTAGCGCAGAATCAACTTTGCGCTGCTGCCGTGTCAAGGATCAGTCAAATTTCCACGTGCATCTGGAAAGCGGATGTTTTGGAAAGTGCTACGGTGTAAAGTGTAAGTTTTTGTGCCATCTAGTGGTTTAGAGCAGCGTTTCCCAACCGGGGTGCCGTGTAAAAACTCCATCAAACATTTTAAAATGGCTAAAATCATCGGATGTCTCCAATAGCAACAAATAACGCACACAAATTTATAATAAAAATGGTTTCGGCGTTTAATTGCATGATTTCATTCCCATGCTTCATTCCCAGTGCGTACACATAAAGCTGCCTCTTTTTCATGGCTTGTTGCTCTTACGGTCAAATAACTACACACGAAAACATTGTCACAATGTCCGTCTTGCCGCATATTCACATAAACCCATCGGTTATGTCCGTGCTGTCAACGTTAATGCATGCGAATAATGTTTTCAGCTTAACGCATTAAAACATTTTAACGCAATTAACACAGCATCTGAAGATTGTTTTAAGTTCACTTAAATTAAAAGTTGTTATATTTTTGGAGCCTATAAATGTTAAAATTGATAGCTTTCAATTATACTGTAGTGCTGAGTGGCGATAATTAATGTTTAAAAAAAAATAAAATGAAGACAGCATGTAGCCCCTATTAGTATCAGTGATACTGGCCTTTATTCATTAAAAGATGCCATTAAACAATTATTTAAAATCTACTGTATTTATGTTGCTTCTACATACATTTGGAGATTAACTGTGAAATTATTACATTATAAAACTTATTCAAAACTTATATTAAAAACCAGCTATCTTGTGCAATGATAGCAAAATTATCCCAATACAAGAACACAGATACACTGAGTGAGCAAACATTTAGGTTAGATTTGCAATGGTAATTGAGCAATGTTTATATATATATATATATATATATATATATATATATATATATATATATATATATATATATATATATATAAATAAAAGCCTTAATTAAATATGCCATCATATAAAATGATCTCTTTAGAAGAAATTAATGATCACCTAGAGTTTAAAAGGATGGGGTGGGGGGAATAGATAATATTAAAAATATCTATATGACAGTAGGCCTATATACGGTGGTTCTTCCCTGTGGTATTGAAAATCTATACATTTCAAGGTATCATATCAAAGTAGTACCGTGACAACACTAGTGTAGGGTGCCACACATTTTTTTTTAATTTTCAAAGGGTACTGCGACTGAAAAAAGGTTGGAAAACACTGGTTTAGAGGAAAATAAAATCAAAGGTGCCTTTTACCCCAGTGCGCCTTTAGCCCTAACCTAATGTTTGATTTTATTTTTTATTTTTCATTTATTTAGATAAAATGGTGACACTTTAACCTCAGTTTCATTACCTATTTTAGTTAGAATGATCAATACTTCCACAGCATTTTTTAAAATCAAAAGTTGTATTTGTTAATGCAATGTGAACTAACCTGAACAAACAATGAAAAACTATATTTTTATTAACTTAAATTAATAAAGATTAATAGCCATTTTAATATTGTGCATCCCTAAAGATAACCATCAGTGGTTTAATATTTTCCCACCAAAATTTAGAGCCCATTTTGGCAAACTACAATCAGAATCAATATGTTATAACACCATGGGCAGAGCTGCCTTGTAAAACATGACAGATACAGACAGGTCAAATCTTTCATCTTCATCTCTGTCTGTTTGCTCAGCGCTCTGTAGCCATGGTTTCACGCCAGCGTTTCACCGCCAACCCCAAACATGGTGCATGAACAGCTCCACCCTGCTCTTACCCCCTGTCTGAGTCCATGTCAATCATTGCTTGATCTGAGTTAATCCACAGGTAAGACCAGGGCTTTGAAACTGACAGAACACTGGTGCTGTGGATCAGCCTGTCAATTACCTACCAAGGTGTCCTGATTCACTTCACCAGGACTTCCAGAGCTATATCAGTGTACAGAGAGATGCACTCAAGTTTATAAATCAGGTAAACATACGTAGATAGGATGGTCAGGTCACTTCATCCAAACACACAAAAATGTGATCGGCAGTAAATATAAAATGATTCTAGGGATACTAAAATTATGTTTAATACAGGTAGTTTCACGTTAAGCTCATATGAAAATTCTATATTGTTATGTCTAAATAAATGATCATTATAATAAATATAAATAGATTATTACTTGCTAGTGAATTTAGGCATCACATTTCGGCAGTCTGAAAAATTTATTGAGATTTTTTAATGATTATATTGACTACATTAGATTTTTAAAGGTTAAAAAAATACCAATCTAAAACATTTTCAGGTGGTTACATTAAACGAAGATTCACCTGCTGCTTTAAAAACGAGAGTAAACTCAACTAAACATGACTAAACTCAACTTGAAATCAACTAGTCAAGACAATAGATTACTTTTTGGAAACAAGTTCAAAATCAAAACTTTCATTGACAATTGGAGTATTCAGATTGGGATGGGTCATAAAAAGAAAGCAAAATAAGAGCCCAACCTTTATAATCACTAAGGCTAATTAAATAATGATGTGTGATCTCAACTTTAACATGGCATTGTGCCCTACTTCCACAATAATAATCTTCCAAAACTATTTGGATTTGGATTTCTACAACAAATTATGAAAATTGTCCCTTTGAAAAGTCATCATCCTAGCAAGAGGATAGTTCACCAGGTAAACTACTCAGACTCTCTCTTAGAAAATTATTGATTAAAGTATTCAAAGGGATTTACAAAATGCTTTTAAAAAAAACACAAGAAATATCCAATAGATATTCAAAAAAATGAAGAAAACCATTGAAAAACCAAAGAGATTGCTGTCCTTCGACAACAAAGCCCTCTGCCCTAAGGCAGCACATGTAAGATTACAGAATTCCAAGGAGTGACAGTGGCCATACAGTATCTATACATCAGATAGTGACAGGAAGCCAGGGGTCCAGGGGGATACGGTATACCCTTTCCCCATAGCCTCAGGGAGAACTCTGCAGGAGGAGGAGGCCTGAGCGCATCTTGCAGGAAGCCGGCGGCAGATTTATATGCCGTTGATCAAGTTGCGAGTGAGTTATAGCCGGAGACCCCTCCCTGTCCGCAGGCGCGCCGCTATATCAACTCTTGCCCGACAGGCAGAGTGTCTTATTCTCAAATCAGACATCCATTACAGAATAATAGGGTTGAATAGAAGGGTTGAGTTTCCCTATGGGGGATTAGCCACCCATAATTTACTATCCATAACTTGAATGTGAGGTAATTTATACCCCTTACTCCAACAGTGCCCTTGTCAATCAATTGCGGGAAGCGACGGGGGGAAACAAATAATGATAAATGAGGTTGTGTTACTCTTTTTGGGGGTATTGAGGATTACTGTGAGGAAGGGGTGGGGGTGTGGCATTTATTTGCAAACGCTGTCTGATTATTGCAGGTAAGAGTTATGCATTGACATGTGGTGTGTTAAAATAAAACCTGATAGTGTGAATGGTGGTGGCTTAGCGGTGAAGGTTCTGAGCTAATCATGGCAGGGGTTTGATCTTAGGTCGAGGCAATTCACAATGCATCTTGGGACTGACCCTGCAAATATTATATCGCAAGTCATGGATAAAACAAAAATAAAAGAAATGTTTGTCAATTTAAAAAGAATATATTTATTTCAAAGTAATATTTTGAGTTGTGTAAGGAAGATGAACAGTGAACAAAAACTGTTAAAAATATAACCAAGGTAAATAACTATAATATAACTACATATTAAATTATTAAATAAACTATTTAAAATTGTGCTCGTTCTGCAACAAAAAAAAATTGTTTTCATTAAACTAAAATTATACACAATTTTTGTCAAAGTGAAATTTACTTGAACATATGATATGTTAAAATATCAACTAAATTTAAAGAATATTTCAGTGACAAAAACTGGCCACATCAACGTCAAACATACAAAGCCTTAAACCACATCATGAGGGGGCAAACTGCCTTCGAGCTAACAGCCCCTCTTTGACACTAGATTTGAAACCACCCTGATTAAAATACATGGAGAATAACTAATGTTTCATGCCTCAATTGTTTCCACAGCCAAGGACAAAGCACAGCAGCAAAAGCTTAACTGCATCATAAATCTGCTTTAGATCGGGTGACAGACACCATTCAACGTGTTTTTGTGTTAAAATTATGGCAAATAATTGATTAGATCAGTTAACATTCGTACCATAGTTATTCTATTCTATTCAACACACACAAGGCATCTAGAATGAGCTGAAAATGATTCAACCAAGACCAACAAATTTGGAGGATCAGCCAGTGGAGCTTAAAAAAGTCTGGAAAGCAAGTGCTGAAGTATTCTTATCCACCACCAAGAGTCAAAATTATAATAGTGATGATGGAGTGATCGAAATAAAGGCAAAGTATTGCCTGGAGACGAATTTAAACCTTTTTTTTTGCCTGTATCAATGGTCACACCAAATTTGGTTTACGATGCATGATCACAACTATAATTTTAAATAAAATTCCTGAACATATGAGAATTGAAAGATACAATTCAGGACAATTCAATTAATTTGAGAGGTGTAGTAATGTTTGTTAATGTTAATATACTATATAACAAAATATTATATTGCTGTCCATGTGTATAATATATAATATAATATTACTGCTTAATGATGTAGTGGTAGCCCAAAAAGTTTGCAATGTCATGGTTTTGATTCCTAGGAAATGTATGAACTAAGAAAGAGTATAAATACAATGTATGTATCTGTCAAATGGAAAAACACAAAGTAATGGGTGGATGAAGCCTCTACTCACAACAAACACACTTTTAATGGAACCAGAATAATATAAAGTTTATTGTTGGGTTTCTATCCAATGTACTACTGCTAATACAACCAGATGATCAAATACAAGGCTTCATCAATTAAGTTTATCTCCTGAGTTGCTTTAAGGGTTTACCATTAATGACAACATGTGACACATCAGACGCTACTGTTTGTTCAAATGCATGGGTTTCACAGAGATGTCAAAATCAAAATTGGTCCAAACAGTGGAGCAATTAAAATGCAAATGTAGAAGATGATAGATTTTATAGTCAGACCTACCAGCAATAATACTGTGAGGCCAGCCTACAACCTATATACACACATGTCATATCTTATGAGACCCTTAAAATATGTTCATTTTTGAAAATACAGAAACAAAAAAAAACAAAAAAAAAAGTAAAGATTCATATCTGAACATCTCAATCTAACCATTTCATTTCAACAAATGGAAAAAGTCAGCCAGTTATTTATCATCATGTTAATTATTGTGCCTTTAGGCCCAACAGCAGAAGCACTTTTAAACCCAAACCACAGTTTTACATATTCTTTTGTTCTTGAAAAACTGTTGCTTTAATTACCATAATGAGGCTATTGTTAAGGTCTCAATATAGTCGATCATTTTATTGATTCTCATTTGCTACATAAATATACAACATTTTAAAAAACATTAAATATGTTATCCCGGTGCAGGGCAACACCTGGCCATCCACTTCCTCTGCTGCTTCCAGCTGCTTCTTTGTGGCCAAGAAGAACAGAGGCTTGTGGCCCTGTATCGACCCGTTCACTAAATAAGATCACAATCAAGTTTCGATACCTACTGTTCAATCAGAACTCTGCAACTAGGGTCCTCACATATACAAAGAAATCTGCACTGGAACTGTTGCGTGCAGCAACACTTTTCAGCAAGCTTGACCTGCGCAGCACCTACAACCTGATCTGGAGTGGGGACGAATGGAAAACCGCTTTTGTGACCCCTACAGGCCACTATGAATATCGGCTGATGTCGTATGTCCTGCTCAATGCCCCCTCCATGTTCCAAGGATTCATGAACATGGTGTTCTGAAAGTACCTAATAATAATAATAATAAGTTTATTTTATATAGCGCCATTCTACAAACTCAAGGTTGCTTTACAATATGATACAAATAAACATGACAGTAGACAAAGAAACAATCCAGATAAACTGAATAGGTAACATAATTAAACTGAAAAGATAAACATGACAAGAATCAGATCAGAAAGTCAGGGATCAGAAAAACCAAGAAGCAAAATTATATGTTTTGAAATCATGTAATGATTGAAGGTCGCGAATGTGTTGGGGAATAGAATTCCAGACAGTGGGGGCAGCGGTACAAAATGCCCTTCGACCAAATGATGATCATTTATGTCGTGGGATGAACAATAGACCGGTATCAGAAGATCTAAGTGTGCGGACAAGGGAGAAGGTATGGATGAGATCAGAAATACACTGAAGACCATGGAGTGCTTTGAATGTGATAAGGAGTATCTTGTATTGAATACGAAAGCGATTGGGTAGCCGATGGAGTCTGTGTAGGATAGGGGTAATGAGGGAAGATTTCTTTGTATATGTGAGGACCCTAGTTGCAGAGTTCTGATTGAACATATTGGATCCTATTTATTAATGTGTTGGGTAAACCATAGAAAAGAGAATTACAGTAGTCAAGCCGTGAAGTGGTGAAGGCGTGAACTACGGTCTCAGCATCGTTGGTATTTAAAAACGGATGCAAGCGTGCAATATTACTCAGGTGAAAGGAGGCAGACTTAGTGAGTTAGGAAATGTTAGGAAGGAAGGAGAGAGAGGAGTCAAAGATTATGCCAAGGTTTTTAACAGTGGTGGAAGGTTGAACCAAGATACCAGCAATATTAACATTGTCAATACAGAAACGGGATGTAGTTTGAGGTGAACCAACAAGTAGATCTGTTTTATCAGTGTTGAGTTTGAGAAAATTTATATTTATTTATAATATATACATTTATAGCATCAATACAAGCTGATATGGAATTAGTGGGGAGAGGAGCATTGTGTTGAGAACGGTTGTAAAGTTGTGTGTCGTCTGCGTAGCAATGGAAGTTAAAGCCATGATGACGGATAATGTGACCTAATGGAAGTATGTAGATGATGAAGAGAATAGGGCCAAGAACAGAACCCTGGGGAACACCGTGTGAGACCGGGGCAGTAGTGGACTTAGTCTGGCGGATAGAGATGTAATGCTGGTGGTCAGACAGTAGGAAATGAACCAGGATAGGACAGTGCCAGAAATCCCAAGAGCAGATCCCAATAATACAGTAAAAGATTGTGTCAAATGCAGAGGAAAGGTCTAAAAGATTAAGAATGCAGATGGAGCCTGAGTCAATGGCCAAAAGGAGATCATTGGCAACCCTAAGAAGTGATGTCTCAGTGCTATGGAGGGTGTGAAAGCCAGATTGAAAACATTCGTAGAGGTTATGAGTTGACAAATACATTTAAGTTGAGCAGTGACTACTTTTTCAAGCAGCTTTGACTGAAATGGAAGATTCAAGATAGTTGGCCATGTCAGAAGGGTCAAGGCCAGGTTTCTTTAGGACCAGGGTGACGGCAGCAGTTTTTAATTCCAGAGGAACAAAACCAGTATTGAGAAGCTGGGAAATTAAATTAAATTAAATTGGCAATGAAATAACAGGTGCACAGTTTTTAAGTAAAGAAGTAGGAGCAGGATCAAGATGGCAGGAAGAAATATTTGATTTGTTGATTAACTCAAATGATGTAAGCAGGGATTGGAGGGGCAAAATCAATGACCAGTGAGTTTATTGACTACAGAAAACAGAGTTTTGGGTAGAGAGGATACATTATTAATAAGGGTAGAGTAATAACTGGAGCTTGCAGTATTCAATACAGATTTGTATAGTTGAATATGGTCCTTATAAGCATTCAGGTGCACAGTCAAACCGGTTTTCCTGTAAAGGCGTTTCAAGACGACGACCAGCAGTAATGATCAGTAATGTCGGAGAGATGAGTTTGTACAGATTCAGAAAACAGTAATGGATTAACTGAATTAAGTTTACGGTAGGTTATGGTGGATTTCACCCTAAGGTGGGGAAGAGGCATTTCACAGTTTAGTTCTATGAGGTGGTGATCAGACAGTCCAATCTGATAACCAAGCACGGAACCATTACGCTGGCCAGCAGTGCAAACCGAGTCCAGTGTGTGACCTTTTGAGTGAGTAGCAAAATGCACATGCTGTACAAGATTCATTCAAACATTCACATGAGTTCACAGGATTCTGCACAGTCAGTATCAACATGTATGTCACCAAGTAATATAACTGCAGCGGACAAGGCAGAGGAAAGGGTTAACAGTTCATGTAGTTCACAAAAATGTTTTTACATTGATTTAGGAGGACGATACAAGAGAATCATGAGCATTGAAGATGTACCAGAAACTTTGAAAACTAAATATTCAAAGGTTACAGTCACATGAAAGTCAATAGTCCTGACTGAAATGCTGCTGGGGTAGATAGCAGCCAGGCCACCACCCTTTGATGTCGAGCGAGGTTTGGTCAGGTAGCTGTATCCAGAGGGACAGAGGAGATATAGGTGGAGATAGTCATTAGGAGTTTGCCATGTTTCAGTGAGTAGCAGGAAGTGAAGGTTTTTTCTCAGTTAGTCGTGCACAAAGCACAGTAGCCTTATCCGTAAGAGACCGACAGTCAAACAGCACAATTGCAGGCAGAAACGAGCAGTTGTTGAGTGTATTTTGATTAGTCAGAGATGCATCACAGGAAACTCTTTTTAATGAGGTAAGATTTATTCCACGGTGAGTAGATGACAGCATAGAATAGCGGATATCCGAGCGGTTAGACCAGATATAAGGAATTGCAAAGGGCAACAGGCAGTGCGATGAAAAATCAATCATCGTGCAGAGCCTGTATGTAGTCGTGTTGAGATGGGGATGAGTTTTCAAGCTACATAGTTGGAGTAGCGAGTAGTTGAGCGCCATGGCTACAACACAGCTGAGTAGTAAGCCCAGAGTTAAAACTCTAAGCAGAGCAGGGACATTGCGAGCAATGGTGAGCATGATTAAATCCCAGACAGTTAGAAACGGCACAACATCACTGGCGATTGAAGAACGCACTACTCGCAATAAAATGCAAGAAAGCAGCAACACTCTCGTCGCTAATTATGCACGATTAACACAGTATAGAGACCTTATCAGACAAATTGAATGGCAGGGGGTAACCAACCATACAAAAAGACTGTCCACGATAGATAAACGAGGGAGTGGTGACTCACCCGCCACCTATGTAGAAGGTACAGTGGAGTAGCGCAAAGATCGGCAGCAGCAGAGTAGTGTAAGTTGGATGGATAGCCAGTGATGAGTTGAAAAGTTGTCCATGTCTGTGCTATAATCCACAGTGAAATGACAATAGTAGCCCGGTGGAGCAGAATTATGACATCGGCAATCAAGAGTTCCTTGCAATTAAATTGGCTCTTGAAGAGTGGCAGCACTGGTTAGAAGTGGCCAATCATCCCTTCCTGGTACTCACTGATCACTGAAATCTGGAACATCAGAGATCCAAAGAGATCGAATCCCAGGCAAGCTCGATGGGCCCTCTACTTCAACCAGTTTAATTTCTCCATCACCTATAGTCCAAGGTTAAAGAACTATACAGACAATGCTCTATCTTAACTCTGTGTTCCTGACGAAACTCCTGATGAACCTGAGTCCATCCTACCATCCAGTTCGGTGGTCAGTCCAATTCAATGGACCCTGGACGAAAGGTTTGCCGAGGCTGCTGCCACTGAACCAGCTCTGCCGTCACCCAACCAGATCTATTTTCCATCATCATAACGCACCCTTTTCATAGAATCCATCCACTCATCTGTAGACACTGGTCACCCTGGGACCAATCATATCCTCCCAATCATCCAGGAACGGTTCTGGCCACCAATAATGCCAATTGACTTCAGAGAGTTGCCATAGGATGTGAGGAATGAGCCTAAACCATGGCAAAGACACCTTGTCACCTTCTGGCCAGAAAACTACCGCAGAACTACTCTTCAACCATGTATTCCATAACTTTGGTCTTCCAGAGTATATTGCCTCTGATAGAGGACCTAAAGTCATCTCCAGAGGATGGAGAGCCATTTTCTAGCTTCTGGGTGTGATCAGGATACCAACCCTAGACAAATAGGCAAACGAAGAGGAAGATCAAGGAAGTAGGCTGCTTACTGTGAACCTTATGCCACAGCCACCAGGCCTCCCAGTACCGGTTACTGGCATGGGTGGAGTACACCCAAAACTCTCTCCGCCAACCAGATTGGATTGACACCATTACAGTGTGTACTCGGCTACCAGCCACCTATGTTCCCCTGGGATGGTGGACCCTCTGAAGTCCCAGCAGTTAACCATTTGTTCTGTGATAGTGAGAGGGTCTAGGACGCTGCTCACCATCATCTGCAGCGAGCAGTGCACTGTCAAAAGAATGTCCACAATGATGTCCAGAGGTCCATGACTCCAGTTTTCCACCCGGACAAAAGGTGTGGCTATCCAGCGAAGACATCAGGATGCACCTGCCCTGCAAGAAATTAAGTCCCAGGTATACTGGTCCCTTCACCATCAAACCGGTGATGTACAAACTACAATTACGTCCCACTACAGAATTCACTCAACCAAACTTTTACTTACATGCTGTTGACATATTATTGTAGCAGAGTCTTTGCTGAATACAGTGTAATCAGACTTTAGCCATGAAAATGTCACAAGTAACAGAAATAAGCACAAATGTCAGAGCGTGTCAGAACACCTCCAGAGTCCAGAAAACACCTCAGACCCCAGAGGGTTCACCCACCTTTGTCTGCTTCCTCCAAAGAGCCTATATATATATATATATATATATATATATATATATATATATATATATATACACACACACACACACATATACAGTATATACATACATACAAAGTGAAAAAGTAAACTGCATCTGATACTGATGATACTATATTTATACAGTATATATATATATATATATATATATATATATATATATATATATATACACACACACACATATATATACAGTATATACACATATACACACATAAATGTTCACTAACAATACATTATTATTGTTACTAGATTGACATTGGGCAAACTGTGGCTAAATCAGGCTGAAACTTGGGTCTGTGTGTTTGGTAAGTGGGTCGCTGGCTCTACAGCTCAGAGTCTCTGAGGAGCCTGATGAACTAGTCTCCATTATTAGCCCTCACTTCTGCGAGCATTAACCTGGGGACAACCACAGTTCTTTAGACACCCAAGAAGTGTTAAAAACTGCATGCCAAGGGACAACATGTTCCAATAAGATTAGAAAGAGAGGAAAATAGGGTACACACACGTGAGAATACTTATAAGAGAACAAATAGGACAACGGCAAAATCTCTGTGCAGGTACTGGGCAATGAAAAGCTCTTGCAAGGTTATCCTAAGTTGTAAAGGACACTGTGTGCTTAACATGTCACACTCTGGAGCACTTAACAGGACAATTAGAAAGCATGGCTCCTGTCCCCACACTGATTTACGGATGTGTGCTGGATTAAATGCCAATATCCCTGCACTAATGTTTCTTACTCTAGTGTAATGGCCAAAATCAGCTTTAGAAGGAGCAAGTTGAAGTGAAGATGATTCCTTAAGTCAATATATAGATTTGAACATATAGATTGTTTTTCTGCAGCCGTGCAAGCTATACATTTTTACTCTTAGAATGCAAAAGATTAAGGTTATGTGATATATGCTGAATCCGGAACGGAATAGTAGCATACAAATTAATGTTTGTACCATAACTTTCTATGACAAGGATAGTGAGAGTAGTATGCAAGTATGCCGTTCTAAATTCAGCAATAGTCTCAGAACATTCACTGCCTGCCCATAGCTTCACACAAAAAATGGTTTAGGAAAACCAGTTACAACCACACCTACACACCTTTTGAATGTAAAGGCACACAAGTTTTCTTATCCACTTGTTAAGTCATGACGCATATACAGTATCCGGGTCCAAGCCTCTACAACATGTCAAGTGAGAATATCATCTCAACAGCCATATGAGTACTATTAATTTACAGCACAGCTTTAATCAAAGCTAAGTTTTAAAAACCTATATATATATATATATTACGCACAGTTTGTCACGCACAATTATCTGTGACATAATGCATGATATCTTGATCTTAAATAAAATGTTTGTCAGCTGTTGTTTAATTCTGAGCGATTTCGATTCTTGCATTTGTAAAATCCCACGCTGAACCACACATGTGCTTTTGGGCCCAAGTGGACTATTCAGAAATTATTCCATCAGAGCAAATATCAAAGTGTCAATTTGGAGCCTGGCATATTAGAAATAAAAGTTGACGCAGGGAAAGTGAAGGACATAAAGCTGCGGATATCTTGGCTAAAATGTCATTAGCGCAAGTTGAGAGGCTCTCATTACACAATAGTGGTTAACGGAGAACAACAGTAAATGCCACAGCTGAGGCTGATCCCATCTCACCCACAGGCTATAGAGCTGAACCTGGTGCTAATCTGATAGGTCTACTCTCACTATCTGCATGAGCACGGCTGTCAGGATGAGTTACTCTACATACTCTACAATATGCTCAACCTGCATTCACAGTAATAGATGCAAGCAGAACAACTACAGGAACTGTAAAAGAATTGGACGTTTTCTTTCAAAAGTGATTTCTCTGCTAGTTCAGTGTGCGATCTGACCTTGTGGCCAATGTTGGCTCACAATGTCAGAGTGCTAAGTGAAGTGGTGAAAAGCATACAAATTTTTTTTTCTTATTATTGTGTTATTTTCACTTTCAACTAATTCAGAAACTTTTTCAGAAGTATGATTAAAGTGGGTCTAAGAACACAAACTTAAAGCGAGGACATGGCGTAATCTATGGCTCCTTTCACAAACTTATAATTAACCATTTTCCATATTTATGTTCTCTAGATTGTTCCCTCCTACAAATAGCGACTTGGTCTCTTTCTAAATCCCCTCTCTACACTTCAAACGCATCAGTGGACTGCCGGATACCCTCCAGGCTCATTTCCCCCAGGTTTGGTGGCATGATTGTCATTGCAGTAGATCAAAAAAAGTTTTGGGAAAGTGGAGCCAATTTTAATCTCAATTATAGTATAAACATTTGGGTCGAGCATAGACATTCAGAGAAAGAGTGTGAGTAGTACACAGAATTAATAGATAAAACAGTTGAATGGTTGAAATAGCAGCAATAACAGAGTCAGTGTCAATAGAAGCAGTAATATTAGTAATAGTATTTATATCAATTATAATAACACTTTTTATTTATGTAATAATAAATAAATAAAATTAAAACATACTTTGCTGATCCAGAAGCAAAATTTATCTTGGACTCTGTATATTAACTCAATATTATGGCTAGGACAAACTATTTGAAAAATATACACTACAAATTACACAGAATAACAACAGCACAACTGTAAATTTGAATAGTTCTCAGTCATACTAAGTGTCACACTACATTTTATAATATCACATTAAAATATTAGATATTAACTGGTGTTTAACTAGAATACGATTTCCAAAATGAGAATCAAATAACTCGGTTGAGGTGGATAAATTATTTACCAAAAAACATTTACCAAATAAACTCTAGAATAATCTAGATAATCCAAAAAAACAATGACATTGACCCGCCCAATAAGACATTGGCAAACACTTGTAGTGATATAACAATATTTCACATCAGTTAAATTTGCAACTTGGATGAAAAACATGGCTAGTTTTTTTTTTCTGTAAGTTTGACTTTAGAATTTACAGACAATGAGATCAAATGTAAACTGTAGCAGGTAATGTTGAAGATCCAAACACACTTTCATGCCAATTTGTAAGAATTTTACACTTTGGCGAACTGTTGGGGAATTCATATGAATACGTACAATCTCATTTGTACGATCTGATTACTCCCCAGTGGGTTGCAATTTTATTTTTTAAATCAAACAAACTTAAATAATTTTTTCCATTCATACTATTAAAAACTATAACATATTATAGTATATAATATAACCGATATAACTATAAACTATAATAATATAACCGATATAAAGTCTATAACATAACCGATATATATATAGAATAATTCATATAGAAGGCATCAATATGTGCTTTATAAGTACTAATAAACAGCTAACCAATACCCTAGTAATAAGTGTGTGTGTGTGTTTGAAATATTAACTAAAAAATATGTTTATATTTTCCTAACCTTTTGAGTATGGTTAGATGTATAAACCGTAATGTATAAACTGTGATTAAATCTCATGATTTGTTAGGGCAGAATGAAACCGTAATAAATATCAAGTCTACATTTTTATTACCATTATTGGCCATTAATACATTTCTTTACACAAAATTTCTTTTCCACTGACCCCCTTATAGCCCTTTGAACATCCTCAGACCAAAACCGATCTAATTGGCTTCCTTAAAGGGATAGTTTACTTTTAAATCAAAATTCCTCATTTACTCAACCTGATGTTGTCCTAATGCTGTATGGGGCCTTTTTTCTTTTATGGACCACAAAAGGAGAATGTAAAAAAAAAAAAAAAAAAAAAAAATTGAGCTTGTCCATATAATGTCAGTAAATAGTGTCCATTATCAAGCTTTTTAAAAAAGACTCAAAAGTATTAAAGAATGATGCATGCGACATGACATATATTCCAAGATATCTGGGGGTATACAATAGTTTTTTTTTTTTTTTTTTTTTTTACAAAATTCTTGACCTTGGCCGTAAAAAAAAAAAAAAAAAAAAAAAAAGTCCTTTTGTGGTCCATAAAAGAAAGAACAGCATAAGGCATTAGAACATCACCAGAGTGGAAAAATTATCCCTTAATTTCATTTTAGGATCAACGATCCCTTTAAGTACAATTAGTCGACTAGTCATTCAGGCAACTCACAATCTGAAGTTGAATTTGAAAATATGCCGTTTTGTGCATCTCATCCTTTGCTTTCATCTGTACCATTTCCCACAATATAAACGCACCATTGTGTTTTGTTGTTCTAGTACATCAGTGTTCGGGCTCAGGGATCAGTTTGTCAAAACTCCCTTTAGAATGAAAATAAAGATCTTTCTTCCCTGCTTTGTCTTTCCTTCTCTCTCTCTCCCCGTTTCTTAGTCTTCCTCGTGCACTCCTTGGCTCTCCTCCTGGCTTGTCAGCTGCCAGGAGCTGACGTCTCCTTTCATGTTCCATGCTCGGCGAGGGCTTTGAACATTCGTTTGATTCTTTTAAGATAATAGCTGGTTAGCTGTCAGGGAGAGGATGATCAGTTAAAACCTTAATCACTGCCTGTCGACTTGCATGACAGTTTTTTTTTCTCCTGCCCCTTCCTTCTGCCTCTAAAATTAATCCGGGTAGTGAGGCAACAGCAAACACAAGAACACAGTTGTTGGTAGGAAGGGTAAAGCAGGGGTGGGAGTAAGAGCAAGTAGGATGTTTTTCTTCCGATATGAGAAGAGATGTTGGTTTGGTTCGTGCAAACCTTACCGGCAGAAGCAATGAGGTCATGATGGATCTACTAGTCCCGTTTTCTTCATGTAACCTGTCACCTGCTCCTTACACCTGCCAACCTAAGAACAGAGAAAACGGCCCTGATCTCCCTTACCTGTCAGCATATAACACTTATGTGACATGGTCTGCCAGGTGTGGGAGATCTCCTCATATGCCGTAGAGAGAGAGATGGCCTTGATCAGTCAGGCTAAAGAGCAGAGCACTGTCAACCAATGACATTCCAAAGCCAGAATGGGAACATCATCCAGAAAGACATGGGAAAGAGGAACTTGTGGAAAAGTTTCTTGCATCAAAGGGTGTTGTTGTATTGCAAGATAAATGGGTGGCATTGCCACCATCTAACGCTCTCTTAAAGTTCATCTTGAAAAGGACTTATTTACTAACAATGTCATTTTTAGCAAATATAAGAATGAATATCTCATTTTCACACTGCAGCCATTTTTCATGCACTACCATTCAAAATGTTGGGATCGGTAAGATTTTTTTATGTTTTTGAAAGAAGTCTGTTATGGTCACATTTACTTGATCCAAAACTGTAATGTTGTAATAAATAATTTTGAAATGTCATCTATTCATGTGATGGCAAAGCTAAATTTCCAGCACTCTCCACTCCAACCTTCAGTGTCACGCAATCCTTCAGAAATCATTATAATTGGCTTTACTGGTAATTATGATCTATATAATCCATCTTCACTGAATAAAAGTACTAATTTATTTAAAAATAATTATTACTGACCCCAAACCTTTGACCCCTAGCATAACTTATAGCTTTTAAAATGATTTTTAAAAAATGTTTTATTTCTATTTATCGGCCAAAACGTGATTAGTATTGGCCAGACTTCTTGGTATGGGTGCATAGCTAGCAGTGTTGGGAAGGTGACTTTGGAAATGTAATAGGTTACAGATAACAAGTTACCCTATTGAAATGTAATAAGTAGTGTAACTATTTACATTACTTTATTAATGTAACTGATTACATTTGATTACTTTTCTAAAACTGTTAATCATTTTCAAACATTTAAGCCAGTTAACCTTTCAGTAGTACTCAACACTGATTACTGTCAGACTTTCAAAATCCTTCATCACTTGAATTAAGATGATAATAATTTCATTTTACAGCATAGCCACCAAAACATCAGACTTTAGCACCTCTTTTTTCTTTGAGATTGTTCTGAGGTTAAATACAGATTTCTGGATGATTTTTTTTTTGTTTTTTTTTTTTCCAGCACTGGAACACATTTTTATCACTCGCCATGCTGGCAACTCTCAGGTTGTAGCCTAAAGCTTTCAGCGGCAATGTGGATTGATGTAATTGGCAGACGTGGTGTACTGCAAATTAAAAAAGCATCAGAATAACATTGCTTTGCTAAAGGCCTTTAAATGGCAGGAGGCATTGTGAAAATCAAGAACAGGCAAAGCAAAAAATTATACTGATATTTTTCAACATATTGCTCTCACAATACAGTGCTAACGAAAAGTCAAAATACAGCACACTTGGAAATTCGCTTACATTTGAGAGCAGGAACTAACTGTACTTTTTTATACTATGACATAGCCTACTATGATGGTCTATTTTACACAGTTGTCAGTAACATTAATGTTATTGATAGAACCAGAGGTGGGTGAGGGTGAGAGAGAACAGAGGCATTGTATGCATGCTGTAGCTTTATCTCCAGATACATGGCACTATGACTTTTTCAGTCAACACAGCAAAACATTTCCAAGAGAAATCACAGCCATTCAGCACTGAAAGGTCGCCAGCAGCCACAGACATGTATGGATCTGAACACAAGAAACCAAGGTCAAAGTTCATCCTCAATAACAGAGAATACAATAGCAAAACGTATTAAAACTACTGCGGGAAGGAGTAGCGCAGATTAAAAAATAAATGACAAAATACATTACAAACATAAATCTTAGATCAATTAAATTATGCTTAAAAAAATAATGCTAATTCTATTTATCTAGTTATTTAACCTCAATTGGTAATGACTGTTAAAAACTAAAACTAAAATAATATTTAATTAATAATATAATAAATATATTTTTTTATTAAATTAATTCAACAAAAAAGCCATGCAAACCTGTTGCCTTCATTTTAAGCTGTATGAACACCATTTTTTCTTTTGTATTAGATCACAGCTAGCATACTGTCAGCCGAGGTCATTCTGTGTTTGTCACCTGACCCTTCAGTTCTCCCGAGCAACCAGTGTCTAAATAATTGCCGCTGCCTCTCACAGATTAATCAGAGTTTGGTTCTCTTGAAGTAACACGGAGAGAGTCTCATCGCCTGTTGCGGTAAAGTCACCTCAGAGACATTGAAAACGATGGTGTGTTGTGACAGAACGACACAAGGGGATTTAAATACATAATATGTGACAAAGCAACAAGTCGGCAGAGGGATGCAAGCACGGGCAAAGAGCCATATAAGCTGCCAGCTCCACTGAAGGCTTCATCCAAGGATCTGTGGCGGGATCCTGAAAGTCGTCAAAGGCGTCTCAGTTAGCAGACGACGGGTGCATGCTGCATGTGTCTTCTCCTTATTCCTCTCTTTCATCAGACCCAGACTTAGAAGTGACAGTGCTTTGCCTGACAAAGGGATTTGTAATATCACCGAGAGAATACGCTTCAGTCCTTATTATTTCACATTATTCCTGGTAATGAATCTTAAAACAAGATATGCCGCCTAAATTGCTACAGTTGTACCGCGTGCATCCCGTAAGCGCGCACAGAAAATGCCTAGAATAGACACGCTGACAAGCATGCAAATAAATACATACATACATAAACACTGCAGAGGTTGTCAGCCTGTCATTGTTTGCAGTTCTAGAGTCAGAAGACAGCAAAAAAAAAAAACATAAATGCACAAAAAATAAATAAATAAAATAAAAAAAAACAGGAAAGAAACCAGGATAAATTGGGGTTTACAGCACAAAAGCCCACTAATCCTTGCATTTGGATATTTGAAACAGAAGCTCCGGAGAGAAAGCATCAAAGACAGCTCTAAATTAGCCTGTGAAAAACACACACACACACACACACACACACACACACACACACACAGAAGAGAAGGCTGCCGATTTCCACCAGTGTGAAAAGACAAGGGAGCTGCAATCTCCTAGGGGCCCAGATTAGAAACATATACTCATTATTCTCTCTCAGTGGGTGTCTAAACCCCAAAAATCCCGCTTCCAGGGAGAGCACTGAGACATGTTAACCCTGCCGCTGCTCTCCCTTTGTAGCTGTGCATCGTTAGCCGCTCCGCAGTCGCATCTCGAAGGGGAAAACTGACGAACGCTGGCAATTAGAACTCCAAGTATGTGCTTGTTCAGATCCACGAGTGGAACAGTTTTAAACACATTATAGAGGAAAGTTAAACAAAAAGATAAGGGTGCACATGTCTATATATGCGGTAATCATCTTGTTTTCTTTTTCTACTTTCTTATCATCATTCCCTTTCCATTAAAAGTAACGTTCGGCTTTCACAGGAAGCCCCTGCCCCTAAAGCTTCCCTCTTAAGGGCAGCACCACTCGAGATTATGAAGATGAGCATGAATAGGCCTAAGCGTTATGGGTCATCGGGTACGAGTTGTCCTGACCCATGAAAGCAAGGATGAGCACGCTAGAATATTAATACATAAATACCTGAAAACATTTCTCCACCAAGTTCTTTCCGCCACGTGCCTCGCAAGGATATAAGAATGAGCCATAGTGTCGAGTGCTGCATTCAGAAAAACATAAACGGAAGTGAGGTTCTGGTATCTTGAAACGAGTTCTCAAAAAAAAAAAAAACTCCACCACAACTCAAAGTGACCTTTGAGACAGGTCTGTGTGAAGGTCGTGGTGGATGGGAAGACTGGCTGCTGAAAGGTCTGGAGCGGACCCTCTGTTCTTAAGGGAACTATCTATGACGCCTGGAGTGTGCTTGTAGTGTGAACATTTTGCTGCTATTCAGTAGATCACAGCATTTAAAGTACCTTCAATTAACATGGCAGACATTACCTTCATGAGCAAATGCTGGAAATGACACGAAACATTAAGTTTATGACAATGAAAAATATAATCATTTCATGCACTTTGTGAAAGATTTCTGTGTGTGTAACTCTAAAATGATCTGAAAACGTTCAAAGAAACACTTAGTAATTTACCTGAGTGATAATTTAAAACAAAACGAAAACAAATCCTTTTAACGTTGACTCGGATATGTGCCTTCTAATATTGTTCTCAGGATTAATCATGGCTTATAGACAGGAACAGTAAATATTTAAGATTCTGCTATTTTGTTCAGATTGAATTAGTGTTTATCTCATTAGAGGCTCATCTAGAACGACAAGGCAGCCATGCCATGTGATTTCAAAAGTTTAGTAAATAATCCACTCCTTGCCTTTGAAGTCTAATGACCTAGAATGGCTAATGCTGTTTAGTACCCAAGGAAAGTAATGAGTACTCGATTCAGTGATGTGTTGTAGTGCAAGCCATGAGACCCATGCTGAAGGAGAGACTGAAGGATGTTATATTCACTGCCACAACAGGGAAAGCAATAAAGCAGTAGTTCAAGTAATTATGAACATTTTTATTTACCCTACCTATTATTAATTTACCCTCCCTATTGTTGTTTGAAACTTTTTAGTGTGTCTCTCTTCCATGATAAAACAAAAGGAAACATTTTGAAGAATATCCTAGATGCTCACTTGCTCAGAAAAAAAATAAATCAGGTTGGGATTTTTTTTTATTTATTTTTTATGTCTCTTATCAGTCTCTTATGGTCCCCAAGGCTACAATTATTTGATAAAAAAATAAAGTACAGTAAAAAAAATACAGTAAAAAAAAAAAAGAAAAAAAAAGAACAAATATTACAATTTAAAATAACTTTTTCTATTTTAATGTATTTTGAATTTTAATCTATTCCTGTGATGGCAATGCTGAATTTTCAGCAGCCATTACTCTAGTCTTCTTCAGAACGGAAGTTTTTGTCATTTTGGAGCTAGACAGCAAAAGTGTCACCTAAACATTCACTTTTTTTGTTTCACACTAGATGTTTGGAAAGACATAAGGATGAATACATATAAAGACTTTTTTTTTTTGCATAAACTATCGCTTTAAGAAAGAAATCCACCATCTAAAATATGAACACAACAGTCTAATCCGTCTCCCATATTTATCCTTTTTTTATAGGGTCTCAAGCATTGTGAATCCATAGTTATGTCTGAGGATTTGTGGACACTAATGACCCTTTCCTACCTTTCAGCAGAGAACAAAGACCGGTGACCTTATTGCGTCCCCCCCCCCCCCCAACCACAAAATTAAGGTCAACAAGTGGGCAGATGTCAAAGGGTCAGTGGGGGAAGGATGGAGAGCATTGTTGCCGAGAAAAAAAGGCCTGGCCAGGAATGGCCGATGCACCTATCTAAACCCACACAACACAGATGCTTCCAAAAGCAGCACTTCTACCCCCTCAGATCTCCTTGTATCCCCCCCCCCCCCTCACCTCCACCGCGTGTGTCCCCTCGTTCAGTCCAGGCAGAATTGCAGCATGCTGTCATGCCTTGGTAACAAGCTGATCAGAGCAGGCCGGGCTACCTCGTACAGACAGTAGCAATTATCGCAATCAACAGCTCGGTCCAATTATAACTTCCTGCTCATTATGCCCAAGGGGCCCCGTGGTCCAACTTACAAGAAAATTAAGCGGCTGCCTCGCTTTGCATAACATAATTTGAAATGACAGGGTGTGACATCAAGGGCTTCTGACCCTGCCAGCAACTGGCCCCATGTGTGGCAACAATTTACACTGCCAAATTGCTCCCAGGCTGCCCTTGGCCGAGGAAGCAAGGATGAGCTCCACCAAACACTAGCTCTCCTCAAACGAAAGTGGTTGGCAGCAGAATGCCGGTTACAGGAATATTCCCACCCTGGCTGATGGAGAGATGGAAGAGATCCATCTGAGCTAAGAGCTGGACTTTACTAAGTAGAAATGCTCAAAAAGCCTCCCTAAAAACATGAACTTACTATATAATTAGAGTTAGGGTTTGGATTAGGGTTAGTAGCTCGTAATTATGCACAAATTCACTGTTATTACAAGAGTAAGTACATGTACGATGTGTAACAGTGACACTGTAAATAAAGTGTTACCAAATTTTTTATTTAATAACTTTTTTTTTTTTTAATTGCTGGAACTGCTTGTGAAATCTTTGATTTGTTGATCATCTCAGTTATAGGTCACTTATTTCTGGTTGTTGTACACGTCATAAACTTTAAAGTGCACATTATGATTATACTTTTTAAATGTTTTATTAAGATTGAGCCAGTACATAATCTATATTAAAAAATGTTTTATTGATGTCAGTATGATAACCCTACAGTAATGATTTATATTTAGTGCTGTCGGGTTCAAATTGGCAGCAAATTTCAGGCTTACATCATGTGTCCTTCTTACATGTTCACGTCAGATCAGTAAAGGAAAGAAGGTCTAGCTAATATGGTGACGGATATCCTTCTTACTATCAGTGATTTTAGTGTAGCTAGTAAGATCTGTTGACATAAAAATGTTCCTTAACAAATAATGTTAAGTTTAGCCACATATATCGATAGAGTACACATAATTAATTCATATTTAATTATTCTAACAACAATTCACGGCTGCCAAGAATCACAAATCTTATTTTATGTTCTGACAGATGGCTAATATTTACTCAACACAATAAGTGCATGTCAAGTTCTTCCACTGCATTCAACAACAAAACTGGCAACAAAACCCACATCATTGCTGTGGAAATAAAAGAAAATGCTATAACATTTAGATTTCACATTATCTTCAACGTCCAGGTAAAAAAAAAAAAAATAACATTACGAAACAGGTACTTTATATCTTTGCAAAAATGAGCAAAAAAAAAAGTAGTCTCATGAGCTTGTTTTCACTTATGCTGAATAAAGGAGACACGTTGGTAACGGTAACTATGTTCACTGATTAGAACAAAGTAGAGGAGAAAAAAAAAGTGATATCTCACAACTCCTGCTGGCTCTCTCATGAGGCTCCTCACTGTTGGGTTTCTTAATTATTATTTTTTTCCTTCCATTACAGAAAAAAAGAGGGAAAATAGGACAGTTTTGTGAGTATCTTGGTGCAGCATGTTTCATTAATGTGAGGCTGATAAATTGTAGTCGGCGTAATTAAAGTTAACTGATGAGGACATACGTAGAAATGTTTTGTTAGCAGGCTAAGAGACGGATGAAGGCAGTGAGTAATTGCTTTGGATTAATTATTTGGATATAGGGTACTTGTGAGTCCACCACTCCTAAGGGGGTTTTGGGATAGCTGAGGGCGGGATGCGAGGGAAGAGCTTCTGTATGAGAACGTGTCCGGAGCTCCAGTCTCACTGCAGGCACAGAGAGCAGGACAGACCCTCAGTAGTGTCTAAAACCAAATCAATCTATTTAAAAGTATTATTTAAAAAACTGATAATAATAAGCAAAACCAGCGACAGACAAAAAAAACACATTACTTGATTAGAGAGGTTAATCAAGTTGATAAAAAAAAAACTTGGGATGAAAAAGTCTCAAGATATCTAAGTTATATATAAAAAGACAATCTGATTGGTCTCTTGGCCCTGTTGCTGGGGGAAAGGAAACTTGATTTGTAATTCATTAAATATAGGTTTACCAATAATTTCAGGACTTAAAGTGGTACTGATACACAGGTCAAAAATAGAAGAAATGAAACAAACTAAATTAAATTAAATGCAAAACTTTTAGTGTCATTTTTTTTATTGTGGCCCATTTTTGCATTAACATGATCTACAGTGGAACTCAGTTTAGGGTCAAGGGAAGGAGCGCGACATATTTTAATAAAATCTATAAATAAAAAACAGTCAAAGGGCTGTTTTAAGGGCTTTCAAAGTCAACATGTCAGCACAAAGACTATATATATATATATATATATATATATATATATATAGATAGATAGATAGATAGATAAACACACACACATACTGTATACTGTATAAATCTAATGTAGTATTTTTTTCAAAACAAGTTACATTGGAATGATAACTGTAAAAAGTGACATGAAACTCTAGTTCCCTTTCGTTGTCACTCCGAGTTACGTCGGATGACGACGAATGGGGTTTCGCTTAGAACACCTATTGACTTCGAGTATACAAAAACGAGCCAATGGCAAAGAAATGCCATGGGTCTGCGGAATTTGCATGACGTAACTCCGCCCCACCTCGTGGGTATAAAAGGAGGACGCCGAAAAAACATGCAGTTATGTTTTCGCTTCGGAGCCAAGAGTATCTCTTCACTCCACAGCCTTTTATGACTTCGCTCTACGAGACGAGCCATTCTCTCCGGTGTTGGTGTGTCGGCGATCTGCAGCGAGTTCACATTGCCTGCTGATCTGTGCAGTGATCTGCCAGTGAGTGTGTTCTCCCCGCTCGCTTCAACATCGCAGAGTTTTTTTCTCCTCTCACGAAAGAGCTCGCACACGGCACGTCTTTTTAAAGACGGCTCGCCCGAGCATTTAAAAAAAAAAAAAAAAAGTGGTTGCGGCAGATTGGTATCGGACTCTGATGGGCACGAGCGCCGTCTAGTGTGTTAGGGCTTTGATCATGCTTGTACAGCGCTCGTGGGTGATTCATGTTCTCTCTGGGAACAAGATCATCGCGTCATTTAGGTCGAGACTCGGTGAACTCGCAAGAGTGAGAGTCCCCTCATCCACCCCCCGATTTTCGCCTGATGGCCAGGGTGACCTGAGGGTGATGGTCTGGAACAAGGCGCCGACTCTGTGTCCGCGACCCCAGCCCCCCTCTTCAATGACGGTGCCCGCTAGCAATCAGGTGATTCCACGAGTCTATCTTCGGGTGGCCCGTGTGTTTTCATTTAAAAGCTACAGAGGATGGTGCTATGTCTGTAGCAGCATCACTAGGTGGGCTTTATTCTTTTGGAAGTGACGACTCGTCATAGCTGCCACCTTCTGGTGTGCTATGCTGTGCCTAAGTCTGATCCGGAGATGACGGCCATGCTTTCCTGGGACGATTGGTTTTTGGGTAAGGCCGCCGACCCGCGTCCACGGCAAACCCCAATATCTTTCTTCCCGGACGTGCATGATGAGATCTCGATGTCCTGAAAGACCCCCGTGTCTTTTCAGGACCGCTCTTTGGTCCCATCCGCCTTTCCCCCCTCAACGGGGCCGCTACCCATGGGTACACTGGGGTCCCCCCGGTTGAACACTCTGTTGCGATGCTACTGTGTCCTCAGAGTGCTTCCCGGCGCAATCCTAAGCACCCGTCCGAAGCCTGTAATTCTTTTCGTCTACACTAATCTGTGGCGAAATCCTATAGTGCACCCCCACATCCCAGGTCGGCCTCTTCGGCGGTGCGGTTGAGTACTTCTGCCCAACAGTTCTCAACCGCCCGGGAGCAGATTGAGGTTATTCTGCCGACGGCCCCGCCGTCCGCTCAGGTTCCTCAGTCTGCCAACCGCCGAAGGCGCCCTCCCACGGTTCCAACCCCGCCCGTTCACCCGGGCTGGGTTTGGAAGACCGTGGGGGGATGCCTCAGCCCTCTCCAGCCCCACCCCCCGCCTGCCTAGAGCTTCCCTGGGTCGCTGGGTCGCTGGGTCGCGCGAACCATCGGCTCGGCAATGCGATTCAGTTCGCACGGTCTCCTCCCCGCTACAGGGGAGTCCGCTCCACTCTGGTCGGTGGCAATGCCCCTATCATGAGACCAGAGATTGCCACTCTGCTGGCGAAGGGTGCAATCGAGACTGTCCCTCCAGCCGAGATGAGGTCCGGCTTCTAAAGCCCTTACTTCATTTTCCCCAAGAAAAGCGGTGGGTTACGACCGATCCTGGACTTGCGCGTGCTGAACCGCTACCTTCACAGGATGCCGTTCAAGATGCTCACCGCCAAACGCATTTTCGAATGTGTTCGGCCCCAGGATTGGTTTGCAGCGATCGACCTGAAGTACGCCTACTTTCATGTCTCCATTTTTCCTCGACACAGACCGTTCCTCCGGTTTGCTTTCGAGGGGCAGGCATACCAGTACGCGGTCCTCCCTTTCGGGCTAGCCCTGTCTCCTCGCGTCTCCACGAAGGTCGTCGAGGCAGCCCTTGTTCCCCTTCGGGTTCACGGGGTTCGCATCCTATCTCGACGACTGGCTAATCCTAGCTCACTCTCGAGATCAGGTTTGCGAACACAGGGACCTTGTGCTCCGGCACCTAGCTCGTCTGGGCCTTCGGGTCAACTGGGAGAAGAGCAAACTTTGCCCCGTGCAGAGGATCTGTTTTCTCGGTATGGACATCGACTCGGTCGCCATGTCCGCGCAGCTTACGAGCGAGCGCGCGCAGTCACTGCTGACTTGTCTGAGACAAATTCAGGGCAAGAGTGCGGTTCCTTTGAAATATTTCAGAGGCTCCTGGGGCATATGGCATCTGCAGCCGCGGTGACGCCGCTCGGATTGCTTCATATGAGACCGCTTCAGCTTTGGCTACGAGACCGAGTCCCGAGGTGGGCATGGCAACAAGGCACGCTCCGAGTATCAGTTACTCCGACCTGCCGTCAGACCTTCACCCCGTGGTCGAACCTCAGTTTTCTCAGGGCTGGTGTCCCCCTGGAACGAGTTTCCCGGCATGTTGTTGTCTCAACAGATGCCTCCACCACGGGCTGGGGCGCCATGTGCAATGGACATGCTGCCGCGGGCTCCTAGAGAGGACCCCTGCGCCTATGGCATGTCAATTGCCTCGAGTTGCTGGCAGTACGCCTTGCCCTGCATCGCTTCCGGGTGTTGCTCAAGGGTCAACACGTACTAGTCCAATTAGACAATACCGCCACTGTAGCGTACATCAACCATCAAGGTGGTCTACGCTCCCGCCGTATGTCGCAACTCGCTCGCCACCTCTTATGGAGTCAGAAGCATCTGAGGTCCCTTCGAGCCATTTACATTCCCGGAGCCCTGAACTGTGCAGCCGACGAGCTCTCACGGCTTCAGCCCTCCCCGGAGAATGGCGACTCCATCCCCAGTCGGTCAGCTGATTTGGGACCAGTTCGGAGACGCACCGATAGATCTGTTTGCCTCCCACGACTCGACCCATTGCGACCAGTATTATTCTCTGACCGAGGGCACGCTCGGCACGGATGCTCTGGCGCACAGTTGGCCGCGGGGCCGCAAATATCAGGTCTTGTGCAGGTCTTGCGCAAGGTCAGGGAGGACGAGGAGCAGGTCCTTCTGGTTGCGCCATACTGGCCCACCCGGACTTGGTTCTCCGAAATAGTGCTCCTCTCGACAGCACCTCCTTAGCCAATTCCTCTGAGGAAGGACCTCCTATCTCAGGGACGGGGCACCCTGTGGCACCCTCGTCCCGATCTTTGGAACCTCCACGTGTGGCTCCTGGACGGGACGAGGCAGGTTTGAGTACCCTACCACCAGCGGTGGTGGCTACCATCACTTCCGCTAGAGCGTCGTCCACGAGGCACCCCTACGCGTTGAAGTGGAACCTCTTCGTCAACTAGTGCTCTTCTCGCCGAGAAGACCCCCGGAGGTGTTCGATCAGTTTCGTGCTTTCCTTCAAGATGGGTTGGAGCGAAGGCTGTCTCCCTCCACCCTCAAAGTTTATGTTGCCGCTATTGCCGCACACCACGACTTAGTGGAAGGTAAATCCATATGTTTCCTTCGGGTCATATGTGTATTCCTAAATGCCCCCCCTCTGGGTTGGTGTTAATTGCATATTTCCTCTAAACTATGGGATATGCTTCCCAGTGTATCTTGGTATTCCTGTGTTAAATAGGAGTCCTTTGTCCTTACAAGTCTTACAAGGGCTCAGATTTACGCAGGGCACTGGAAGACAGCTGTGAAGGTGGCGTGATTAGACTGATAACCCCATTCGTCGTCATCCGACGTAACTCGGAGTGACAACGAAAGGGAACGTCTCGGTTACGTATGTAACCCTCGTTCCCTGAGTAGGGAACGGAGACGTTATGTCTTCCTGCCACTTCCGCTGTACCGCGGGGATCGCCTGAGCTCAGTCTTGGCTCCTCAGCGAAGAAACACAACTGCATGTTGCCGGCGTCCTCCTTTTATACCCACGAGGTGGGGCGGAGTTACGTCATTCAAATTCCGCAGACCCATGGCATTTCTTTGCCATTGGCTTGTTTTTGTATACTCAAAGTCGATAGGTGTTCTAAGCAAACCCCATTCATCGTCATCCGATGTAACGTCTCCGTTCCCTACTCAGGGAACGAGGGTTACATATGTAACCGAGACGTTCTATCATCTTAACTCAATCTGCTTGCAATCACATTCTTCTCTATATCTGATCATCTGATTGGCTCCTGCTTTCAGCAGGCAATGAACTTTCAAAAACCCTCCACCTTCCCCAGCTCCACCTGTATAGATTTGCTACGGGTAATTCATGTATGCTATTGTTCAGCAGCAGCATGTCTTAAATGCTCACATTAGCTAGTAGTGTATATATTGGCAGTAGCAAGTCTCTGTACTTTGTTCTGCAGCAGCAGCGTAGCAGATCTATTCTGCTAAGACAAAATATATTAACTGTCATTACCATGCCAAACACTCATGACAGAGTTATCATGATAGAAATGTAATTATTATTTTTTAATAGTTATATTAGCATTAAATAATATGACCTTAGCATTAAAAAGTTTGTAAAAAGTATTGTAAAAAGTTACAACTAAACAATAAAAATAGAAAAACCTCCCCCTTCAACTCCCTACTGGTTGTATTTCTCTGCCCAAGCATTCAACCGTGGCCTACCTTTCACCCGCACAAAAAAAAAAGCAAGCGAGAAAGAAAGGACGGAGGGAAAACAAAATGAAAAGAGACTCCCGGAGCAGGTAGAACCATCTGTGCAGAATATCCAACCCAGATGTCAGGGAATCAGCCACCAGCCAAGATCACCTTACATAAGTAGTTTGCCATGTGAAGAAATAATTTAGCCATATTAATTGACGGTAAACTTTCCCAAGAATCCAGAGCCCTGGCTGCTGCCTCACAGGTGGGTTCTTTCACTCACAGGAACCGAGTGGGTAAGCGGACCCTGATCAAAGGGGAGATTGACATAAATAAAGAGCCTGCAGGAATGCATTGTGCAAACAAAATATGAACAGGGCCTCCAAACATTCCCCATGAGTGTGTGGAGAGAGCGAGGCTTGAGATCAGGGGGCAAGAGAGGGGGGAGTTTACAGAGGAGGGGGAGTAAAAGAAAAACCTATTTTTCTATCCCCTCTTCCCCTTTTTTTCAGTATATTGTCTGTACTTTTTTGCTCAGGGGGGCACAGCAATTTGACAGAAATGGAGAGATGGAGAGAAAAATCACTCTGTTTTAGACCGTGAATGACAAGTGCGCCTTTGAAGTGAGCCGATAAGTGTGCATCAGGGCATGGTGTATTAGGTTTCCCCCTTTTGTTGTGGTGTACTTTTCATTTCTAAACACTGACATGTCATGTTTGAAAGATCGCTGACATGGTATCCAAGATATCCAACGATTTGATAGTGGAGATCTGACCCCAGTGTGCCTCCTACAGTTTATTCTAGCCGATACACAATGCAAAAGTCTCTCCGTGATACACAACACTGGCTGGAGCCACTGTGTGCCTCCATGTAAGGAATGAAGTCTATGAAAGAAAACAAAGTGCCATTGCTTGCATATACAATACCATAAGAGGACTTTATGGGTGATGGGGTGAGGTCAGCGAGCCTAGTGACAAGCTGTCTACTTTTTCCGAAACAGAGAAAATTAAAAAGAAGCGCAAACATAGTAAACAAAAGAGACAAGCGTATAAACGCACACTTGAACACCTCTTCACAAGTTCAAGGTACCTGTGAGAATTCATCCCGAGGCACTTGAAGGTTTCTTTAAGTTTTAGAAGATGTGTGTTTTTGTTTAAATTTGTAAAAAGTTTTAATTTTATCTACTTTCTATGACACTTTCTTAGCACTCCACGACATTTGGGTGAGGGAGAGGAGAGAGAAAAAAAAAAAGACAAAACGTGGCTCGGAAAAGTCGATGAAAGGAAACGTAGTGACTGACAACACTAAAATTTCCCAAGGCGATCCACATCAGACGGTCATTGCCGAGAGACTCCAAAGCGAGCTCTGTGCACACGAGCAAGGTGCAAGCCCTACGTTCGGGGAGTAGACAGGCTCCCCCTGATAATATACCTCACCCTAGTGTCTATGAAGAGAGGTGCATCTCAACCCCCAGGAAAGGATGACAGGCCCCTCAGGTGAGTGAGGAAGAGGTGGATCTGCCTGGTGGCAACCCTGGGGGTTTACTGTGGAGTGCCTGCATTCTCATGGCCACACTGGGGCAAATCAAACCACAAAGAAACACTCCAGTTATCCCTGGAGGTACGGCGGTGTATGTTTGAAAAAGTAAGGAGGAGAGAGGGAGGAAGCGTCTCAGACATTACCGAAACTTGAGCATCTGAAGCTTTCATCTCATTTTAGTTGTTAATATCGTAAACATATTTGAAAAATCTTCTACAGAACAACAAAAGCAATCCAACTCCCAAATGTCTGTCGCATTCCCATCAGAGTTCTCTTCTCAGAAAGCTTGTTTCTCCAAACACCCTCTAGTTTACAGTGGTCCATGAAAACATCACCTTTTTAAGAGTAAAGAATAAAAAGCAAGGGTGGGGAAAAAGAAAAATAAGGCAGGTAAAATCTAATTAAGGAGGCAGCAATGCAACAGCAGAGTTTACTATGAAACAATAAACAGTGTGTTGCTTCAGCGTCCCCAGATCGGAGAGGGGATATTGCAAGGCAGGGTAAGCTGATATTTTGTTTGTTTGCGTTTAGAGTTTTCTCAGAGGCCCCTCCGAAACTGAGAAATTCCTGCGCAGATGAATGGCAGATTAGGGGCCTCACCGTGTGTATCTAATCAAAGCCACACACACAGAAGATGATCTGCCCAACAACCCCAACAAAAGCCAGTGCACCTCTCCATTTATACATAAACTAACTTTAAATGTGTTAATGACGAATAGTGAGGCTGATTAGCATTGTTTAAGCGACTGTGCTTAGAGTCTGAATTTCTCAATTTAGCATGCTGATGGTGCACTAACAGTAATATTTGGACTGTACGCATACTGAAACTCTCTGACAAGCTATGTCTCTAAAGTTAGCAGCACCTTTAAAAGACTTCTTTTAGAACAAATCCACTACCTTCAACCGCAAATGTGCATAAAATTAATGTCAGATTCAAGACTTCAAGTTAAATATATTGCATTTTTTTTTTTTTTTTTTTTAAATATGTCTGCATTCATTTCCATACTTTTGAACTGCATGATGCTGTTTTTAAACACCAGCTTGGCCCATTTGAATGTCAATTAAGAAACACATCTGATCGATGTCTGGTGAACATGAATCTAAAAAGCAGCCAACGTTTTTCAATGTAATATATTTTATTTCATTTTTCAATTTAATAGTTATACAGAGCTTGCTAGATGGATCAGATCACCTAAATACAAAATACAAAAAAAATAAAAGTTTGAGATGTCCATTAATGGTAAAAGATCAATATCTATGATTTACAATGAAATCAAATGTTTAATTCCTTTTCAAACAATCATAATTTACATATCATACAAACATTTTAAGACAGTGGTGGCTAATAGCTAGTTACCACAGTTGTATTAATAGTAACAATCACATAAATGACTTGGGTGTTTAGTCAGACACTATGGTTACCAAAGTAAATCTTTATAAGGTAAAAAACAGATGACCAGATTTGAATATGTAATAAATAAATAGCCTTTTCACTCATTTTCATTTGCTAATGTCTTTTGTGTTTTGATTAGTCAAGTTTAACAAATAACCTGTTTTAATTAAAATAAACACATTTAAGGACAAAAGTAAAATCACAAAAATCAATGCAGAAAGATGAAAAATGGAGTTTAAGCATTATTTGGCATCTGAACTGTTTAGTCTAACCAAATCTAACTAGTCATTCCGACAACCCAACCCACAATGAAGTGAAGTGAGCTTCACCATGAAGCTGAAACAGCTTTAAAATACTGTGTGCAATATCATACGGAGACTACACCGATCTCAAACATCAAATGAACTAGTCACTGATCCAGCCAGAACGCAGACCAGAACAAAGCCCACACCAATCATCCAGACATGTGCTGTCCACCTTCAGAGCATCTTTAATTCATGATGCCTCAGCTCCAATGATTGATTTTAATTGATGACATGCTACATAATGTGGCATTAGTGAGGTTTAATAAGGAACATGACTTAATACATTCCCTGTCGTGCTACGCACATATTAATAGCTTTGAAATATGACATTTTCTCCTTGCATCTTTTTTTGAATACTCAGAAATAACTTCAGAAAAACCTTAGAGTTGCCACAACTCTTGTAATGTCAAGGTCAGAATGTCAAGCTTACAGAATGTGAATAATGACATTTTGCCAAACTACACCAGACAGAAACATTTTTATGTAAGTTTAAATTAATCACTAACCGCTTTCATTTCATCCATGAGCTGTGTCAGGATAAATGGTCCTTATACAACCACACAAGATGCCTTGAGCGCTTTCAGCTCTTGTCTGATAGCAAAGCCGGTGCATTAGTCACATTAAGATAGTTGCAGCATGTCTGTATGCGTGTTTGTATATGTTAGATGCAGATAACTCCTCTTAAACACACTCCCAAACAGCATGCTGTAAGTGGAGCGAGGGCCGCAGACACCAGCGCTCTAACCTAAACACTCCTGAGTGAGGCTTTTACATGTCCGAAGTAAAAACAAACCTCTGTCAGAGGCCTTTGAGGGTTTCAAAAACACACACGTACTCATGCGAACACTTTAAAAGGCACTTTCACGAAAGATTACAAGTGGATGAGTCACAGGATGGTGGACCGCACTGACACCGGCGGCCCTCGTTGGTACCTCATCGCCGGGATCGAAGCGAGAGAGAGCAAAGTGAGAGAAAAGGCTAGAGAGAAGCCATCGCATTAGTGCATATTTGCAAAGCAAGGAGAATGACCATAAAAGGACAATTCTCCTCAAAAGCTGCTTACTATAAACACATCACTCTGAAAGCGAGCGTAGACTCCTCCGGCTTGCTTCTGCTGCAGGTTTGTTAAAAGAAAACTGAATTAAAGACTTGGCTTCCTTTCAGTTCATCAGTGCGAAATGTACAAATTAATTGGCCACACCTTACAGGAAGTAGAATTTTACTGACAGGAAGAATAATTCACTGAATTGTTATTCAAAGAAATTCAACACAGCTAATGCATTCTGGGAAATGTAGTGTTCTTCCACCCTGGCCCAGAAAAGTAAATGTAGTAAATATGATAATTAAATTTACAGTTAAATACTCTATAAACTTCTAGATTTAAAAAAAAAAAAATTCATGCATTGCTTTTTTTACTCTAAATTAAAATATTATCTTTTGCCTCTAAAAATAATGTTAGAATTATAATAAACTATAACTATATATATATATATATATATATATATATATATATGATTATGACAATTTTTTAAAGTTTATATAGGCTATATATATATATATATATATATATAAAGAAGAGAGAGCGAGGAGAGAAACTTTCTATAGACACACTTTGAATATATACACACACACACACACACACACACACACACACACACAAACACACACACACACAGCATCCTCTGTGGTGTTTTTGGATTTGTTAGTGGTCTGATAACACGTGTTGGAAGAAAAATGTTGAAAAATGCTTGTTTTTGTATTTGAAAGGAAAAAAATAACACAGAGGAAGAGGCAGAAAGCAAATGACGGCTAAATCACCTCGATTTTCAGGTTAGCTGTGCTCAAGTCTTGTTAGTACAGCATTAAACAAGCCTCTAAGGTTACTGTCCATCTCTCAAATTTTTTAGAATATCATTGTTTAAATTCTCATACATTTGCATTCCAGGGATCTCCCTCCTTCGCTCGCTGATCTGTGTCCAAAATGTGTCTTCAGTCCCAGACAATTCACTCCACTCACCGTATGAGACTTCCTGACCTCCAAAATGAAAAACCACCAAGTTCCAAGGAGCGGATGAAAACAGAGAAGAAAAAAAGAAAGAGCTAGGGAAAAATAAATACCCAAAGGTCAGGGCTAAAATTGATGAGTGGGCCTCAACAGGGGGAAAAATGCAGCTTTGTGCTTCCACCCAGTCCAAACCCAAGTGCAACAAACCCCCCAAAACCCAAGCGGTCACAGAATGAGAGCAGGCCCAGAACAAAGAGCCTGCAAATCAGGGGCTACAGGACCCACCTGTCTCCCAGGTTGTTTTAATCACATCTGTAACTACCATAGTAGGACGTGTTAATGACAAACATGTGCTCTGTAAAATGTTGGGCAATCAGAGGTTTCTCTTTCCCCCTGGTCAGGAGGGCTATTACCCCAGACCCCCAAAGGCTCAGGCATGGGCTTTGATAGTTTCCCCGACGCAGAGATCTTTGGCTGACCTTCATGAGGGCCAATAAAGAAAATTCCACATAAGGATTTGCAGTTTAGGACCAAAATGGCCAAACACCATAAAAATGACCAATAACACACTAGGAATACTTTATGCTTTTCGGTCTCGTTACAGTACGCAGCGTTTTTATTGCGATGCTGAAAAGGCAGCTGCCATGCTCAGGGTTTTCAGTCAGTCAGGGCGAAATGAAATTCACCTTGCTTGAGCACATTAAATGTCGGCAGGTAATTGCTTTTAAGGTTTGATTTTCAGGACTGTGGAAAAGAACAAACACAAATGCCATAACCATGCAAAAATAAGGAAGGCAAGCTAGGAGCAAAACATGAAAAGATCCCTGGCAAGGCTCTGACAAATGGATAGAGTAAACCAGTGTAAATTAAGAGATGCATCGAGGTGGAGGCAGGCGAGACGGAAAAGAATGAGGCTGATTTGCGTAATCTCCTCAATGAAATTGACTTTTAAATATAATATTCAATTTGTGTGTGTCTTGTTTCGGATAATAATAACAAAATAATATGCCTGGGACATAAAAGCAAACATCAAAATGACAAGAGCCCAGCTTAAATAGTGGAACGCAATTCTATGAAGCTTTTCCAAGGTACCAACACTCTATTTGACGGCCTTCACTAACAAGGGCATATCGAATTAGTTCTGCTCGGCCTCTCTAGTTCGGCCTTTCAGGTTTTACAATAATAACAAGGCGAAGCTTTGAATCTCGACAAGATAGGAGCTTTGAAATATACAAGTACATAAAGTGCAAAAAAACAAGAACAGGCCTTCATGAAATGTCAGCGGCATACTGAATGTTTTGGACAGTTTTTGAATGCCATCTGTCATGGCGGAATGTCATTAATGTATACAGGACACGGTCTAAATGTAATCATTCACGGCAATGAGTGAAATAACAGCTTATTGTTTAAATAAGAGTGACGCAAAGTTTGAAAAATTTAATAAAGCTTCCATTTTTCAAAACAAACTACATATTTTAATGAATGTGTTCCTGAGTCATGACCCTAGCAGGCCCTGCAGGCCCGGGGTGGTTGTTTTGGTTACACTTTATTTTGATATAAGTAACTTTACAACTACATGTCAACAAACTTTCATTCATTTCCAACTACATATCAACAAACTCTCATTAGAGTATTAGTAGACTGTTAGGTTAGGGTTAGTACAATAAGTTTACATGTAGGCTACTTGCAAAGCTACTTATAGTCAATAGCATGTCAGATAGGGTCCATCAAAATAAAGTGTTTGCAGATATTAAGCAGACAGTCTACTAATACTCTAATGACTGGTAGTTGACATGCAGATGCAAAGTTACTTATAGTTGTATAGAACTTATAGAATGTCTAAAGAGGACATTCGAAATAAAGAGTTACCGTTGTTTCTAGCGTTATTGCTTGCCAGAGACATTAAGTTCTCCCTGAGTGGGACGTAAACACAGGCGTAATCAATGCATCTCTCAGCCAGGCCTCATTAAGGCTAATAGATTACCTCCGTTGTAATGATGGACCTGTTGCTAGGCCGTTACCAATGAAACACAGGTGCAGCGCACCGCGAGACCGGCTAGCGCTGCAATCAGAGTGTTTACACCAACTTGTCGGCGAAAGAGAGGGCGCATTCTCTGCGCGACAGCTTGGGCACAGACGAGAAAAACAGCCGGAGATAGAGCAGAGACCAGACCTGAAATCACTCTCATTTCTCCCATCAAACAAAGACAGAATTATACAAAAGGGTGAGACAGGCTAGTCAAACAAAAAGAGGACAAATGAAAGGGGAGGAAGCACGGTCGTAAAATCCAGGAAGGTAGTGACAGATATTAAAACAGCACGGCGACCCTGGAAGGTAATACGGCAAGATTAGTGTGAGAGGAAAGCGAGGTTCGAGGGAGCCAGTGCGTTTAATTCGCCAGCCTGTAAGACACTAGTGTTGGCGAGAGCCAGCCGTGCAACACAAAAGCACTGTGTTCCTCCAGAAACCTAACACGGTGGTTTCTTTTTCAATGCAGACAGATAGCAATCTCTCGCTTTCTGTCTCTACCACTCAGCATTTCACTTAGATATGCATATTCTTGTCTTTTATGGTGGGGACATGTAAGGGATGTGTAAAACAACATATTCAACTAGTTGGTGGGTTTCCTGAACGACTAGTCAATTAGTCTGTCTTAAGGAAGCCCTGAATGACTAATCCTGATCATAAGGCACATACTTGTGCTAGACAGAAAGCAACAAAAATGTAAACTTTTATCTAGCAATCGAAAGTGACATTAAAAGACATTTATAATGTTACAAAAGATTTCTATTTTAAATAAATGCAGTACTTTTGAACTTTCAAAGAATCCTGAAAAGAATAAAGTATCACAGTTGCCACCAAAAATATTCAGTAGCGAAACTTTTTAGAAATTTTTTGAGCAGCAAATCAGAATTTTAGAATGATTTCTGAAGGATCATGTGACACTGACTAGAGTAATGATGACTTAGTGAAAATGCAGCTTTGCCGTCACAGAAATAAATGACATTTTAGAATATAAAACAATTTAAATAATATCACAATATTACTGACTATTTATCAAAACACTAAAAGATCATTTAAATTAACTGGATAATCAAATTATTTCATGATCTAATCCTCTACCTCTTTGTGACATAAGAACCTTCACATCTTTGTATTCCCAGCACTTAAAAAAAAAAAGTGACTTCCATCCCATGTACTCACATATTAAACAAAGATATGTTGTACTTGCTCTGGCCAACAAATAATAGTCAAATTTATTGCCTCAGAGTCTGTTTCTTGTTCTTTATAGCTCTCCTGGACAGATAAACCAGTAAGGACTTGAACACAATTCATATAGCTTGTTTAAAGCTTGGATACTTCTGGTCACTATCTGTTGCTCTGGAAGTGTAACTTTTCCGCCATCGGTCTTGCGCTCACTTAGACAAGAGGGGCATTTAATGTCAGATTCAAGCATGACTCCACACTTGAGCCGTGAGGAAAAGGCAGGAGAAGTCATATTTTAGCTGAGATTTATGGGAGGAACTTCTCCACTCTTTACATCTCTCAGCAATTGAAATGAACAAACTGTTCTCCAAAGATGTGGTCGTGAGCGCTCAGGAAAGGGAATTGTTTTATCGCTCTAGATGACGGCAACAAATCAATTAGTTTGAGGCACAGGAACACACACTCACAGACGGATATGATGACAGGCGACTTGACATTTTCCACAACTTTACGAGACATTACGATCATAATCCAAACAAAAAGAACTGTGTCTTGAATCTTTTCAGAAAATGTCTGTTTCTGTCACACCCTCTCTCTCTCTCTTCTGTTTGTCAGATACGGAGATGAAATCCCATGCCTCTCCAAGGCTATCAACACACATATACCTTCAGAATACATTGATCAAAATCACTCATGCTTAATTTAAATATAATGGAGAGCCTCTCCTGGATAAGGGAGGCTTAATTATAGCTCTCTCCTGTGAACTGTTCGTACACTGACAGGCTTAATGCGAGGCTACTCTCACAAGCAATCTTCCCTGTCCAGGTTCTTGCCACCAATCATGCACACACTACAATTTGACTGCCTTAATATACGGCCCCTCACATCTGAGGGAATATGAAGAACGACTCCCTCCTCAGCCGCACGTCCACCTTTCTTTGTGTTGCTCTGATGGAACTTCAGATTGTTCCCAATATAATGTGACATCACGCTGGAGCTTTGCAAGGTTCACAATTGTTTCATCACATTGACAAATGAATGGTTTATAATGCAAGGAAATTATCAGAGAATGATGTGAATTGACAAATGTTCTATATAGGTATTAGCTTGTCAAGAGAATGCTTTGCTGATTTAGAGGTACAACAGTACACTGTCTAAGACTAACTGAGAGTTTATCAATGTTTAGATACGGCCAACACGTTCTGTGTCTGTGACTGTCACATTGACTTTGCTTAAAACCCAAGTTAGCTTCCAAGACATTTAAAACAAAATAAAAGAGAAGACCAGGCTAATACTTGTAAGTTGATAAAATCATATGTTCATGTCTTCTTTTGTGTTCAGCAGAAAAAATAAATTCATATAGGTTTGGAACAACTTAAAGGTGAGTAAATGATGACATATTGTAATTTTTATTTTTGGGTTCCCTTTAAGAAAGTATCCGAATACCTGAATAAATGTAGGCTAATGCATTCCAAACAAAACTATGGGTTTTTATTTAAAAAGTTGTTTTTTTCTAACTTCATCATAAGCATGCTTAAACAAGAACAGCAGTAAATAAAGAAATAAGAAATAATTAATTATTTACATTTTATAAAACGGTTAGTTCAAGTCCTTGATTCTGATTGGATGAAAAATGTAAAGGATTATTCACGATAAAACATGGCTATGACCGCTTCAACCAACAGTTCTATGCATCACCACACAACACCCCTAGCAACAACTCTTAGCAACATAAACATGTTTGTTATCATGGATATTGTTCATTGAAGCTTATAGAGTAGAGTATTGTAAGTAAGTGAGTGTACCTGCATTTCAGTATATAGCATTTTTTTCTTTCAGGTCAGTTCTATATGCGTAATAAAAAATCAGTTTCAATGTCTGCTGCGATATGTCCAACAGTTAAAGGGATACTCCACCGGTTTTTCATATTAAACTATGTTATTCCCTTAACTAAGACGAGTTGATACATACCTCTCTCATCTCATTGCGTGCACTATATCGTTCTGTATTGCCGCAAAACTATGTTAGCACTTAGCTTAGCCCAGTGCATTAAATATGGGCCAAAAAGAGAAGCGACCAAACATTTCCTCGTTTTCCCTATTTAAACACAGTTACTCGAGTAGTGTAACTCGACCTAGGCTGGTGACACAAAATAAAACGTTGCGCTTTTCTAAGCGTTTAAAATTGATGACTATATTGTATGGCGGAATACCATAACAAGTGCTTTTGAGCACTTCGACTTGGCGCAATAATATCTTCACTCGTGAAAAGTCCTCTTACCGGCTCCCGCTTCCTCTCCCCCTCCCTCTCATATCCGTCAATACAACCAACGTGACTTTTACTACCTGTGCTATTGGCAAACTGCAGGTTTTCCCGTGCCCTGACACTGTGTCATTTGTAAGTTGCGTCTTGCTTCTCTGTGTTCACAAGTTTCAGTCCTTTCAATATAAAAGTCTTCTGACTGACTCACTCATTAAGACAGTATTTGCTGCTATCTAAGGGCGAAATAATGTAACTTCTGCTGCTGTTCACAGGTAACTTCTGCTGTTTTTTTTCCAGCTTTTAGTGATTTTACTTCATGAAAGCTGCATTGATACATATTTTTTTTACTTTAATATTTGTATTGTGTGGTAACCATTTTATAAAAGCATACTGCTTCGCGTAGTCCCTAACAACGCCCTTCAGCCGTGACTTATTCCCGATCAAGCCTCTCAAACCAGCCTCGCAAACCTTATGGCTTACATATAGCACTGTAGCCTTGGTCAGCCTATAATATGTTACCACCTAAAGCAATGGCAGTCATTTGTTCTATATGGATAGCTATTGATTCATCACATCATGGTCAAACAAATTGACAGTAATTTGCAAATTCCTCCAATCATATCTGGAGGACCAGCCATGGTTTGACTCCAACCTGACCCATTCTACCGCCACAATTTCCTGTCTCTATGATTACTGAAAAATGATAGAGAAGTAAAATGTGATTTAAAAAAAAAAAACATTGAAAAATAACTGACAAAAAAAGCATCCCACTGAATCTCAATAACATTTATTCTTTTTACTTGAAAAAATTATCTGTGAAAACACCCTAGACTTCTGTCAAACATTTAACGATACTTGAAGAATAATTTGCACAAGGTGTCTGTTAATGCAAGCTAAAGTGTTATTTCAGTTGTACACACTGACAAATGAAAATCCAACAGAATAAATACACACTTTTCATGAGTGCAAAAAAAAATCCCTAAATCATCAGCAGTGTATATTTCACAGTGAAAAACGACTATGCCGGTGGTCATAATAATCTATAACAGTGTGTTCATCCTTCATCATTCACCTCATCAGTATCAGTTCAGATTTACACACACTCTCACCACTTGTTTGTCTTCATCCTACACACAGAAGTGTTTGCGCTCATGTTGTTTTGTCTGTCACAGCAACATTTTCTATTTCTGTCATTTTTTGTTTTGTTTTCATTTCAAACCTAAACAATCTTACATGATTTTCGTTTGGCTTGTCCGCAAAAGGTTTGAAGTGATAGTGAAGACAAAAAAAAAAAAGACCGCATTACCATAAATTCATTACAGCGGCCTGGCAGTATTTATAAACACAGCGAGATGTTGTTTAAAATATCTGACTTAACAGATTACAGATATAAACTTTTTACAGCGGGAAACGAGTGGCGAAATATGCTGTGTTTACACGGGTGGAGGAAAGGTACACACGTGTCTCCTCTGAGCCTTGAGTGGCACGTTAAAAAATGAAATAAACACTCGATAAAATAAACAAGGGCTGCTTGTGTATGCTTACGTGACAAAGGGCCTTTACCTTCTCTCGGGTGGGAGCGATGGGGTCGAGGAAGGTGTGCGAGAAAGACCTGGACACATAACCTGCTGTCTCCCGCCCTCGGGTGCTGTTAAAGAACCAGTACAGGATGAGTTTCAAAGCTGTTTTGAGTCTGGAGAGAGAAGGAGGGTGGGAGAAAGAAAGGTATATTGTTACAACACTAATAAGAAATGCCTGAAGGCCACTAAAGGGCCTTTTGGCCCTGGAACTAAAGGGTGCATACAAAAGCACTTCTTCGGGGGAAAAGAATGGAGGATCACGAATCACGTTCAATTAAAGAGAGGTTAGTTAGGATGGAGAGAGAGGGGGAGGATTGCAGGTACATGCCTAAGCTCAACTCTTTTGTTTGTGTTTGTCTGGCAAGTTTGTTGCTTCTAGTCTCCAGAGGAGAGCGCTGAAAAGCCGTTGCTTTGGGCAAAAGGACTTCCTGATCACCCCTTCCGCACATAATGGCTGCCTCTATCCTAACAATGACAGTCCATGCAAGGGCCACCTGCTGAGCAGCAGCATACGACCACAAATCTAATATCAGACAATTATAACAGCCCCTAATCAAACGCAACCAGTTGCAATCACTATAAACGCAAGTAGAGATTTCATGCAATCCACGAATCATAGCTGGTTTTCCTTGACAAAAAGCCAAGTGCGTCAGCTTTAGATTCTGATCGTACTTTTTAAAGGCACACTGTTATTTTTCACCACTATACACTCTTAAAAATAAAGGTTTCAAAATAGGGGTCATAGAAGAACCATTTTCGTTCCCAAAAAAACCTTTTAGTGGATCGTTCTAAAAAGAACCATTTTTTGAACATATTAATAATCTAAAGAACCCTTTTCCGCTATAAATAAACTTTTGTGGAACAAAATGATTCTTTATGGAGTCAATGATGCAGATAAAGAACCGTTACATTAAATTTAACAGAATGATTATTTATCTTACACAAACCTTTCTCAAAGTTAATAAAAATTTGACTTTTGGATTTTTGAACTGACACTAGGTGGAATGAGCGGCCAAATCATCTAAAAAAAATTGTTATTTTTAGAACGATTCACTAAAAGGTTTTTTGGGAACCAAAATGGTTCTTCAATGACCCCTATTTTGGAACCTTTATTTTTAAGAGTGTAGGTCGTTTATTCAAAACTAAGGCGTAGCTTGATGCCGCCTTGATTTCGCGGAATCATGGGAGTAGTTGCCTTCACATCTACAGTTGGTGGAGAATACCACAGGATTTATTAATGTTACGAAAGCCGTTGGAGCGGAACAAGACCGCTGGAGCAATTGCTAATGAGAGACAAGCACGACACATAGCTCGAGAGCAGTGGAGCTTTTATTATGCCGCAGACGCCGCTTCCGCTTCTTCGGTTCATACGTATGTGGGGTAACGCAGCGCTGTTTTATCACATTAGATACATTTGAGTGTGAAGACAGTTGTTATAATGCAACTCTGTGGGTTCGCTCGGCGGCTTCTATATAAGACACTTGTTGCACACTGTAGTGAGCTAGATCGATATTAGGCATGGCAAATATGATACTCACGGTAAATCAAGAAAACAAGATTTTAACAAAAAGACTAACTGTGTTGAGCTGTATGACATTGATTCGTTTTCTGTCAATGAACGTATCCAAACAATTGCTCACCTGTCTAAATAATATATTAAAGCGTCTTTGGTGTTTCCATGTGTAGTGAGATCTCAGTGTAGGTGAAGGAAGAAGAAGACGGGGTCGGCGAAATTGGGACTCGCACTTTATTTAATACACAAACAAAAGGAAACAAAAAGGTGCGCTCGTGCGCGGCCGCTGTGACGTCCACCACAGCAAAACAAAAAGAAAACACAACTCGTCTTGGGCTTTGTCAGTGCTCTGCGATGTCCTGTGCGAGTCCCAGGTCTCTCTCTCTCCTCTCTCACAGCCGGCAGCTTAAATGCAGTCTCCACGCCAATTACTGCAATCAGACACAGGTGTTCATCATCTGCACTTGACCCACTTACTCACCGCGCAGCTCGCTGACTCATCTCTCGCTACAGACTTCGCAAAACCACGCCCCCCTCGCCACACCATGGTTTTGGAGATTGAGGGTAACACAGGTATGATGTCATTGATATGCGACGCACGGACACGTTCCATGTCCTGGTTAAAACTGCTTCTTTCTCTGGATTTAAACATTCTTAGAAACACTTGGGATAATGTAAGTACAAAAATCAACAAAATATTGTTCTGGTGGGTTTTGATATTTATATCCAAAAATCTTACCTAGTGTGCCTTTAAGCCAACAAAACAACAATGTAAAGGTAAAGCGTAAAGGAGGTTAGGAGTATAAAATAATCATATCCCAGGTTTTTATGCAGAGGCAACTAAGTTATGTATTTGTAAGTTTGATTCCCCCTAAAAGTGCAAAATTGTGGTAAAAACATGCAACCGGCATGGCAGAAACTGACACAGCAACATTTACCTATGCAATGGCACTACTGTGGGCAGGAATAACTGTTTGTCTGACCAATGGGAAATGATTAAAGTATTTGGGGAACCTGTTTAAATATGTTTTGCAGTTTCGTTTTGTAACGCTAGTGTCACTTCATCATTCAACAGAATTGTTTGATTTACCTTATATTCATGCATAATAAAATTAAATAAAATCTGAGGGTCCTACATTAATATTTTATTAGGCAGCATTACTGGTTCAATAGTAATAGTAATAAGTCATAGCTTCGACAAACAGCCTGGAAAATGACCAGGACATACTGATCACAGAGTAAAAGCCCCAGTGGAAGACTGATGATATGTAGGGCTGGAAAAAGAATAGGAGGGAAAACAGACAGGTTGTGCTATGAAAGCACACCCAGCTTTTCACTGTTTAATGTCTCGGTGACATTTCTGCTGCAAGCAATGTCCCCAATCCGTTCATTTTTCCCCCCCTTCTCCTCCTGCCAGCCCAATGGGGACATACTCAACAGATAAGAGAGAAAGAGAGAGACTCATAAGAGAACTAGAATGAGGCAAGATGTGTCTATAACTCATACAAGGTTAGATGACCCAGACAAAGTCAGAGGTCAGAGTTCAGCAGGGGGGCAGGGAAACATGTAGCTATAGCTGTGGCTGGATTAGATTTCACTGCAGCCTGGATTCTTTCTTTCATTCTTTGAAGGTTACAGTTGGCTGTTTGTAAAGTGCCTTTGAGAGCAGCTTGATGTGTACAGAGCTTCACAGATGTGGCCCCAAAACACCCTGCAGATAATAAAATAATACTAATAATAGTCAAAAGTGATTTTAAAAAGTTTTATAAGGAGGAAAGTGTTGCATCAGTACATAAAACCTGCATAATAATAATCATAATAATTACTATTATAAATTGTTGTAGTTGCTGTTATTTGTAGTATTTTTTCTAATATCATTAATAATCATGTTTTAATAATAATTTCATGAAAATAGTATATTTCTGCTGTTGTTATAATAATAATAAATTGTTGTTGTTATTATTATATAAACCACTATGATAGTCATTTATTTTTCTATTACCATTAATAAATAATATATATATATATATATATATATATATATATATAACAATAAAAATATAATTAAAATCGTATATTTCTGCTGTTATAACAATAATAATGATAATAATAAACAGGACAAAATACGGACAAAACAAGGCACTAGCCTAATAAATAAATGAATTGACTGTCCCATAACAAGCTCAACATTGTATTACAGACTGTGCAGGTGTAAAGGATTTATGACATGTACAAGAGAAAATTAACTAGCAGTTCAACTGTTTTAGGAAACATCCCAAAGTAAACAGAAGACATTTAAAATCTGGCTGCTTTACTTTATTTTCACAGCATGCGTCTAGCGTGCTCAAGCTGTTTACATATCTGTCACTGCTGTACCTGGTGCGGCCAGGGGTCCATAAACACACTTTACCCTCTCCCCCTTTCTTTCTCACATACATGCACCCATCTCCCCCTCCCTAGCCCTTTCCAGGACTGCAAACATTTTAAATAACTCGATCAACCCTAAAACAAATAGAGGTGGAATTGCTACCCTATGTCACATCTGTGTTCTGTTACTGGTGACAGGAAAACGAAGGGGAAAAGGCGGCTGCTCTTGAAAGGCTGCCACTTTAAGGACAAGTTTTCAAAAACACCATTGAGCATGAACGCAATTAGAGCCAATATGCAATGTCGGCAATGTCATTTTCCCCATAAATAAAAACATTTTGCTTGGGTCCCTCAGGCCTGGACCAGGAGCATTCTGCTTTTGAAACAGAAGCTATAGAGGATATGAAAATGAATGGACAGAGCATTCAGTGTGGGATTTTCAGAACAAGGGTGATCAGCTGACCACAAGGAAAGAGCAGCAGAGTGTGTGTGTGTGTGTGTGTGTGTGTGTGTGTGTGTGTGTGTGTGTGTGTGTGTGTGTGTGTGTGTGTGTGTGTGTGTGTGTGTGTGTGTGTGTGTGTGTGTGTGAAGCATGCAGCGTGAACTCTGACACTCTGAATCATTGGCCAGATGTAGTTTGGTGTTACACACCCGGCCGGGACTATAAGGATGAGCCGACTCCTCTCTGCTGGACCACAAGATCTTCTGGACAGCAATACTCTGAGGAGCCTTTTCAGTAGAACGGAAAAATATTCTGATTGACGTGACTAAAAAGATCTAGTGTTTAGGTCATTTTTTTTTATTTGTTTTAATTTCTATGTGGCACTTCAGCATGAATAATTGAGGACCACTTCTTGTTTTCCAACATCTAGATAAAAATGTTCGCTTTACACTTTACAATACGGTATCATTAGATAATGCAATAACTGACAAATATTTCTTACAATGTTTATTCATCTTTGTTCAAATTAGTTAATAAAAATACAACTGTTCAATGTTAGTTCATGTCCATTAAACATTAACAGATTCAACTTTTAATAAAAAAATATATAGGCTATATTAGTAAATGTTGAAATAACTTAAAGGGTCACACTTTATATGAAGTGTCTTTACTATGTACTAACATTTAAATTATAATATGATAGAATGCACTAATTGTGTACATGCATGTTTTTACATTGTACTTGTACTTTAAAAAGACCTGCATGTACAATCATTTTAATTTCTGTGCTTACATCTATAATTACAATGTTGACTCTTCCATTACCCCTCAAACCTAACCGTACCAACAAACCTATCACTAAACATATTCTGCAATACAACATGAACACAATAAGTACATTGTGCCTAATAGTTTTTTGATGAAGGTAAAATAGTTAAAAGACTAAGTGTGACCAACAAATATTAAGAAATGCTTTTAAAGTACACTGCAGTAAAAAAAGAAAAAAAATTGCTTCCTTAAATTTTAAGTACAATCAACTTGGATGTTTAAGTCATTTAAACTTAAATTGCATAAAAAAGTTGAAAAATTGCTTAACTTATTTTGATGAGTTGTCAGTTAATGCATTAACTACTAATGTAGTTAACTAATGTGAACAAATGGAACCTTATTGTAAAGTGTAACCAAATGTTCTCTTTAAAAAGGAGTAAATAATAGTTCTTGCACAAACATTAACAAACCCATCTCTGCCTTACCTGTGCACCGCTGTCACTGCTGAGCAACTTTCAAATAGCTCCACCTAGTGGTCCATCTAGATTAAACACATTTGAAAAATCCAAATCCTGCTGAATTTCCTTGTTAAATAAAAATAGTTAACAATATGATAAATGTTTTGCTTCGTTTTATTACCATCTAGATCTTTTAGTGACAAATATTTAAAAACAAAAGTCTGTTTCTTCCTGGCTCCATGTTTCTTGGTCTGTTCGGAAGTGCTGTCAAAACAAAAGGCAACAACAACTGTTTGTCATCGCTACACTGTTTGCTCGGAACAGGCATCTGGCTATTGTTAACAACGACTGCTCCACGAACCCCAAGCTGTGGACATCCGGTGTATCTTTACAATTTGGATAGATAGCAGGGATTAGAACACAATGTACCTTTCCGAATTCAAGGCCATCGTCCAACGACACTTTCTGCACAATCATTACTGTGATTTTCAGATCAATGATAAATTCATTTATATTTTTAAAGGTATAAGAAAGCTGAAGTGGAGCAAAAAGAGGAGGTTGGCTACAACTAACACCCTCTTCCCCCTCCTTTTTTCTCCATAACCCTTATCGTCTCGGGCTATAGGGACTTGCTAGGCTATAGCCACCTGCAAATTACAACTTAGTACTTGAAGAGTTAAGAATGTGTTTCTTTCAGGCTATTGTTGGAGTGTACGGGTCAGGGGGTGGGGCGAACAGATTCTGGTAAGAGCCTTTAATCCACAGGCTGTCAGGCCCAAACCCTGCTTGACGCCCTATTGAAGTGTAACAGAACAAAACATTGGGCCCCTCGCTAAGCTCCTGCCCGGGCCCCATTCACAGCGACAGGAGAGCAGATTCTTCAGCTGCAAAGAGCCCCCTTCTTAAAGGGGAACACACAAACTTCAAAACAATGCAACACTGAGGAGGAACATATAAATGGCCAATCACTGTCGAGAGTGCATTTGTCAGGGACAGACAATCTTGACATTTTTTCCCCCTGCATTTTCAAATCGCAAACCCACTCTAAACAATTAGCCTAAATTATATTGAATCAACCGCAACATACTGAAATGAAAGCATTTAAAAGCTCAAGTTTTCAAATGTGGGAATTTAATAATATATACATTATCCTAAAAAATATAAATTATACATATCTAATTTTATACTATTTTAAGTCATTCAAAATTGAAGGTCTCAATATTAATTACCGATGCAAATTGGCAAGAAAAAAAATAACTTTGCCACCTTCGTTGTCCTTGTGAAATGTACATTAATTTGCTTTTAAATTAAGGTTTTAGTATTTAGCTTTAGCTACACATTAATTTTGAACTAGAGAATGCAGAGTAGACCATTCACTGAAAAAAATATTTTTTGAGTGCAAATTTGCCCTTTAACTCCGAAGGCTTGAAGACAGATGTGAACGCTGCACATTTTAGTACATTTGGCCTGACTCAGACTATTGGGAATCAGAAATGGAAATTCCAAATGTACAACAAAAATATGACAAGTTTTATTACATTGTGATTAGCAAGGATTATTTCACCCTCTTATGAAGAGAGTAATAATTTGATGAACATGAATTTAATATTTTTTTAACTAATGAAAGCCCTGTGGAAATTCTCTGAAGGTTAACTATATAGGCTACTGCCGTGTTCAAATTAGACTTGATTGTCCTACGAGTAGAATCTTGTCCTGTTCACCGAAAAGTAAATGAATTGAAACCATATTTCAAAACAAAAACAAAGAAGGACATAAACAAAAGCAGTATAATTAATTCCATGGAATCTGTTAACTACTATCTAATAAGCTACTCTAATATACAGAGTATTAAAAAAATGTGTGGTATTCGAGAGGATCTCAGTTGAAATCATATACATATATTAGGCAAAACTTGCATTAATCAGAAGGATCCACTGACCAACCACAGCTCTAATGCTCTGGGTTAAGAGATGCATATTCATGATACATGTATTCAAATGCACAGACATGACCGACAGACCCAACCCCCTCCACAAGAATCAAAACCCCCCCTACCGCCTATTATTACCCTTTTAATTACAAAACGGTGCTGGAGTATTAAAGGTTTGTTTAGATAAAGGAGAGCATCTGGTGAGATTAGCTCTACATTATTCTTAGGGAGTAGAATTAAATGTTAAAACAGAAGACCATCAGGAATACAGTGACATTTAGGTTCCATCTACACCATTAGAACTAGGGTGCTGCTGCTGCCGTCTAAATTTGTGTTGTGCCATGTTGATCATTTTGGATCAATAAATCAGAACTGCCCTCATATCTCACACAGTTAATGTCTTTTAATAATGGCACTTGATAATGCGATTTATTAAATGAGTGAGGTTTATCAGCAAATCTGTATAATCAAGCTAATCAACATTATATAATAACATAAATAAATATGATTTTTTTATCTTGGGTAATACAGGCATTTAAGAGGCTGAAGGGAGTAGTGAGTTCCTGAAAATACTTGAACTCTATAATATGGCAGAAAGCTGTGAGAAGTCCACAGACCTCAAGGTAAATGGTAGTTATAAATTGTAGAACTGGAAATATAACAGCAATATTTTTAAGAAAAAATAAATAAAACTGCATTGTGTGTTGGAAAATATAGTGCATGCATTCATTTTCTAAATATGAAAAATGACATTCGCTTATCATTTGTTTGGTTTACAAAATTAAAAGTGTATTTACAGTTACATCTGTCATATATATACACATACATATTAAAAAATAATCTAAACAATGTCGCTTGTGGTCGTTTTTGGAAGCCATAAAATACTTATTCTTAAAAAAACGTATTCTTGCAGCAATGCTAAGGGTTATGCAGTGTAAAATTTATCTATTTTAGAGCGATTAACTACACATGATTAAAAACGAAATAAAAACTACTTAAACAGCACTTCGCATGCTTAATATTATTACATTTCCGGAAACAATCTGACACAAATATATTTATATTTAACTTATATATGTAGGCTATTTAACTTCAAGTCTCTTCGTACACATAACGACTGAGTGGCATTTCACTGCACTTCCTTTTTAAATGAGGATTTGTAAGCAAAAGATGGACAGCTATTCTTCTAAACTAACAGACGTCCTTTAGAAAATTAATTACAAGCTTCAAAAACGCAGTAAAATCAAACAGCTCATGCAAAGTTATTGTAATGACGTTCACTGTTGTGTAGCCTATTTCAAGAAGCGCAACAATGACTCCCACGTAAAATGAAAAAGATTTGGCACTATTAAATATTTTTTTTAATCGTTTAGTTCAAATTATGTGCAGTTGCCAGATAGACCTACGTTTTCGTTTTCATTTTGAGGATCAACCTGAGTTCAGGAGTGGAGAAAATGTGGAGGGGCATTTAAACTGCAAAACATACATGAGAAACTATCATAAACTTTATTTACAAAGCTGAAAGGTGATTATTGCGGCAGATCAAAGCAACTTCCCTAAATCCTGGTCCTGAAAATTGTACTAAGCGATCGAGTCACGCTTTTTCTGAATCCTTGTATTATGGCGCCCTCTTGTGGACCAGTGCCCAACTGCAACAACCCAATAAACAAATAGCCTACAGTTGTTTAAACAAATAAACGAAACATTTCTCTAAAGTTTGCTAATCCAAACCTGTAGGACTTCTTTCTTTTCTGGAACACAAGAGAAGCAAGGCCTCAGTTGACATTCATGTTCAATGTCAACAACATAAAAGATGCAGTGGAAGCTATCTGACGGAGGCTTACATCCTCTTTTACATGTCCATTTCTGTTCCGATCAGAACACAAAATAGTGTTTATAGTATTGACATGATGATACTTATACTAATGTACAAAAACATTTATCTATTAATTTGGACAATTCATTAACAAACCAAAGCAATCTAGCTAATGGTTAAAAAACAGCATATTATGAATAGGCTAACCATAGAATAACCAGCAGATGGAGCCATTACCATGTATAGGCTTTTATATTGTCTGTAATGCATGTAGACTGGAAACATACCATCATCATAAGGCACAGTTGTTATTATTATTATAATTTGGAGAAAGGAGCGATATTTGAAATGAAATATTCATATATAAGAAATAATTCCCAAATGTAAAAATTTACAACAAAATATACAATAAAGAGTACAAAAACCTGCTTAAAGTCATTTTAAATGTCTACTGACCTGTTTAAATCCTTCTCTCCACATCTTGTCCCAGGACAACATGACCATAATAACTTCTGTGTATCCTGTAGCCTATGTAACGTAAGGCCTACGAAGAAAATAAGTTAGGCTAACTCACAGGCCTAATAATATTTACGTGGTAGCTTCTAAATATGAAGTGTAGGCCTAATATTCGCCTTCCTTGTCAAGTTTACCATCTTTAAGACGACTAAATACGTTTCGAGTAAGTATCACAAAAACAAGTTGTTTAGGCTAACGTTATTTGTTTACGTTACGTGATAAACAGGTACACGAACATTTCAGGTATAAGTTGACATAAATTGATCCACATAAAAAACGATTGACACTCTTTCGGAGGGAAAACGCAAATAAACAAGTAGGCTAGCCAAAAAATAACTTTTATGCAGTATAACTGATTACTAATCCAAACTTTATGCTCACCTAAAGCGCATGCGCATTCGGAGAGTCCATCAGTTGGACGTTGCGTTTGTTGGCCTTGTGCCACTCCTTTTTTTTCTTTTCTTTTTTACATTTACTTACAGAATATAAAAAAAGAGCCAGGACCGCCAAATATTACATCATATTTGAATTGAGAGAAAGGGAGAAAAAATAATAATAATAATAATAAATAAATATATATATATATATATATATATATATATATATATATATATATATATATATATATATATACACATATACATATATAATACAAATACATGAATTAAACAAATAAATAAATGTGGAAATATTGATTAAACAGATCACATTAAAATAATAATATTCCTTGTTCCACTCCCAAATGGCGCACTAAATCCATCATGACGTACAGAAGTGACACATACAGTTGGCTATATGCTTTAGTGAGTTCAGGGGTAGGTAGGCATCAGGTAGGCATGTGCTCGTCCATGTTTCATAGCGGCCACAAGGGAGGCTCTACTGAACACTTTCTGAAACCCTTAAAATCCTCATAAAATCAAAATTGAAGTTGTGTTATATGTTTGCCTTACTGTTATCTATAAGCTAGTGTGCACCAAAATAATGACAAATTTCTCAAAATTCGAAGATATAGGCAAAATCATTCAAAACTTACAATCTCTCACTTCCGCCAATATGGGTAATTGATTTTGATGACATCACTCTTCACTTCAGCTTCTAATCAGATTTTCTGTCCAATGAAATGCTCTCTAGAGCCCCTACTGAAATCTGTCAATTGTTTACACATTTACTATTTTCTACATGGTGAATGGCACGTAGTGCACTATGTAGGCATTGTAGGGGATAGGGGACGATTCAGACAGTGTAAATAGGCTTTCCATTGGGGCGAATGAATTCTGGTTTCACGTTAGTGTCACGCGAACAGCGCGCACTGGATGGCAGCGTGGACACTATTTCTTATCATGTGGTTCCCTCTAATGGACAACATTAGTATTACAGCTTCCATCTGTCATTCACAGTTACAAATAAGAGGATGACTGGCCATTTCAAATTTGCTTTAAACACACATGAGTATCAGGAATTCATTAATTGTTTTCCAAGAAAATGTAATTAAAATTAAATTTGGGCACTGTGTTAAACTATTATAGGCAAATTAATCATTACAGTGGAGTCCACCCTAAAACCCACAACAACAAAAAATTACTTGCAAATGATTGAATTAATCAAAATTATCTTTAAAATTATCTTAAAATTTGTCAGAAGTATCTTGAGGTGCTGTATACACACTTTTGTGCAAATTAGAGAAATAGCCTAGGACTGGTTTGCTATTGCTGTGAAAAACACGTCATCAGAAAAGCGAAGAGATGTCGTTGTAAGAGGGAGGGGAAGTTATTAATGTGCACAGATAATTCATTTATAATAAATACTGCAACATTTAAAAAAAAGGGGGGGGGGGGGGGGACTGTCCATTTTGATTTCATGATGACTTTAAAAGAAAGTGAGGAACAAAAATAAATCCTGCTTTTTCTCAGAGATTCATAAAGTATTTCAATGCCTTTTGAGTATAACCCAATTAACACTTGAGTCACACCTAGTCAGTGAACTCTATACCTATCTGCTCCATACAAGACATATTTTGACCTTTTATTGACATTCCTGATCTCCCAATGGACAACACCCCATTCAAAATCAGTCATTTCTCACAAACACTGACAGCCCTTTTCAGGTCCCCTATTCTTAAGGTGACTCCTCACTCTGGGACATTCTAAAAGATTGACAGCCCCTGTCAATGACTGCAAAACCATCCCCCACTTTCACACACTATGAAATTATTTAGCAGGTATTCTGATGGTATAGCCACCATATTCAGATGACAGGTCTATGCCTGAATGATATTAGATTGCTGAATCTCTACTTGCATGTTTGAACAAATATATATAGGATATAGGCCGATGTTCTTTGTTTTTGTAAGTTTGATCAGGTATACCTTGAGCTGTCGACTTTTTGGCAGGCCTCATTGTCGTTGCGCAATTGTAGATGTCATCTTAAATGGGGATGAATCATTTTGCAAAAGCCTGTGAATTTGTCTAGTTTTAGTCAACAAAAAGGTCTTCAGTTAAAAAACTGTGTAACAGTTGTTGTTAATGAAATCAACACTATTTTGGCACACATAATGGTAATACGTAATGTATCTGTAAACTATAGATTCTGCTTTTGTCTAATTAAAATAACCACAAATCTGACCTGCTTTTTTTATTAATGACCCAGCTAACAGAGAACATCCTCAGGATTTTGGCTAACATTGAGTAAAGGTTCTCTCAAAGTTACAAACAAAATATTCTTGTTGTAAGTTAACACAATGTTCTTTGAACACTTTGATAAAGCTTCAAAAAATATTTGCACTATTTGCAATATTTTTGCAAACGTTATTTTTGTTGAACGTTGACCCATTCTTAATATAAAATAAAAACAGCATTTTGCAAATTCACAAAACTTTTGGAAATAATGTTTTCCCAAATTAATGGGAATTTTAGGAAAACATTCTTAGAACATAAAATTGTTTGTTGTTTATGTCCTCCTAACCTAATCTAATGAAAATGTTTATGTATGATGTGCTATTTTGTATGAATTTGTGCAATCTGACTCATTCGTAAATAGATAATGTGTATGTAAAATGTCACCATAAACAGCCTTAAACATAAAACCTTAGCGGGACCTGAGAAGCACATACAAATGAGTTGTATCACCGCCAGTGTTCAACACTCTTTTCAGCTATAAAAAAAAGATGAAACAAATTTTATGTTTATCTAAAGCCATTTTTGCTGATTAGGATTGTTATAAGATCATCAGGGATTATCAGGAAAGACATTGAATAATAAATTTATTTGTCTTAACATTTTTAATTATTGTACGTTTGCGTAGTATTCTGAGTTGGTATTTAGCTGTATTTATTTATTTTGAGAAATACAAAATGTTTTCGTGCAAGTAAGATGAGTAAAGGCATGCTCACAGTTAGTCTAGATAGAACTATATACAGGTATATAAGTCTATAAGACAGTACAGGTCCTTCTCAAAAAATTAGCATATTGTGATAAAGTTCATTATTTTCCATAATGTAATGATAAAATTAAACTTTCATATATTTTAGATTCATTGCACACCAACTGAAATATTTCAGGTCTTTTATTGTTTTAATACTGATGATTTTGCCATACAGCTCATGAAAACCCAAAATTCCTATCTCAAAAAATTTGCATATTTCATCCGACCAATAAAAGAAGTGTTTTCAATACAAAAAAAGTCAACCTTCAAATTATTATGTTCAGTTATGCACTCAATACTTGGTCGGGAATCCTTTTGCAGAAATGACTGCTTCAATGCGGCGTGGCATGGAGGCAATCAGCCTGTGGCACTGCTGAGGTGTTCTGGAGGCCCAGGATGCTTCGATAGCGGCCTTAAGCTCATCCAGAGTGTTGGGTCTTGCGTCTCTCAACTTTCTCTTCACAATATCCCACAGATTCTCTATGGGGTTCAGGTCAGGAGAGTTGGCAGGCCAATTGAGCACAGTAATACCATGGTCAGGAAACCATTTACCAGTGGTTTTGGCACTGTGAGCAGGTGCCAGGTCGTGCTGAAAAATAAAATCTTCATCTCCATAAAGCTTTTCAGCAGGTGGAAGCATGAAGTGCTCCAAAATCTCCTGATAGCTAGCTGCATTGACCCTGCCCTTGATAAAACACAGTGGACCAACACCAGCAGCTGACATGGCACCCCAGACCATCACTGACTGTGGGTACTTGACACTGGACTTCAGGCATTTTGGCATTTCCTTCTCCCCTGTCTTCCTCCAGACTCTGGCACCTTGATTTCCGAATGACATGCAAAATTTCCTTTCATCCGAAAAAAGTACTTTGGACCACTGAGCAACAGTCCAGTGCTGCTTCTCTGTAGCCCATGTGAGGCGCTTCTGCCGCTGTTTCTGGTTCAAAAGTGGCTTGCCCTGGAGAATGCAGCACCTGTAGCCCATTTCCTGCACACGCCTGTGCACGGTGGCTCTGGATGTTTCTACTCCAGACTCAGTCCACTGCTTCCGCAGGTTCCCCAAGGTCTGGAATCGGTCCTTCTCCACAATCTTCCTCAGGGTCCGGTCACCTCTTCTCGTTGTGCAGCGTTTTTTGCCACACTTTTTCCTTCCCACAGACTTCCCACTGAGGTGCCTTGATACAGCACTCTGGGAACAGCCTATTTGTTCAGAAATGTCTTTCTGTGTCTTACCCTCTTGCTTGAGGGTGTCAATGATGGCCTTCTGGACAGCAGGCAGGTCGGCAGTCTTTTGAGTAATGAAACAGGCTGGGAGTTTTTAAAAGCCTCAGGAATCTTTTGCAGGTGTTTAGAGTTAATTAGTTGATTCAGATGATTAGGTTAATAGCTAGTTAAGAGAACCTTTTCATGATACGCTAATTTTTTGAGACAGGAATTTTGGGTTTTCATGAGCTGTATGCAAAAATCATCAGTATTAAAACAATAAAACACCTGAAATATTTCAGTTGGTGTGCAATGAATCTAAAACATATAAAAGTTTAATTTTTATCATCAACTTTTTTTTTTAGAAGGACCTGTACAAAGCACACAACGGCTGGGCACCTTCTCTCAACATGGTGACAGGAGAGGTGTCAATCAACAAATGTGAAAAAGTAACTTATTTGATACTTATTTGAAAAAGTAACTCAGGTATTTTGATGTAATTTTAAAAGTAATGCTTTACTTTACAAGATACCCCCTAACACTGCTCACCGCTGACACGGGAATTCATTTGGTGTGACCGTCACAGTGCATTATTACAGCACAGGGTATTCTCTAGCCGTTGAGCGTATATCGGGCAAATTCCAAACAGCATTTTTGCATCCTTGAAGGGCACTTTGGAAAGGGGACGCCATTTGTAGGAGTATTCCAAATGAAAATCAACAACTGAATGCCTTCATGAAGGGCCCTTCCAACAGGTATGTAAGTGAAGGGAACAAGCAATGGTCACTTCAAGGAAGTAATCATTTATGGTCATGTTCTGCCCTTTGGAGTGACTAAGGCAGGGATGCTCACTTATGATTGGAATTTACAATTTGTACACCCGTTATTGCGGTGCATTGAGGGATTGAATGAGTGCCCTTGAAAACGATCAATGGCTGGATCCCAAATGGCACACTTCATGTGGACTCGCGGTCTCGTGGCCTTAAATTGCACGTGCTCACCAAGTGCACGAGTCCATAGAGTGTCCCATTCAGCATTTCAGTGCTCAGAAGTGCGCCTTTGTGCCCTCGATGCGGACTTCAGCGAAGCCAACTAATATCCATCTTAAGGGTATAGGGGGTGATTTCAGACAGCCATTGTGTTGGACACTAAACAGCAAAGATTCATTTAACGCACTGAAATGTTTCATTCACAGTAAATTCAGCACACAAGCCAGAATTGTGTTTGCGGCAGGACTAAACATTTTGTGTGGCATCATTATGTCGCTCAATATATTATTTCAATATATTAACATCAATGCTCTCAACTGGGTTTTTCAGGATGTGTGCACTAGAAAGAGCAGCTGGATTAGGTATTTCTGACAGATGAATTAGCATTTTGCAGTTGAATTGGTGTGATCATAAAGACAAAGGCTGATTTGTTAGATGGGCCTGAAATACTGAAAAGTGTTGTTCAGGCTCAGATATGTCCAAACAGTTATTATTTATCACAGCCAAAGTAAGTCAGCCTTTTTCCAGAGAAAAATTAGTTTATTCGCAAGTGGAAAATAACTTAAATGAGGGCTGTGGTTGTGGGTTGCTGAAGCTTGCATTTGATTCTAAGAATCATTAAAACATTCCAACATCTTCCTTTTATGGGTGATCATATTTGCTCATTTAAGATATGGATTTTAGCCTGATATGCTGGGAGACGAATCAAGTATGTCAACGTTTCAAATACATACAACCAATATGATGTTTACACTCTTTAAGAAACTATGCCACCTTTAATCTTTGTTGGATTTATTTGTTTTTAAACCTTCAAATGTGAATAAATCATCCTAAATTTGATGGAGAATGTCTGTGAACTGCAATGTTTATCTCATACAGGTTTTTATTTGGATTCAAATCTGGGTCATTCCAGCCTTGTTTATTCAAATGATTTTTTTTTTTCATAGTTGATGCTTTGTGTCATGCTGGGAATTCAATCATTGTCCTTTATGCGCATCTGTGGTTTAATGAAATATGTTCTCCTCAATGATTTGGCTGTTTTGGTACTATCTGTACCCTTCATAGCAAAAAAAAAACAAAACAAAAAAAACATTCCAGTTCTTTCAGCTACAAAACCAAGACCATGATAAAGGTGTTCCTGGATGTTCAGATGTATTTTGTTGCTTTCTCTGGATTCTAGTGAGTTGTGGGTGTCACTGTCACTTTTCCTCCTTCAGTCTGGCCACTTTCTCAGAGATGAATCGGAAAAATAGAAGAGATTGCTTCAAAGCTTATGCTATTTTAGCAAAATTGTTCTGCATCTGTGTCAGCACTGTAGCTGGTGTTTTTGCACTTTGACAATTGCTTTTCTTGTCTGGTTGCCCAGTTGGTTGGGACAGGGTGTTCTCAATTTACTCTATTACTTCAAAATGAATTTAATGGTTGAAATAAAAGTATAATATTTATGTTTAATTGTTAAAATGGACACAGTGATCCAAGGAATATTTATATCTTTTTTTTTTAAATATATATATATATAACATATTGGGGTAAACATAAATTTGTCAGGGGAAGTTTTATTATATAATTCTAAAGACATAAATATATTTACTTGTCCATCCATGGACAAAGTGCACTGTTCTGTTCATAAGTCTGGGGTCATTTTTTTTTATTTTTAAAGAAAATACTTTTATTCAGTAAGGATGCATTAAATTGATCAGAAGTGACAAAAACAATCAGTGTTACAAAATATTTCAAATAATTGCTTTTTCTTTTAAACTTTCTATTTATAACAGAATAAAAAAGTATCATGATTTCCACAAAAATATTAAACCGCACACATTAAACAGCACAACATTGATAACAATAATTAATGTTTCTTGAGCACCAAAGCAGCATATTATCATGATTTCTGAAGGATCATTTGACACTGAAGACTGGAGTAATGGTGCTGAAAATGCTCTCTCTCTCTCTATATATATATATTTTTTTTTTTTTCCAAATATCTTTCCCATTTTAATATAAGACATTTAAATTGTAATCATATTTCACAATATTACAGTATTCATGTTCAAATAAACAGCCTCAGTGAGCATAGGAGACTTTTCCCAAAAACATTTAAAAAAAATAAATAAAAAAAAAATCTTACCAGTGTGTTGATCTGACATGCAATGGACAATAACTCATGAGAACTAATATTTTAAAAATGACAGTATTGAACTTTGGTGAATCAAGGAAATGTACACAGGTATATCCACATTAAAAAGTTTAATATCAAGACATTCAGCATACAAAACAGCCCAAGTTTAAACCATCAACATATCGTCAATGCAGATCAAAAGTATACAAACGTTTTTTTTTCTTTCTCATCCTCACGGCGCAAATTAAATCATGTCAGTATAAATACAGTATATCGGTATAGTCTGTTAATAAATACATTCAAAACATCGATAACTTAAAATCAAATAAATCCTCTGTTAATAAGTTAAAAAACAAAACATTTTTTTCATAATTTCATTTTGGTCATAAATGCATACTAAAGATCGCTTCAAGGCATAAAAGAGCCAACCCCTAAAAATGCTACACCTGAAAGCTATCACAATAGTGGTTGTTTATTCATTTTGCTGTTGTTTTTACTGAAAATGCAACCTTCAATACAACATGACATAAAATGTTGCACTAAGACTTTTACAGTGGGCATATTAGCCTTCATATTGGACTGGAAAATCTGTATCATTACACAGTGAAATGGTAAATAGGATTGTGAAATAAATGCTACTGAATGACAACATGTCTTTGTAAAGCAAAACAAATGGAAGAGGATGCTAAATTGTTGGAGAAAAAAAAATCAGGGAAGCTAAAAAATAATTAGTCTAGTATGTCACACAGTGTCATACAGAATTTTGTCTACAGTAATTATGCAAAGATATTTTTTTTGTCGCTTCTCAGGATTGCCCTGGTGACAAACAGTGAAACATAACGGAGTACAGAAAGTACAAATTTTGAACTACTAAAAAAAGAATCATGAAACTAAAATGAAACAGCATTAATTAAAAACAGTGTGCCAAGCAAAGTACCATAGTATGCCATAAAAATGACATTTGAAAAATCACATTTGCTAAAATGCCAAATGTCACTGAGCTGAGACCTATCAACTACTTAAAGCTGCCAAGTCATTTCGTGCCACTTCAATTCAAATGTCAAAGCTGTGTAAATAAAAAATAATTAGATGAAAGACAGTACTATACATGGATGACCCTTGTTTAGAATAAATATACCAAGTATGCCAACTGATATCCATCTTAAGGTGACTATATATGAAAAATAAACTGAAATATACAGAGAAAATATACTGTTAAACCATTAAAACATGGTAAATGTCAGTCATTCATTTTCTTCCTATAAAACCACCTAGACTTCTGAAACCAGTGTACAATTTTGCCTGATTTTTATTACATCTATCTATCTATCTATCTATCTATCTGAATGAAATGTCTACCTGGGTAGTTTTGGTTGCCTCCCAACAATCTGCATTAGTAACACCACAAACAACCAGTTGTAACACCTCAAGTAATACTGTTGTTAATCTTTTTGAACAGTCTGAAAATGTGTGAATGCTGTATAAAGACATGAGGATAACATCATAAATCTTAAAGTCCAGTCATCACGTGTTGTGCTACTGCGACCATAAAGTAAAGAAAACAGAAACATATTTCTTTGGTAGTGGCACTTTGAAATACTTAATCTAATCTGAGAAGATGCTGAAAGAAAATAGCAAAAGAATGCATATGAATCAAGCTATGATAAAGAGCTTTTTGAACTTTTGGCTTTTCCCAGTCAGCTAAAGACAAGACAATGTGCTTTAAACGGAGATCTGTGCGAGTAAAAGCAAAGTATTTCGCTACCGTCAGAGTCAACTTCCTTTGGCCATGCGCGTTTCTATCTGAGGTACTCTTCTTCTGAGAAACTCTCCAGGCTCTCATCATCACTGTCCTCCAGTTCTGGAAGATCACCCCACAGCAGAAGGTTCTGCCCTGTGAAAGAGATAGACTTGTATTATTTAGAGTTGGAGCATTTATTAACCTTATGTCCAAAATATGTTCTTTACACAACCATTCATATGCCTGGGGTCTGTAAGACTTTGGGCCAGATTTACTAACAGCTTGCGCCAGCCCAAACACTCTTTTAAAGTTAAGTGAAAATTTTGCACTGGACAGGGTTTGCAGCTGACCTTATTATTGCATATGCATTAGTAGGAGTTTCCCTTTCAGACGCAAAATGGGAGGAGAGTACTTCAATAAATCATAAAAGGTGATTTACAAAGGGCTGCGGCATTATTTAGGCTACTGCCCCAAAAAAGCATGTCTTAAACCAGACGCAAATTTGCGCTGCCCTTGGTATATTGCGTTGGTCATTATGGAAATGATCCGGCTGCGTCGGTGTTCTTTCATTTGCGTGTCGTCAGTAGATCACGCGCAGAACTTTCCACTCACATCTGCGCTTTTTTGGAATTGCGCTCTCGCGCTAATTTGCCCTGTTTGGTCAATCTGGTAAGCATAAGCTACTTCTTTTAAAAACAAAGGGCCAAAGCTTCATTTATTTGATCAAAAATGATCAATTGATTTATTTGCTCTTCAAGCGTACTTTTCGATGTTTGAAGTTTTGGTCAAAGTCTGTTACAAACCGTTTTGCATTTACATAGGATCTTTGATGGATATGAGCAGATAATCTATGAAACAATGGTATGCAAAATCTGTCTGACCATAAGCAGAGGGCAAAGACATTTTTTAATTTGCACCAAATGTCTCAAACCTGTTGCATCCAGTCTATTGATGGTGGACACAGCCTCACTGTTGAACATCCAGAAGTGACCATTGTTGCAGGAGAGCAAACAGGGCTTGCATGGGGCCACCACATGATATCCCACAACATTCCCACTGAATGTGCAGAAAGAGCCAGAGAGACAGACAAAAACACCAGATTCAAATGCTTTGTGAGACACAATGAAACAGAACAGCAAATGGCTCAGTGTAAACAAACGACTGAATATTAAAGCTAAAAGGGCAAAACAACATGTTTGAAGCCAACTGGCAAATCTAAATATGATGCAGTGTAAATATTAGGCAAATACACTCCTATTCAAAAGCTTAGGCTTGGTAATATTTTTATTATGCCTGGAAGAAGTCTCACCAAGCCTGCATTTACTTAATCAGACAATACAGTAAAAACAGTAATATTATGAAAATAATAATTTTCTATTTTAAATGCTTAATTTTCAGCAGCCATTACTCCAGTGTCACTTCAGTGTCACACGATCCTTCAGAAATCATTCTTATATGCTGATTTGGTACTCAATAAACATTTATTATTATTATCACCAATGTTGACAACACTACTTAGGCTAATATTTTTGTGGAAATTCTGAAATATTTTTCAGAATTCTATGAGTATAGAAAGTTAAAAAGAACAGCATTTATTTGAATAAAATTAGTACAATTATACATGCATTTACTGTTACTTTTCATCATTTTAATACATCCTTGTTGAAAAACGGAATTAAGAAAAATCTTACTGACCCCCATTTGAATGATAGTGTATAGAACCATATTTGTTATTAATAAACATCATGATTCCAAACACTAGTTATGCTAAACTCAACAGACAGTAGACACTTTATGAATAAAAACAAAGTGATAGTTATAAAGACCTCTTTACCATTTCAAGCAAGCAATGTCTCTTAACTTGCATTTGCAGCTTTCAGTGGAATAGCAGCTTGCCACAAAATCAACAGTCCTACATGGGGAAACCAACACAGACTTGTTTATGTTTATAATAAGCATTAAACAAACAGAATATAATTATCATGTTTATATATGTTCTGACAGGTTTATGTGATGTCTGATCGGGGAAGCCTTACCTATTTGGGGGTATGTCGGTTGAGAATAACTCTATTTCCGTGTCAGCCAAAAGTACTGCTTTCATGCCCCTCATACACAGCAGACTGTCACAGTATACACAGTTGACTTGCGTCACACACTTATTCTTGAAATTTGAAGTAGACATCGTTGAGTTGAGATATTCTCAAGAAATGTTCCTAACCAAACGCGGGTCCTGTTGATTTAAAATGAGAACAGAGAGTGAGCACCTAAACTTAAGGCTACAGTAGATGTTTTAACAGTCTGACTGAGACGACCTGCACCTGTTTAGCCTGCTAGCTCTAGACCGGTTTTTTTTTTTTTTTTTTTACCTGTATCACGTTAGCATGGTATCCAAGTCAGAGTCTTTTGATCATAAAAACGTAAAAGCCCTTCAAATCAACATTACGGATGAAAATCACATTGGTCATTTATCGCTTCTGTTAAGCTGTAACAGTTACCTTTCTTGTTATTAGAGAGCTAGCTTGCTAACTAAAATATTAACTTTTTTTTTTTTTTTTACCAAGCATGCCATAAAACAATTCTTACCTGTTATCGGATATCAGATCGTTCTAGATCTAGACGGCCGAGAAATACATTGTACTACTGTACAATCTATCTGTCTTTACAACAGTGAATAGATTGCTAAGCTACGTTTGTTTACGTCCGCGTCAAAGCGGATATTCACTTCCTGAAAATTTTTCAAACAGCCTGATTTCTAACGCTGATTGGTTCCAAATTACCATATCTAACACATGATTGGTGAGCTCAAATTCCTTAGGTGATTGGTTGCAGTGCCTTTCCGCAAACCACAAAATAACCGAAAAGAACTAGTGAGGGGAAGTCCGACTCATTTCCGCAAATAAGTTCTTTATGATTCGTTCGAGCGAGTTGTTAAAGAACTGGTTCAAAAACGAGTCGGTGAATCTTTTGTCATTGCGTGGGCACATATTGCTGTTTATTACATTTATTTCGATTCTTAATAAGGATGTTTATTGTGTTGTCACTTGTTCTAGTTCAGTTTGTTGCAGCAATGATTCAGCTCGAAACAGAGTTATTTAAAACATAACAAAAATAATATCCATTTAGATCTCTTGGCAGAAAAGCGTTTGTATGTTTCGATGTATTTAAACCAACTATGCAAGAAAAAAGTGATTCGTAAGAGATTCAGTCCATTGAGTCAGTGAGTTAAATTGATGATGCCTCGTTTCCTCGCTAGTCTAATGAAATGCCATGCGAAACGGCGAGGTGCATGGAGTGAATAAGCTTCCATTGAGCTTGCAGTGAGGATACACAAGTGCATTGAAAGACTTTTTGAGGCATAATTATCATTTTCCCTTTTAAGCAATCCATAAATTTCACTTTAATTTACACAATTAGTTCGCGTTGGTTGCTTGGCCAACTCGAATCGTTCAGTTACGATGTTGTTCAGACCGGTTTTGTGAATCGGTTCTATAGATTCATTGAAAAGATCTGACTCAGAAGAAGGATTTGTTCGCTACAAATAGAGAAATCAAATGTAAGACAAAATGCATCGACAAAAATAAATTCTGATATTTTTTTAATACTATGAACACAAGGACGACATAGGCTAAATGAACGGACATAAAATAAACCAACAGTAAAAAAAGAAGGCTTTAAATTTACAGTTTGAGTGAATGTTTAAATGGTTTAATTCACTAAAACCTATTTAATCTGTGGTATGTCAGCTATATCAGCTATGATATAGATTAATGAGATAAAACAATATTAATGCCTAAGAAATGTGTCTTTTGACAATTTGATAGGTTCATGTCGTGTTCCTGTGTTGTAACCAATGACAATAGAGGGGGGTTGTTCTTTCGCTCCCATGAAAAGAGGCGGGGTTTGAGTTTGGGAAAATTCAGAGAATAGCGTAACAGTAAGTCTTAAGGGAGAAATCTGGTAAATGAAACTCGAATTTAGACATGGAAATCGCCGTTTAAGGTAAGTGATTTAACTAATCAATTCAGCAGTATATGATGCGGGCGCATCGGGCACGAGGATCCTCCGCAATTCTCCGGATGAAATGAAGGGATCTCCTTAAGGAAAGCCCAGAACTATTCAGAGTCACCAGGGGCCTCTCTGCTTTTCACATCACGTTACTCCCTCTTGCACATGGCCTCTTTCGCTTTTTAGGACTAATAATTTAAAGTCCTTTACAATCCTGGAGTCTTCACGATTGGTAGCCTTTATTTAAACGTGTATCAAATTACCTGAGCATGTTAAACTTTCAAAACGTCCAGTATAGCCTACTGGACAAATTGGTTTTAGGGTTTCCCATGACATCAGTAGTGTTGTCCGGATTGGTCATTTGCATTGTCTTTGATCATGTTAGATATACAATCCTGAATGGCAGCATGCCAGAATGATTCTCCACACCTATGACACTGGGTGAAAAGTATGTTTTTTAATTGATTCCATAGTGTTATGTGAAATATATTTGCACATTTATCTTTGGGGAATATTACAGATGAAATTTGACAAAAGAAATGTCAGGAAATTAATTTGCTGAGAGTTAAATTCACTTCCTACTCATGCAAATTACAACTAAGACTAATTATTAAAAAAAGACTGGGTTATTTTACATGCAGAAGACACAATAATTTGTTATTGTTATTTTTATCATGCAGGAAAATAAACTTAGTCATATAACAGAATAATATATTTTATTTCAAGGTCACATTTAGCTATGTGCGTCAGTTTACATTTTTCATAATAGTTTGTTTGTAAAGAGAGGAGCTTTGAGGAGGGCGTCTGTTTAAACAAGTGAAACAAAGCGAAGTTATTTTAAGGAAGTTTAACTGGAAACTGAAAGGAACTAGTTTTTAGAAATCTGATCCAGGGAACTTTTCTCTGCCCTGTGTGTGCAGTGTGATGCTGGGAAATCAAATCCATGCCTTCATCCTGCTCTGAGAAGACTCTGTCGCCTCACTCACTCGTCTGACCGCTGGAGGAAGAAGGCTGAAACTTTTGAAGGCGCTGCGTCAAGTCGCGCGGATCCAGTGGGATGAAACTCTTCTGTTTTTTGCTGCATTCCTCGCATGCACATTCACGGACACATTCCACCTAGGAAGCCAACGGCAGCTTCAACTAATAATGCGGCGTGATTGATCATTGACAGGAGACAATACCCATCCACTGCTTTCCATTCCTAGATACTCACTGGATATCTGTAGACGAAGTGCGGACGAAGAGGCTTTTGTTCTGCGGTGTTACTCGCTTTTGTGACAGGACTTATTCCGTTTATCTCAATATGACGTCTCCGGCTAAATTCCGAAAGGACAAGGAAATTATAGCCGAATATGAAACGCAAGTTAAAGGTAAGTGAAATGTCTCGTTATAATGTTCAGTCTTACACAGCTACGTTACCATTGTGCTTCGTATGCTATTTGATAGGTTACATTGCATATGTATGATCACAATTGTCGTGAATGAGCACAATACGCAGTCGTATTACCGTAGAAATATGCTTTTTATTTGACTTTGAGAAACAATGCTAGCTTTTCTCCACATGTGGCAATGTATCCAAACGGAATGATCTATGTGCGAGTCAGTCAGTCAGTCGTTCACTGCGTGTGAAGAGAAATTGCCTAGATACTAACTCTAACCTTTTTAACAGAGTTTTTACTATTCAAATCGATGTTATTATGTTATTTATGTGGCGTTTGTGCTGTTTTTCTGTTTTGTTTTCCTCAGTCCGCTTGTGTAGGTTGTACGTAGCCTATAGACAAGGCAGGGCGTTTTCTTTTGCCCTGCGTCTCTATACGAGCTGGTGTGGTGCTGTTCAACATTGATTTTATATGTCAGGTTGGCTGTCGTTGATGTTTTACAGTAGGTCAGTGACTAAGCAACACGTTTTAAAGCCATTTTGAGTTTTATCTGACAGAAAACGGTTGTGTCTTGGCAGCATTGAGCGTGAATGAAGCAAAGGTGTGATGCGTGGTGACAGTTCGGTTATTATGGCTGTAACTTCATTAATGGTTACGCTGTGGTGACAGTTTAAAGTGTTAGTTTGAAGAAAGATGGAATGTTTTTGTTTTGTTTTTGAGAAGTAATGTAGTATTTCGTGAAGTAATTGTAACAATAAACCGCGCATTTTCTTCAATCGCACAGGTACACAACGCGTGTTTTGTCTCAGGCGAGGGGTTCCGTTCCCATAGAAACATCTGATGAAGTAAAACGAAGCTGTTTTTAATTGAAAGACGAATTGAATGATTCACTTCATTAGTGAAGCTCCCTATCATGTTATTCACGCTGTTATGTGTGCCTGCTCTTTTGTGTATTTGCCCGGTTTGAATAGAGCAATTGAGCATCCCTGAATGTTGCTGCTGAGTGTGGGGAAAATCTCCTTTAATGAGAGTCAGTGAGTTTCTCATCTTTGAAAGTTTTATTAAAGTAGGTCATTGTGACATTAATATTGCTAAACAGAACATGAGCCTGGTTAAGGGTGTCTAAATGCTAGTTTTGCATGGAAATTTAGGCTTTTATTCACATTTAAACATTTATCAACTCACACATCAGCTGTAGTAAATGGAATCTCAAGCATGGTCTCTTACATGAGAGGTTTGTTCTCGCACTTCAAGCAGGTTCGTTGAGCTTCTGTTTGTTCGCTGATCGATGGCTGAATCTGAAATCATCCCCTATACCCACAAATAGGGCGTTATTTGAATGGACAGCCATTTGTAGTGGTGTCTGAAACCATAGTGGACGTTATTGAGTGCACTTGTTCAAGCCCACATCGCACTGCAATTACAAGTGAACAACCGATGTACGCTCAATGGCTGTCCGAATTCACTCGCTCGTTTTCATTCAATCCTTCAAGTGAATGGTATTAATGGACTAACGTAGAGAATAGTGAATGAGGGTTTAGGGGGCGATTTCGGATTCTGACAATGTTTTAGGGCTGCCCCCTAATAGTCGACTAAACGTTAGTCAACGAGAAGAGGCTAAGACGGCCAAGATTTTATTAGTCGGTTTGCCACCGGGAAAAAAAAAAAAAATCCACAGGAAGTGAGTCTCTGAGGGACATATCGTTAACAGCGGGACCTTGTGGAAATTACAGTATGTCTGGTAGGAAATCTAAATGTTTGCCTATCATCCATCAACCTCAGATATGACTTATCATTTGAAACATGTAGCCTAAGTAATAGCAACTTTACAACCTATAAAAATGTGCGCTATTATTAGGCATATACAAGTGTTTGTGCAGAGTGTGGAAGCTAAAGTATAGGCTAGCGGACTTACTGCATGACATGGTGGCGCTGTGACTTGCATTTTTTCAACTTAAAATACAATACGGTCATTTTTGAGAGTAATACATCATTCCAAACTATGAATTTTATTTCACTCACTATAACAACAAAACGTTGTGCTTTTGTAAAATAAAGAAAACAAACAGGATGCGCCTTCTGCTGTATTAAGCTCCCTGAAATGCAGCGGGTCACATAAATGAACCGAAACTCAGCGTATAGACTACTTGCCTCACAGACATTAGAAATATATCTATAGAAAGCTTAAATGTCTTTTAAACAAACCAATTCAAACCGAAAACAAATACTTTCTGATTATGAAATAATCTCTCTATTGGCACGCTTGCTATACTGCTGAGATGGCGAGTCGTCATCATCATCAACTTCATCTTTGCAGCCGACACTGACACAGAAAACACTAGTTTATTAATAAACAATTAAATTGTCTCCTTGCTATTTTTTCCAACACTTTCCTAATCATTACTCTCACCAGTGCTTTGTGGCAAGCTTTATGTTAGGCTTATCCGGCCCCAGTAATTAAATTAACGTGCGATTTTAGTCAGTGGCAGCCCTACAATATGTGAATAAAAGCCTGAATTCAAACGGTTCATCATATATAAACCTCTTAATTCATATGGATTAGTTTTACGATCTCTTTATGAACTTTTTGAAGCATCAAAGTGGGTAGCAGATGAACTACATTTTAAAGTTTCATTCTCATCCTCAAGAAGCATTATGTCCAACACGTTGATCTGTTCTCATGCAAGAAGAGAATGTGTTTCAGTTTATAAAATAAATGTGAATAAACCTGATATTAATTTGGCACTATTGTTCCTCCTCCAGCTCCTCTCTCTGGATGCTGTCATATCACTTTCCCATGCCAATGTCAACCCCCAGCCTCCCCCACAAGCAAATCCCTATTAGTCTACCATGCCTGTAGATCTTTTTGCTCAATAATCTTGAGCTGACAGGATCTGGAAAGAAACAATAATAAGCATGATTTCTTTTCTCAGTAATTGCATGGGCACGCGCTGAAAAATGGCTTAGATTTCGAAAGCAGCCATGCCTAGTGAAACATTGCTGATTTAGCTAAATAATCTTTCATGAATTAGTGGCAGAAAGAGGAAGCGGTAATTGCTTGGTGATCCATTTCTGTGCTGAGACAACCAGATGTGAGGAGAACATCTGAAACTTGATAAGACAGAGAGAGACAGATCAAAACTGCGTACAGTTTTAACTGGATTATCATTGATTAACATCAGCTTGATGCGAAACATACAGTTTTTCCATCAAATCATCATGTTCTTATTCCCAAAGCTCTGGAGTTGGTGCTTGTATCTTAAAGGGATAGTTCACCCAAAAATGAAAATTCTGTCATCATTTACTTACTCACCATCAAGTTGTACCAAACCTGTATTCATTTCTTTCTTCTCCTTAACACAAAAGAAGATATGAAACAAATGATATGGAAGTCAATGGACCCATCATCTTTTTGGTTATTGAGATTCTTCAAAATATCTTCTTTTGTGTTCAGAAGAAGATATGAATTCATACAGGTTTGGAACAACTTGAGGGTGAGTAAATGGTGACAGAATTTTCATTTTTGGTTGAACTATCCCTTTAAGCTAGACTATCCATAGGCTACAGGCAAGCAGAATCTCAACAGTCTGACTCTTGTCTGCAAATCTCAATACTTTTGGTTCTCCATTCAGATTTTTAAAAAAGGAATCACAAATGAAAATCAACTCAAAGACTCACTGATGGCTCAGGTATAAGCTTCTCTTATACTGAAAGAACTGAAAGGGATGGTTCACTGGGCTTGAATTTCCGAGGACTGGCAGGAAATGTACAGCTGTGCTTTTTCACCACAGCTGGATGGAAGGATTAGATAATGTAGCTATATAAGCTGTGGGAAACAACATGATTGTCTGCTCTAATTAACATTGGTAATAAAAAAGAAAATCCTGGAAGATGCTTTACCCCTCTTTACACTATGGGCCTGATGCATAAAGAACTAGAAGCGATTTGAGATATTGTTAAAATTAAGATTTAAAGAGACATTTCTTTTGTTCAGTTGGCATTAGTTCCTGTAATTTATCTTGTTTGCGCAAGAGAAACCATATTGTGTAAAATGGATTAGAGCAGGCGATTTTTGTAGATTAATTGATTTTAATAGTGATTTGATGCACATATATGTAGGTCACTGTTGAATTCTGTTTGAAGTGCTGATGTTGGTGTTTTGGGGGAGGGTGTGAAAGCCTGCTAACATTTTCCCTCTCAAGTCAACGCATTTCCTCACGTTTCCCTGTCTGAATGTCAGTAATGACTATGTTCATCCAGTTTCACTGCACGTAAGGCCAAAACAGACCATTGCTTTTGATCAGGTTCATATTATATTCTGGATGGCATTCTCTGTATTCTCGATCTCACTCTTTGACTGCTCATTTCTCATTCTGTAACTGCATGTGTTTCTGCCGACAAGCGAAATAGTGGAGTCTTTACAACACAAGCAGCTGGCTTTATCTGGCAAAAAGGAATGGAATGAGAAAACCTTCACCTGTTTCATTAGCAATGGCTTTGTATTTTCACACACAGTTGTTTGGAGCTTTGAGCAGACAGGCTAATTGGTTGAGGAGACTGAAAGATGCAAAGGCTGATCTAATGAGAGACACCATGAAAGATGTGTTAACATTTGTGAGTGATATATAGACCAAGGTGATTAATTGTCTGATATTTAAGATTTTCTTAAATCTTAAGTTTTAAGATTGTCAGCATCTGTTGATCAGTTTGTATACGGCGATATGACGATATGGATATATTTTCAGGAAATTCACGATTCACGATTTTATCACGATTCTTTTTCATGTTGGTTTTACTATTTTGCAAGTGACTGAGCATTACAACCAAACGAATGTCCCTATTTTAAAAACAAATCATTAGGTAACAAAATAAAAAAAAAAAAAAAAATGGCAGACATTTAGGCCAAAGTGGTGAAGGTTACAATATTTGTCATTATTTTCTTTGTTATTAAAAATTAAGAACAAAGATACACATTACACATACAACTTAATATACAAATGAAACAAACAGTGCTTTATTTTTTCAGCTACAGTAGGTGTATTTAACAGTAGCATTGAAGTAAGTAATTAAATGAAGAAATATGCAAATAAAACGCAACATAGGGACTTCACTGTATAAATTATACATTTATTCTTTTTAAAGCTACTATTAAAGTTCACAGTCAAGAGCAGTAAGTGATTTCCTCTTTGTGTTTTGTTGTTTTAACGGGATAGTTCTCCCAAAAATTAAAATTGCTTTCACTTTAGACATAGCTAACCAACTTTGTTTATGTAAACCTTGTGAGTATTAGCACAATAGTGCCTCGATAGTGGCTTTTAGTGCCTGTGCACTTCGGGTGTACTCGCTGAGAAAAGCGCATCAGCACGCGAATTACATTTTTAACCAGCAAGGCTTTAAAGCACATGCAAATAATGAACTGCAGTGTCCCGTTCCTCTGCGTTAACATTTGTTGTGAATGTACGTCGCGAAAAGCAGATCGTGGAGACATTTTAATCGTCCACGATCAAATATCGCACACTCCTAATATATAATATAATATATATTATTTAAATAATATATGAAAGGGATAATCCACAGCTAGCTGTGCAATAAACAATTTTAATACACAAAGTGGAGGCAAAGAACCACCCAACGCGAAGCGGAGGTTGCCTCTGCGGAGTGCATTCAATGCACAGCTATACCTGTGGATCATCCCGCATGGTCTTTTGCCGGCATTGACAAGTTAAAACTGCATTGATGTTTGCAGCGCAATATTTGTCTGGAAGGGTAAAATTATTTTTATTTTCGTCAGTTACGGCTCATTACATTTAGCATTCTGCCCGCTTTGAATCAGATTTAGAGTGCTTAAATTAACATTTGTTTCAATTATAGCATTCATTTGAATTCATTATTATTTAGAGAGAGAGAGAGAGAGAGAGAGAGAGAGAGAGAGAGAGAAGAAATGCATAGTGTGAATTACCTGTGTCTGTTTTGCGTTCTCCTCTATACGCTGATTTCACGCAGCCGCCATTTTGAAATCGAAAGTGAGGCTCCAGTGGGAAGAACCCCGGAAGTAAAGATAAACAACAATGCCTTGGACTACCAAACTGAAGCTGCTGTCGCGATTTACACTATTGGATGTTAATATCCGATATAGGATATGTATAGTTCGTTCCTGCTTCTTTTTTTACTTTCTGAATTATATATATATATAAAAAAAAGTATTTATAAATGAATTTCATTGTATATAGTCTAAAGTATGAAAGAAATGTATTTTAGAATAACTCATTTCTACATTAAACACAACAATACACCTTCGCATTCACGACTCTCCTGTGATTAAAGGCGACACTTCCGGTTCCTCGATTTCAATTTCAAAATAACGGCTGCGTGAAATCAGCGTATTAACAATGAAGCTGTGAGTTTAATTACTTTAAAACCAGTGATGTTACCCCCTCGTTGCAGAGAAATATAATGTAGTAATTTAGTAGCAAAGCTATTTTATTAATAAAAGTCACTGGGCAGCTTTGACAACAAGTTTGATCAAGTGTGATCTCCAAGTGATGTATGCGTGTGTGTGTGTGTGTGCTTCAATGAAAACAGCGCATTAATATAGAACAGTGATTAAACTGACTTGGAACTACTTTTTGATAGATACATTTTTTTTTAATTAATTTTTTTTTATTAAATATTTTTATAAACAAAATAAGAACAGCCGCATCTTAAACTGTGAGGTCAATGAGCAAGTAATTTAGGTTTACGGCTCCGCATCAGCCTTTGTTTACCCATGCTGCAGTGGCAACAAATCATTACGTTTCCACTAATCTCTTCTTGTCCTTTTTAATGCCCTTCCCATAACGAGTGCGCCTCAATTAGAACAGGTCAGCATTGATCCGTGACTACCGCTCCGGCCAAGACGCTCCACTTTAGCGCTTAATGAGTCAGAGGAATGGATGGTGTGCCCGTTGCGGTGCTAGAATGCAGTATGTATGTAAATGTACTTCATGTAGAATTGCTGACTTGATCTAAAAAAATCTTCCCCTGGAAGGATGTTTGTTTAAGGAAGAAGAGGAGAAGGAGGGGTAGACAGTGCACAACACACACGTATTGTTGCTATTGTGTGCCTAACTTCCTGTCCGAGGACCAGCCCTGAGGGAGTTGACCTAGATCAGGGTGAACGCCTCCCTGTAATCAGGACACCCTGTTGCTTGGTGCTGATCTAAGTTTTCATTTATAGAATTGAATAACTAGTGTAGTAATACTGGGGCCAAATTACATCTGTTAAACAGAATTCACTCACTCTTGTTGGAAGTTGTTTTTGCAACTTTTATTAGTAGTTTTCACACTTGCAGTCTCCTTAGAGAGGGATCTAAGCTCTTCGACCAATTAATCAGCTTTGTTTACAACAGCTAGCCTATAATGTACCAAAATACCTCTTTCCCTTCAGATGCAGGGAAGATTTTAGGTTCCCTCATTCAACCAATGGACAAACACAATATAATGTTTGTGGACGCAACAGAAAGGCCATAATTGAGAACAGATGCCTGATCCCGCTGGATGCACATGGTTAGATGCACAAGCTGTTACCTGACACAGAATAAGAAGGAAAGAGACTGAAATCACACTCTCAAAACTACATTATGCTCTTTGTACTGCATCAGCATAATTTACTGTGAAAGTGAAATTGGCTGTATCGACTTTCTGTTCTATCGAATTAATCTTCCGGTCTGCTCCTAAATGAACACCAGGTGATTCCCAATCCGAATGGAAATGCTCTGCCAGGCTGGATCACAAAATCTTACAGATGAAGATCAAGGGAAGATGCTCACTCCGTCATGAACCTGCTTCCACTTGCAACTCATGCACACAAGCTCATTTTCATGGCTCATCTCTCTAATGGGTAACGCTGGACTAAATAATGGGATTTCTCTGTCAGTCCATGCTAAATGTCCTGAAGTCCAGCAGACCTTCTAACAGGCACGGTAAAGTCATCAAGCACTTTCCCGTTGTTCAGCCAAGGGAAGGTGTGGGGGAGGGTTTGAGAGAGCCTGCAAAAGGGAAAACCATTTACATTCTGTCTTCCATCTACTTCTATGTCAGACTGAAATGGGCAGTCTTGGTTTTAGTGCGTTATGCATGGCAGGGGCACACGTGCCAGTCGGCGACATCAAACCGGACTGTGATGTTAACTCTAAGACCCGAAGCATTGACTCAGTCAGTATTTTAAATTTAAAGAGTGGATCAAATGAAGCAGGTCAGAGTGCATAAGTGCCTTATGTTTCGGCCGTCCTGATTGGAGGATACCAGACATGAAGTGGCTTACCTTTTAAGAAGTGCTAATTATGGATTGCTTGTCACAGATGTGGCTGTTTTTCATTAGTTCTTCCTTTGAAGATGTCTGATTTCCGCAATGAAGAGTCTTGGGGCACAAGTTGATAATTGAAGTAAGCATCCATTAATGTTAGCATTAAAATGATTTAAGAATTCTTGCTCAATCTTAACACTGCGCAACATCATTGCATCGTTGCAAAACTACTTGTTTGTGTGAACAAAGGAAAGCAGGATATGTTTGAAAAGTCCTTATTTTTGCATACTTCACCTTCACGGTTCACTTTTTTTTCTTATGTGGAACACAAAAGGAGATATTTACTGCAGATTGTCCAGCTGCTCTTTTTCCATACAATGACAGAGAGCGGTGACCATATCTGTTTTTTGCGAATAACTTACTTTCAATATATTTTTTGCACAAAGCTATTAGGCTTCAGAATATTTGGAATATAGTGAATGAATCATACAGACAACTTTTATGATATTTAAACCAAAATTTCACTTCCACTTTCATTATACAAAAGAGAGAACATTCTTTAAAGGTGACATATCATGCTAAATCCACTTTTTTTTGCCCTTAAATGCATTTTGTTGTAAATTTGGAGTGTTTATAAGTACAGAAAAGTTTAAATTAGTCTCTTCAGGTGCTTCGTTGATATCTTTATTCTGTTTTGGTCATATTTTGCAACCTGTTCCGATTTTTCTATTCTCTATGACGTTTTTTGAACAATTACGTCACAGTATTATATAAAGAAGTATAAATGCCAGTATAAAGAAGGATTTGCCGATAGATTTCGTCTTACCTTCTATCTTTGGAGACGACGAACAGAGCACTTCGGTAATGCTGTAAATAATGTTAATAAAAATAAAGTACTTTACTTTCTTAAAACACACGGTGGTCATGGTTTAGCAGTACCTTTGTCTTTCTTTTCTTTTTTTTTTAAGTACACGTCTTTAGCAGTATTACTGTTGTTGAGTTTCATCATGACAATGGTCATTTAGCTGCTGTGTTTTCTGATGCTTTTCTAAACGTAGCATATTATCAATACAGATTTTTAGTGGTAAGATTAGGCCGTAGTCATTTGTCTTGTTAGTGTGCTTGTTTTAACAAGATAAATAATCGACTTTCACTTTATTTAGAGGGCTAAACATGGATGGAGAAGTTACTGTAAATACAGTAACACACCATTGCGATACATCCATATGAAGACGTTGTTCTGCAGGTTCGTCGTCTTCATCTCGCTTCGGATCCAACTCTGGCTCGAACATGTAAGGCTTGATGGACAAGTCTTCCGATGTTGACATTTTGTTAATAACGTGTGAATAAAACGTTTCTGTGCCGCTAGATAATCGTATCTCTGCTATCAAACTACAAAAATGGCCGAACTGGGTGGAGTTGAACCGAGTGTCACCTCTGCAACCTGGAGAGGGGGCGGGGTATGAAGTGTCTCATTTGCATTTAAAGAGACCGCACCAAAACGAGCTGCTCTCAGACACACATCAGAAAAGGGGTAGAAAATGGGCCTGTGGAGCTATAATAATGAGGAATTCAGACCCAAGCATTGCAGTTCCGCTTTACATAGACTACAAATGTATGATTTATATGTAAAAAGGAATGATTTAAAGGCATGATATGTCCCCTTTAAGACAACTCATTTTGTGTTCCATAGAAGAAAGAAATTCATGAGTGTAAATATTTCATTTGTTTATGGCTTTTTGTCAGCTTGAACAGTGACTCGGTTTGAATGAAGGTAGTGGTATTTGTGCTGATATTTGCATATAGCAAACAGACACATTCCACCATCTGCTAAATGCAAAATCAGAATGCCATCTCATCGCATCGAGCCTCGTCAACATCATTGACTCTGTGGAGTGTCTCTGAGACAAGAAGTTATTAAAATGAGGAAGCATATACTTGGTCTTGCCCAAAGGAAATTTCAGTTCCTCCACTCATTTAAACCCGGCCACTGTGAGAACGGAGTCCACGTCTCGCACAGCAACAGACCTGAGATCTGTAGGAATGTGCAACATGAGTCAGGATCACAGTCTTTGGAGAGGGCTGGTGTCTTTTCTTTCTCCTTCTCCTTTCTTTCCAGATCTGCTGTGGTTCTGGACCAACAATAAGAGCATTGTGTAGATCTGCAGGACCAAAGCGGTCTCTGTTATTCTATTGTTCTTTTCTGCTTGGCCTGCTCACTCCTACTTTTCTCGCAACCCCTGAAATGATGTTTGTCAGTCAGGATGAAATATGACGCATTGGTTTTTGGTGTTTTCCTCCCCCTCCCCCTTCTTAACCAGACTTTTAATAATTGCAAACACATGACGTTTTAACACACGGTTGACCACACACTTTGGCATGTTGTTTTCTGCTTTATATTAATTTCCATATGGCATACTTCAATGAGACAGTTTCATTAGAGACCACAGGCTATATTGCCTGTATAATAATTATAATCTGTCATGTATATCCACATTTTGGCTCTACATTGCCTGTAAATACAATCCAAAATATAGAAAGACTTGGACTGACGAGTTGTTTTCAACACAGAATGCAGAATAAGTGAGGAGCTATAAAAAGCCTTGTACATCAACAAAAGCATATTCATATCCACAATTTAAAAGTCAATAAAGAAAGAATAAAGGGCAGCAGTTCCTCTAAATAAACCTTGCCTAAATGAAAAACAATTCAAATTGAGGTATTGGATGTCTGAGAAGTCCCTTGGGTCAAGAGAGGAAACAGATTTTTTCTTTGTGTTAAGGCCTGCTTTGTTTCCTGCCTCTGTTAGGTCGGTTCTTGATTACAGTTACTGACTGACCGCTACGTGGCTTTCTGGCTCACTTCCTTACTTGACATCCAGCTGGATACTGGTTTAATCCACCTTGGTTTATAGCTAACAATGGTTAGCTGTGAAGTTGAGATAGCAAAGAATTGTAGGATTGTTTGAAGAATGATATAGCCTAGCTTTTTCCATCCTTTTGCATTCAGACACTCTTGTTGATTATTGTATTGTGCTGTAGACTGGAAAAAGTATTGGCTGCCAAAAATAAGACATCTACCTTCATCTTTTGTAAATTAATGGGCACAGGAATGATATTTAGGTGTGTCTCTATTCAGGATAATGAAACTTTCCCTTCATCGTAATACCACAGAGATTGTTTTCTTCCAAACCAAAACTTTTGTAGGCATCTATTTTCCCATCAAATCTGAGTCTGACAAGTATAATGTCTTCTCCACAAGATTCAACGTTTATCTCGCTGTTCATTACTCATTTCCACTATCACAATTTTCCCACGATTCTGAACAAACAACTAAACAAAAGAACATAAATTACTGGATGTTCTGACTAAATGTTAATTGCTCCGGTCTTTTTAATGTTTAATGTAAAATGTTTAATTTGAATGTTTTTTTTATCATTTTGAATAAAGAATGATTCAATGACTCACTCATAAATACTTTACTTGTTTCATTACTGGATGAATCTGCGTTTTTTTGAGCGAATTACTTGAATGCATAGTTGCTTTTCCACCATTGGGCCGAACGGTTCTGATTGCACAACTGTTCCATTCCATGCCGATCCGGGCCAGCTGGTACGGTTACGGTTTAATTTTCCAATTTCATTTTTCAGTTTGCTGATAACGTCCGCTCTTTTGAATGTAATACAAAAGCACCAGTCACTGCCTTGGTAACTCAAGTGTTTATAGATTATATGAGATGTATAGCGACCGCGTAATGGAGGATGATCAAATATTTCTTTTAATTTTATTATTAATTTGAGTTTGTCACTCAAATAGGCCTCTTAGCCAGCTACAGAGAAACTGGTAGCCAGGCTACAGACAAGTGACCCATTCTGAGTTCATGTCACTTCATGGATTTTACCAGCTCGGCTCGGCACGGTTAGCTAACCGTGCTGGGAATTCTGGGCCGAGAACGGTTTGTAATCATGCCGTGCCCTATTGCTCAAGTGGAAACACAACTGGAACCGTTCCGTACCATTCTAAAAACCGTTCGGCCCGACGGTGGAAAATCGGCAACTGATTCAATGACAAATACATTTTTCAACAGTCACTTCTCGCCACCTGGTGGTCACAGGTGTAACAGTGTAATCGATACAATCATTATTTGAAGCGCTATGTTACTTTCAAAAGGTGATTTGCTCTATTATGATCGCTTCTATAGACATCAGTGTTCTGTGACACCAGTTCTTCTGTGATAATATGAGATATAAGATTGTGTGAGTGTTTGAATCGAGATTATGATTTTTTTTTTACTGTCAATTGCACAGCTCTAACATAGCTTATAACCACAAGAGCTCACGAGTTCGTCCTTTAAAGGGAAGTCTTTTCATTCCTTTTCTGAGTGCTTCGTCCCAGGGATACATTTTAAATTTAGATCAAATCTGACATATTTATTCTTATCTGACTCAGCCAGAATTGTAATATCATGAATTCCCACTGTGTTTACAGTAAACCTGCTAAAAGACAAGCTCTTTTTGGCTGTAAAGGGAGAATATTGGTAAAGAGACAGTCCTAGTGGTTTTCAAGAATCCACACCACAGAATACAGTCATCAGGTATCAGCAGGATTTTCAGCATTGACAGTGCGGTACGACATTGCACTGTTGCCATGAGCCATGCACCAGGGACATTGCTTGTCTGACTGGGTCACACTTCTACTAATGCTTTTTTAATGAAGCAATTCATCACTTCTCTTTGTTTTTCTCTTAATATGTGGTCTCTCTTTGTTCCCCCTGCCACAAACATGCTCAGGTTTTCACTGATGTTGGTGTTGAGGAGATGAGCCAAGCTTATTCCTCATTTGTATTCTGATGTGCTTAGCACAATTGACTTGGAGTCATTTTAGGTGTTCCAATTTATCAAAGCATTTTTTTATTTATTTAGAAGAGCCGAGTTCCTCCTCCTCATCTGCCCAGCTTTGCTTTGAACTTTAAGGTAATGAAGAGCTACACTAAGGCATGCCCACCATTACACACATAAACTCTTGGCTACCTTTGTAAATAAATTCCCAAGTTCCCAAACAGCCTTAAGCGAAACACACACTACAAGACAAAGGGTCATCAGCTTGTGTTCATTTAAAGACTTGATTTTTGATGAATGGTGCACTTTACTCAACTGAATCAGACTACTTGCCATTGGATAAGAGATTGATCTTGCAATTGATGCATGTAGGATAACCTAAAGGTAAAGGAATGTATGTTTTTTTTACCTTATAAAATATATATTTAAAAAAAAATTAATTACTAGATTTGACTGGATTGTCTCAGAGACAAGAAGTTATTCAAATGAAGAAGCATTTTCTAAATGGCAGACTAATGTCTTGTAGTGTGCCCTTGTTAGGAAAGGAAAATAAAAACACATTAGCTTCAGTCAACTATATGTCCACATACTGCGGACTGAACCATTGAGTGGACACATACACTGAAACCAACATTGTGTGCTTTGGATTACCTACAGACCCTTGATGAGCAACCCTTGGAGGTTCCTGTGATTTGGGGACAGGCGGATCTCAGCCCGCCGTGGGCTTTATAGGCTTTGACTTTGTTTTACTCAAACCAGATGTCCGTTCACCCTGCACATGACTCCATAATGAGAGCCAAACCTGAGAGACTCATTGTTTTTCTTCATGCATGGCCTGTTTTGCACAATATTCCTCCTTACATAATAATTTAGGGGCTTATTTTAAAGGACTAAGGAGGTTGTGCTGCTTTGAAGTCTTCGCACAGCCCCAGTGTGTGCTGGGACTTGCTTGTGCCGTGCCTGTTCATCCAGCTCATACTTTGACTTCACGTCTTTTCCGGTTAATTAATGTACACCCAGAGATTATAATTAAAAACTGAGAAAATGTCTTTAAAACTACAAGGTGCACTAATTTTATTACTGCATAACTTTATTGCCCAGAGTTATAGTGTGTCTTCTTGAAATATTCTTGAAACATTCCTGTGTAGCATTGTGTAACTGTTAAGTATGTATACAGTTACAAGAAAATTATGGGTTTTGCAACTATACGTGTATAAACACGTCCTGCTGCAAACAAGCAGTGAAATACCAGACAGGAAAATCAACAGTTCATTCAGTGTCAGGTGACCTATAATGAATAAAAGTCATTTTAGGGGTCAGATTAAGTAGCAATAGATTTTTTTACGGTATCAACTACACATTTTTACATATTTACAGTTCCCATGTAATGTGGCATTAACACAAATTCCGTTACACGTTAAGGGTATACTTGAGTACTCACATTAATGATGCTGGTGCGTTCTTCAGCTGTACTGCTGAAATTTATCTGTAACAGGAAGGACCACAATTGTTCAACTCAAGCATAGTTCATTAGGAGCATTTGATTTAAAATGTGGTGCATTTTAACATAAGTCTCTAATGCTCACGCATGTTGGTTTGTTTGGCCAGAGGAGAACTGGTAATCTGACTGAGCTTGGTTCTCCCAAGGTTTTTTTCTCCATTCTGATCACCGTTTTCTACAGAGCTGCTTAATAGTTGTTATATATTTTTGATGATCTTTACACGGTTATTGAATGGAACTGAAACAACACCAAACTACTTTTTTGAACTGCTTTATAGCATAATTGAACTTTATTGAACGAACTAAATTGGTGCTAAAGAAACATTTCTCATTTAACAGTTTTCTGCATAATATTTTTGTGCAAACTATGACCTTTTAAAAAAAAAAAAAAAATATCTCATGGTTCCTACAGTTCAGAGTTCAAAAGAACATTTAAAAAAAACATCTTTTGTAACATTATACATGGCTTTGCTGTCACTTTTGGTCAATTTAATGCATCTTTGCTAAATAATAGTATTAATTTCTTCCAAAATAATATCTTTCTTACCCCAAACTTTTGAACACTACAGTGCACAAAAACAAATGTAAATGGTTTTGTTGATTTCCAGTGAATTCTGTCATGGCACCTCTGGTCATTGCACTCAACAGATATATGATCGTGATTGGCTACAATGCTCAACGCTTGTAAAACTGGTTGTAAATAGAAACCTTTGACGCTCATAGAGCGCTCAAACAAACACGAATGAAAGGGTTTGAAATCAGAGTCTATCAGCGGGTACCGAATAAAACCGGTCCTGTATTAGTGGTACAACTTTTCTTTTAGTACTGACATGTCTCACAACCCTATTTGAACCTGTAGTTAAGCCTGTCTTCCAAACAAGTAGCCTAGTATTATTGCAGGCTACCTATTTCTCTTCTTTTCTCTTCTCTTCTTAAGTGGTTAGAGATTTAGAGTTTAAGAGCCATTTTTAACAAACTTAGATATTAATGGGCCTTGGGCTTTCAGATGCACTCAAATACATTAATCTGAATTATCGACATTATGACATGTAGGGGTGTGAACCTACACTGGTCTCACGGTTCGGTTCGGTTCAGTTCGATTACGATTATCATGTCATCGATTCAGTTCAATTCGATACTTCGATGCATTGCGATGCACCGCATCCTCAGTTTTCAATTTTATTTCAAAGTGATGTGTGCGTGCGCGCGCCCGCGTGTGTGTGCGTGTTCGCCTGTTCGGGAAGTCGGAGTGACATTCCAGTTTAGGTTTCAAGGGAGTAACGCCTGTTTATGCCATTTAAGAAAATTAAATTCTGTCAAATCAATTTTGTTTGAAAATTATGTGCATTTAAAAGCAGCGGTCATTCATCGGTGTATAATGTTACCAGATGTGCGCATCAACCGTCGCCGAGTCCGTGTTGAAGGTGACGATCATCCATTTATAATCACGCGTAACAACACAGAATAATTATAATTCGACCATCGGGTACGGATGCTTGAATCAGAGAACATTATTAGTGCGGGTGGATGATGTTTTTGGCTGTGGATTCGGGCGACGGAGCTCATCTTACTCTAAAGCATTCAGACTCTGCAGGCGTTACAGCTCGGGTGAACACGGCTAACGTGGTTTATCAAGTTAGTGGTATTACCTCCTGAATATTCTATTTGTGCGTGACATGAGCGCACACAGCTCGTGCGTGTCTTCTCCAGGTCTGCTTACCAGGTTGTTCATAAAAGCCATATGTGCCCAGATGTAGGCTTTTAAAGTAGTTGGAGCATGTTTAATTACTCGCACTCGCGTCTCGTTTCCCTCTGTCAGTGTATGCTACCGCGACAAAGCACATACGCGATAAATGACGTCAGAAAAGCGTCAGTAGCCTACATTATAATCGGTTATGGTCCATTACTGAACCGATACCGAATCGTCCTTGTCTGCATCGCGATGCACGGTAGAAACGATTAATTTCGACACCCCTAAAGACATGTCAGTTGGTGTTGCTGCTGTTTTACTAGGCAGAATAGTTCACAGTTAAGCAGTCCGTAAATACAGCACTCCCTGACCACAGCACTCTCACCATGAAACAGTCACAAATGCCAATGTGGTCCGTGATCAAATGTAAATCCATTGGCAAGCTGGGGGTCTATAGAGTTTTTCCTCTAAGTTGCGGTTTAGTGAGATGTTTTCAGCCTCTCATCTTTATATGCTGGTTTCCCGTGGATGCTTTTTGGTACTTTGAGAGCCAGCTGACATCCTTTATCCAAAATATGATAATATTTGATCGTTCCAACATGACTTGAAGGCATCATTAAACATAGAAAGCCTTCAAAGATGATACGTGATACAGCAAATCCACACTGCTGTAAGCAGTCGTCATTCACTCATTTCCTGATGTCCAATGCTTCCTGATTATCTTTACAGATCATGAGCATGTGCTTTCCTTTGTATCTTTTTTTTCTATAAATGTTTCACACCTCAGAAACATTATAGGCATGCACTGGTGCTCAGACATAAACTTTGTAAGCTCATGTGCTTATCTTAAGCCTGTTACACATCAACTCAGACACCCAAAATCGTACATGTGCTTACTCGGCCTCTCCACAGATGTAAACATGTGCTCCATCTCTGTCTTTCCCTCTTGTTTCTCTCCTTCTCTGTGGGATTGTTTTACCCCCGTCACTTTACAAAGGCCCCATTGGAGTGGGAGGTAATTACTCTTGACACTAAAGGGGCCCCGGCCATCTGACCCCACACAGGAATGCTGAAAGGACAGAAATCTCTCAAAGCGATATATGATAAAGTCACACAATAACTGTAAGGTATTTCTCAGGAGCTCACTGTATAATTTGTCTCCCTCAAACACAAGTCTCTGAATCCATCAGTGTAATTTAATCACGGGAAGATACACAGAGCTCTTTTGTTGGATGGAAGGATTAATAGCCATAAACATGCTTAATACGAAGTGGTTAGCATGATGTTATTTCATCTTAGCTCTTTGTACTTTGTACTTGCAAGAGTTTTCAGTAAAAAGCACATACGAAACATTTTCTTGTATTTTTATAAGCGATTTTGCTTTTTTGTTTATTTTTCTTTTAGTTCTTTTTTTATCTATTCTTTTTTGTAAGCACTTTTTGTTAAGGTATTTTAGTGGTCTGTATAGAAGCTTGTTCCCACCACGGAGTTAAAAAAAATGTAATTGCGACTTTTTATCTCACAAGTTGGACTTTATTAATCAGATTTGCGAGATGTGAACTCGCAGTTGCATAGAAGTCATAATTGTTAGAGTCACAAATACCTTTTTAATTTTTTTAATTCCATTTTTGAATCCAATGTTTGTATTTTAGGATAATTTAAGGACTGAAAACCTGTCTGAAAATCTATAAATTGACATTGAGATGCACTGTGATCATGCACTGTTCCCAAAATAGAGAGAGGGAGAGGATTGCTGACTGTAGCTCTAAAGTTCAAATGCAGTTGTAGCGTTTGAGCTCTGCGACATCAAACAGCTTCCTGGTTGGATGAGATTCCAGCCTCCCTTTAATGTTCTTCAGATAAAATGAGCATTTAACTTGGTCCAAAAAGAAATTAATGCATGCTGGGATCGCTGTTTTCTTCCTCCCCAGCCTGTCATTTTGAAGCAAACATCATTTTGTCAGGAAATAGCAGACATGTTACAGTTCAGCAGCAGCTTGTATCTTCCTAGGGGTCAATGTATATGGAGTTGTATTATCCAGCAGGCAGTGTCTGTTTTTGTAAAGCCCATCTTAAAAAAATGGATGTGGCGTCTACTCCAATGGAATACCTGTATATGTTTTCAGATTTGTGATGTTTGAATGCATTTTTTTTCTTATGCAGATGTACGTACATTCTCAGAAAAAAGGTACAAAGCTGTCACTGGGGTGGTACCCTTTCAGGTACGCCTTTGTCTAACGAGTGCATACTAGTACCTAAATGGTACATGTTAGAACCTTTTTTTTTACCATCTTAGTGACTGCTTTTGTACCATTTTCTTTCTGAGAGTGTAGCTGCCACCACCACTTCAGATTCAATATGAGAAAGCATTCTGATTCGTCTTTCATTCATTCTGCGGGTAGACTTAAGCCGCAGTCACACTAGACTTTGAGCGTGCAAAATCTCCGAACACTGCAATGGTCGTGATATGACGTCATGCTCTGCAGTGTCTTTATTATAAACATGAATTCACAATATAAAAAATAGTAGTACATTCATAATGTAAAAATATACAATCTACCTGACTTTACTGCCAAAATATTGTTTTTTTTAAAAAAATCAGGCAAGAGGTCACGCCGTGACGATCTTCTACGGGTCACAAGTCTTCAAGTCTTCAGGATGTAAATTCGCAGATCAGAGTTCACCAATCTTGAACTTTGGAATGCAGCAAGCAAAATGCTAAAATTTTCACATGAGCTTGCATTTGCAGTATGAATGAAAGTCAATGGAACGAAAAGTGTAGCGTGACCGCCCCTTTTGGCCCTGTTTACACCTGGTATTGAGATGTGTTTTAGTCGATCGGATCGCAAGTGAACGACACAAAATACAGGTGTAAACGGGGTCTAAAACGTTTTGAGTTTGTGTCCGTATGTTTTTTCTGTCATCTCTGTGCGCGTTCATATGTAAATTGCCCAAACTTATTTTGTCCATTAGATCAAAAGATCTGAAAAAAAAACATACATTTATCCACCCATAGACACTCCCCTTGAAGAAATCAGGACAGAAGTGGTTCAAAGTGGAGAGAAGAGACAGATTAAAACTCAAGGTGTAAACGGGTATACGTCTCCCTCGTCTACTTGTGATCTTATCGACCAAAACACATCTTACTACCAGGTGTAAACAGGGCCTTAAACTGTGTCGTATTTCACAGTCTGTTGTTTGCCTCTCAGTAAATAATAGATGATATTTCCCTCTCTACATTAGACCTGGCTGTTCACTAGATTCAATGTGAACATTAAGTTGTGATGTATTCTTCATACGTGCCAGATTTGTTATGACACATGAGGGTAAATAGTTGTTTTTTACCATTTTTGGTGACCTGGTCGTCAGTTTAAAATTGACCCTCTCAGTCGTTATGCACGGTTGGTCTTGACAGCTCAAATGGTTTTCAGACAATTAGTCCTGTGCAGTGTTTACTCCCATCACTCAATGTGGCTTCCTTTTTACATGACTTCTGGTATAGCTGGTTAGGGGTTGGAGTCGCTGGTCCCTGGAGGTTATGCTCTGTTTAGCAGTCATTAGAAGAACTAGATTGGACTCAATAGACTGTAAAATTGTTTTGTCAGTGATTTATCAATTGACATCTGTATTTTTCTTTATTTTTAATATAATAATACATATTTTGCATATTTTTATATTTCACTTATGTAATTAACTTTTTATTACATACATATATAATATAATATAATATAATTTTATTTGTAATGTATATTATATACACATTTTACTTTTTATAATGCATAGGTATTTTTACTTATTTACCTTTTGCGTGAAGACTGTCTGGTTTAGTGTTTTCTTTTTCTTTGTATGAACTTGCAGTAGTTTTTTGGGATCATTTAGAGGTGATAAAGTGTGAAACGTCATCAGTTGTTGAAGAAAGCTTAATATTGTGTTTGTGTTTGGACACTTTTACTCACTGGAAGAACATTTTTCTCTCGCCCTTAGCAGTGTGACAAGTACATCAATAATTAAGCAGCTGATGAAGAGAACACACAGCAGGCACCAAGCGTCTCCTTTTACTTTCTCTCATCCTCCTCTCTGTTCTCTGGCCATTACAAAATCCTAACCCAGCATTTATTAGGTGAGCCTATGCCCTTGGCTTTAATAACAAACAGATCGACCTTATCCCACAAGCACTGGAGATCCATGAAGATAGGTGTGTGGGAAGAGGCCGGGGAGTTTTGTGGTGGAAGATGGAGAGGTTAGCTTACGCTTTGTTTGCATTGGCCGCCGCTGCCCTGTTCAAGGCTTCTTTGATAACACGACCCCTCTACTGCAGGAATATCTGTCATGCAGCCCAATCTTATTTGTTCAGCTCGGAAGAGCCAGATGCTTCGTTCTCCCGGTTTCTCAAGCGACAAGAAGGAAAGGGTGTGGCTGCAAACACAGAGACCAGCCATTGTCTTCCTACAATATCTTACATTGGAAGAGATATTTTACAACTGCAGTAGCTGAACGCATACAGTGCATCAATGCAGGCCTTTCTCTTGGAGCCCCAAACTCATGCTGTGTCCACTTTGCATTGTTTAATGACGCCTGTTGGGGGGATTCTGGCATCCCGCCACTGACCTCTGCTCTCAGCGGCCCCCAGGCCCGTCAGCACCGTTTCCATGGCAACAGGAGACACCCAACCACAATGGCTAGACACAAACTAATGCATCATGTTGCTGTAGAACACTTGGATGAACGACACAATGGTGATCAGAGCTCGGTCCCAAACGTCTGTCATCAGGCTACATCTGATCTGTATTTGCTTTGTCACAGCTAATGTGCAGTTGACTGTGAATATGAATGTAATACAGAGTCTGTTCTCCTCCCCCCACCAGCTTCACAAGCTTTGCTTCATTTAGCATTCTGACTCCATTGCTCTGGAATGGGCTTGTATGTATTTATCTAGCAACAATAAGTTGTTTGAAATGACCCATTCGCTTTGAAAAACAAATCAACTGATCTTTCTTTTAAAGTAATGACATCTTCAATGTGATTCTTCGTTTGAGAGAAGTACCATCACACGTTTGCAGTCTCTTAACTAGTAAGTTAGTATAAAGGAAAACAGATTCATTCCCTTTTTTTTCAACTGGCCCACCTCAGACGGTCTCACAAGACCCCTCCTGTGGATTCAATATCCTGCTTCTGCAACACAGGGGTCCTCTATAATCCTCTCCCTCCACTCCCATCTTCCTAAACCACATAAACCATCTTGAAATGGATGAACGTAGAGTCGATTGATGCTCGAGTGACCGTTTTGGTTTCATTATAGCATTTGACCTCCACAGAGCTTAAAAATTTACACAGACACATGCTGATTCCCCAACGCAAAACTCAATCTCTCATTGCCAATCACTGGGAAGTAAAGCTAAGCTGTCTGTCTTCCAGGCGCTATGGAGTGAGTGTTCCTAAGCTCTTGCACAGGGAGCTTTGGAAGTCAAACACATCTCAAGGGATCTTTTAAGCAACCTTATACGCAGCCGGGTAGCTGCCTCTGCAAACTTAATGCTATGGACAAATACATTTTAAATAGTTGTTCAGCTCAAATCTTCAGTTGATTCTTGCTGGCTTCAGCAAAGGCTAATGACGCAGCTTCTCTACAATATGTCCAAAATGTTGAATTCTTTGATTAACATAGTGGTTATTCACAAGTAAACATTGCAGCATTACCATAATCACCATAATCACAGCAGGCTAATCCGGTTTTGTAGTTCTCCAAATTGCCTTTTGCTATCATGTGCACAATCTGGAGATATTTAGCATTTGTAAATCTGATTATACATGTTGATATTATGCAGTGTTATGCAGTGCCAAATATCCCAGTGTTTTAATGGAACTTTCTCCTCATCGTTGAAGGACGGTCTTGTACTATTGTGTAGAAACAGAAAAAAAGACTATTGACCAAATTACTTTTACAGAATTGCTTGATTAAAGATGGTTGTTCAGAAGCATTTCAGTTCATAGCTTTTTACTTTTAGATTCTATCAACAGCCACTTCTGTGTGTTGTGATGAAGGGATGTTTATTATGTAGACTATTGTAATTTAAGTTATATAAGCTAGGATGTTTTTCTAGTCGAATTAAGTAAAATTTTGCCATGCAAGCCTACCTCTGAAATAATTTTCTGTTTGGGGAACATTGTTGATTACTGGACCTGGAAGTTGCTAATTAATAGGCTCACCAATAATATGTTAGCAAAATGTGAAGTTTTTTTTAATGTCATTATTTTTTAAAAAAAGAAAAAAAACTCTCTAGTTCAGTGAGATAGTCAGTGGTGAAATGTGGCTCTGAGTGATTTAGAATATAGTCATTAACTTAGTTTGGTTCAGTGAAGGAGTTGTAAACAGTTGCGAACCGGATGTATTAGTGATTCGCTGACTGCTTTCGTGAAACTTTTTTACTGACTCATTAAAAATACTAGTTTATAATAGTCATTTGTTCACATTTAGGAAACAATGGTAAAAACTCTAAAGAGATGGCATCTGACAAAAATGTACATGGATACACACAAAGCTTTCCTGTCTAGATTTTTATTTTTTGCCGCTTTTGAGACCATTTTAGTCACAGTCTTAAGCTCTAAGTAACATTAGGAAGTGGTCTGTGCATATAGACGTCAGTGTGGTTCTCATCATCTGTGTTATTGCCAGATTGATTCTCTCAGTCTGTCAAATATAATCATGCCTCCTGCTGCAGGCACAAATGACTGTTCAGTTTTCTCTAGCACATAACCGACCCACCCCTGATTAAACCCAAGGGGAATTTAATTTCTCCTCAAACTGCTCAGTGTGCTTGAACTACAGCTGACATCTTTCATTTTTGCAAATGGTTATTTGCCTGATTCTTGCACTAAGAAATGGCAAGGTTTTCTCAGCGATAATGCATATATATGGCCTCTGTCTGCATCTGTGTTGTTGCAACATGAAATCTGGCATCTCTTTTTAAACATCATTGTGTTATAGAGCACCTGCAGTCACCTTATGGTGCCGTCCAATTCATTAAACTCACAGGAACAGGCGGTGTGTTTTCTAGAACAATGTGTCCTGATTGCTCCCTCCTGCATTGCAGCTTTTTGTGCCTGGGGGCTGCAGGAACTAGAACAGCACCAGACATTCCCCAGCAAGCAAGAAAAAAATAATCTTGTGATGATAGGAATTGCAGTGGATCTTAGAAGTGTATAAAACCATTTGCAAAGGATTGCAGAACTTGCATTGGCATAGCTTTCATGCACGATTAAACAACAGGTCAAGATCTAATATAGATGTCGCTTCTGACTTGTATTCCTCAGAACTGCACACAAATTCACATGAAACGCTGTATAAGTAGCCTATGCTTTTTGTAATTGTCCAGGGTTTTTTTCTGCAACAGAAAAATAGCAATGAATAAAGCAGCCTAAACCATTTGATCTGAAGATAAAAGTCGTGTCGTTTTTTTATTTATTTATTATTTATTTATTTATTTTGGTCTGCATGCCTTTTTTATTTCTTAATGTTTTGAAAGCTTGCAAAACCATTGGAGCAACTTACTGCTGCTTTACTCAATGTGTTTTTATAATAATATAATATAATATAATATATGCTAATTAATTAAACACTTGCACCCCTAATATTGGAAATGCAGCAGCAGACATACGATTTTTACACTTTGGTTAAAATCGATTTTAAAAGATTTAGAGCAATCAATCTTCTTTTCCAGGAGGTGTTTTGCTTTGCAGAGGAATTATTTAGCATGGCAGAGTGTATTTCTGCTGAGGTGTTATAAGCCTCCCTCCCTTGCTCTCCTTCAGTCTGCATTGGCCTACTTCCTGTGTGTTTTTGCATTTGCGGCAGAAGGTGAGGGCAAGCATCCAGTGAAAAACCCACAATCCATCTTACATGAACAGGTAATTGGCTTATAATTACCAACAAGTCAGGGGTAGTTTGTCCCCTCTGGCCTTTTTCATCTATATAATTTACCCGGGCATATACCTTGGATCCTTTAATGCTCTCTTTGTTGTGTTAACAAAGTCTGACTGCAGTTGCAGTTGCAGCATCCTCAATGTTTGCGGTGGAGCTGTGTGTTTTCCCAGCGCACCATTTCTCCTGGTGATTGCAGGCTTTCCTCCATCTCTAAATGGCTGTCGTATTTCACCTTGCATGCGGTGTCGCAGCCGCCGCCCATCCCTGAAAACCTGCCGCTCTCCAAGTCATTGCAGCGACACGTTGCTGTTTCCCAGTCGAGTGGCTAAATCACTCTCACACGCTGCAGGCTGCTGGGATGAGTTATACCACCCAAGAGTGAAGGGCAACGGAGAGAGGAAGCTGCTGGGTGATTAAGAGATTGCAGTCATTGGAACAACTAATTCTGATTCAGCTCTTTCTTTCATGCCCCCTCTGTTCTCCTTGAGTGTAGATGAGGCTGTATAACATCATGTCAGCGCTACTTATCTAATGAGATTGTGGGAGATAAGTTTTCCTCTCTATAAAAACCAGATTATTTAGTTCTATCACCACAAGCACTTCATGTTGGTTGCAATTGTGATGTGCAAAGGTTGAGGCACGGAGAAGTGATTCTCATTCGGTTTTCTATTCTTTTCTATTCTTTTTTTAATACAATTATTTTTAATATAAGCCTGATATGATATAAAAAATGTATAACAAAAATATAAAACATACATTATTGCTATATATTTTGTATTAAATAAAAAAAATAGCAATGGCAAATATCTCATGATATCTGACTGAATGAAACGGTAATACTTTCATTTGACCAAATTTATTTATTTATTTACTAATTCTGTATTTTTATTTGGTGCAATGACTCCCTCCCTCAATGAATCAATTGAAGACTATTTAAAAGTGCTAGAAGAATCGATAATTAAGTAGTTAAGACACTAGAATCATTCAGTCTCTTACTATTCCTATCCCGCCTCCCGCATCACTAGGGATATGAATTTGATTTAATAAGCTGCAGGAAGCAAACATCCATAAACCTTATTAAGATGAGATACACTGGTTCAACTGGTTTGAAGTACCTGCCCTAAATCTTCACTGGAGAGTACCGCAGCTCTGGAATGTCGTCTCTGGATTTTGATTATTCAAAAGCAAATGTTTTGCTGAGGATTTTGGCAAGTCAGCGGCTCTAAAACTCCCTGGGTCAGGGAATAGAATGGCAGTTGCTGAAAAGGCTCCACATGTTCTTGGCAATTCGGGCACTTCAGAATGGCCGCTCCACTCCAGGCCCGGCCCGCTAGCACAATGCTGGTCTGTGTGTGAAGGCAGGAAGGGGGTTTGAAGTTTTACAGGAGTTATAATGTTGGCCTTGTCTGAGCCGAGGAAATGCCGCTCCATTCTGAATGAGTTATGACACGGAAGGCCAGATCTCGACAACGTTCTCTGCTCGATCCATAGACAGGTTTTGTGAGCTACTGCCACAGCTACTTAACATAATTTGTGACACAAAATACCTTTGACAAGTCCGTGAATGTTTTTATAACTTATTTTCTATCAATTCCCTCTGACATCTTTATGCCACGCAAATTAGACTGTTTACGGTCTGAACGTCTGTTTACGAAAAAACCACAATCGTTTGGTTTTTGCCGATGCACCCCAGGCCTCGTGCATTTATCACTATATCAGATTGTGCCGATGGGGTCTCAGAGCTCATCCTGAGATCAAATTGTGTTTTGCACCACCTGGGTTAAGAGACCAGAAATGACTGTTTTATTGACCACTAGCTATCAGGTTACCCTGCTCACTGGCGATCACTTAAAAAACAAACAAGAAGCCAAAGTGAGTTTTTATTGATCGGACACAGAGTTGGTTAATCTGCTTGTGGTTGGATTGTGGGTAATAAATGTATTGGACAACTTGTATGCTGCCCACGTTATTGTTAAAGTCGTCAGATTAGGATACTACGTTGATCTCTTGATGTTTTTCTCATGCTTCTCACTCCGCTGGACATATGAGCAGCTGGTCCTCCTAGGTCATAAATAGGATACTGTTTGTAGTGCTGATTTTATCATTTGTCTTGGAAAACTGCTGTCAGCTGATATGCTACACACCACGATGGTGCTCTGCTCGGATGTTGTATTGTGCACTTATTCTTGACAGGATCAGATTGAAATATCACACAAAAGCAGTCTCAAGTGATATGCTTTCTCGCTGGTTATGTTTAGACTATGGTATGTTCAAAAATGGTATTTCAGGCTGCACTGTGCAGTCAGGTGTTTGTTTGGTGCAGTGCTGTCTCTCACTCTACTCTCCTAAAGGAGAATCAGTGTTTCTGAAACTTCACTCTCGTTTATGTCATGGGTTTGATTTTTCTATTTTCTCTTTTTGTAATAATATGCCAGTCAGATTAAAACTGTTTTGGAAACTTTTAACCGGGTCTTCATCATTTTTTATGATGTATCTTTTAATTTGTAATATATTGTATTTGATAAATATAATTAATTTGATTAGCCTATATTTTCTATTATATTTAATATTTATATCCATATTTATTGTCTGAAAATGATTTCAAGGTGATACATTTCTACAATTTTTTTGACTGTCACTCAGTTGTGATGACATTTCCACCACAACCAACAGATTAAAAAAAATGTATCCACTTGATTGTTTGTCAAGGAGACAAAATTGTCAGTAAAATCTGAGACATGATGTGTAAAGAAAATCAAGGTAATTATGGTTTGTGAGCATTATATTTTTGTCAAGTATAAATAAATTAAATTAAATATTATTTAACTGTGTATTTATGATACATAAAAGGCTAACTATGAAATTAGACTTAACAATATATTGTAGTCGGGTATTTTACTCCAAGATTACAATGTCATTTTCATCACATTATTTCCAACACAATGCTGTTATACACAGCACATTATTTGAGATGTGGTGGATAGGACACTGTAAAGGATGTACAGGAAAAAATATGCTAAACTAAATGATCTCGTAAGAGTTTAAAGTGTGTTTAATGAGAGAGTTTTTTTTCTAAAATCCCATAGTTGAAGAGACACTCATATGCATGTAGTATCTAAGATTTTTGCAACATGCCTGATTAATTTCACAGCCTCTCTTCCCATCATGAGATCAGCCATGAAACTGATCTCACATCTTGCTGTCTCTCTTCCCTGTCTATCTGCTTCTGTGTTGACATATGGCTTATGTTTGCTCAGATGTGAGTCTCGGTTAATGCACAGTGGGACTGTGTTCTAGTGCATGTAAGCACACACAATATAATGTGCACACTTTTCCTTTGGTCTGGAGAAATGTCTCTGTGGATACTATACCATGAAGTGTTGAGCGCAGGTAATCCGCCGTTCACCGACACAATTCAACACTGTTCCCTCATACAAATACAGCATCTTTCTGGAATTCAGTGTATGCCACAGCTTTACTGGGTGTGTGTGGTGTCCGCTTGGAGAACGGTAATTTAATAACCTCTTTATTTATGTAGCATTAAAAGGATGTGTGAATCCGAAGCCTACTCGCCCCAGCTAGTAAATCATCATTACGCCGACATTGTGCTTTGAAATCTTAATGCGCTTTCCGACCGTGACTGAGGGACCATCTAATGCCCTCCTCAGCATTGTGACACTTCAGGTTAGAGAAATAACACTCCAAACCCACAAAGTTTCATATTCCCCACCTAGCCTCTGGCATGCACAAATGTGGCCACAATTAAGATGTTCACATACCGCTGATGTGTGCGGGTTTGCTAGCGCATGAGTACCTGCAAGTTTAGAGTAGAGAACAGTATGATTTATCATCAGCTTTCAGACAGATCCAGTAGCCTACGTGTTTGTTGTTCTTTTTTTCTGCTTTTTTTTTTTTTTAGCACTGCCCCTGGTAAAAACTGCTGGGTAAGTGAAGTGTGCAACTTAATCTTGGAATAGATGTCAGAATTTTTTTGTGAGAACACAAAATTCCTTTGAAATTGAAAAGTGTATTTACCCTCCATAGTGTGTAGAATGTTTTAGTGAGATAGGTATTATAAAGTACAGATGCAAACAATATAATTTAATGGCCAGTGTTTTGTTGTTTTTATTTTATTTGACTAGTCTGCCTCTCTGTCTATCTCTCTGTCGATCATTCTGTCTATTTGTCTGTCTGTCTGTTCATTTATCTGTCCGTCCATAGCTCATTGGTTATAAGTAACAATCTTGACAAGCAGAATCTGAAATATGCATATAGTATATTTAGAAAACTAAATCTGACAAAACCTCCATGCAGGGACTTCCTCAAAAGTAAAATGTTTTTTCGGTGGTTAGTATTCATCTATAGTAGTTACAATTCGCTTCAAATAAAACAATAGAAGTATTTATTTTGTCTTAATCTGTGTTTGTTAAACTCGTTTGTTTGCTCATTACGAAAAAGAAACGCACCATCTCTGGACTCGTACCTGGCACACAAAGGCCCAGCATACGTCAGCAGAACGGCGGCTAACCGTGGGCCCGTCAACACCCTGAGTGGGTGCGATAATGCAGCTATACAATGGGCAGACAATGGGCACCAGGCCGTTCTGTGCTCCGCTAATCTCATTTCTGCTTTCTAAGCAGCCAGTGCTATAGTCTCCTCCGAGGGAGGAGGGGGTGATCCGCCTGTCAGCTTACCTCACATGCCTGTAAACATCATCCCAAAGTGGTGAGGACATCAGCTCAGCCTGACTGCAGGTGGTCACCAGCCAGAATGCCTGGTTTTGTTCATTTTCTCAAGTTTGATTTTGATGACGACATGTGGAAGCGATATATGATGTCATATTTGTCCACTGGCAGCCCACAATATGGCAAATTTAAACACATCAAGCTCTATAATGTTGTTTTTGATCATTAATTAATGCATATTAGAGGCATTGTTGGCCTGTTCAAAGAAACTTTAAAGTGGTTCCATAGAGAGTTTTAAGATGCATTTTCTCTATTAAAGCCTTGCGGCTATTTTATCTTTAATCAGTATAGACATCTGAAAGGAGATTTGTGGAATGGAGAAATTTGCCTGTGCATGTGAAATGTTTTCATGGCAGATTAACCCTGCAATGTCTTTGTTTGAGACAGATGAAGGTATGTTAGATATTTATTTCTGTTTGATATTATTATTATCAAAAATAATAATGCTTGTCTTTGAACAGTCTTAAATATGATGTATATAAGTGTGTAAATGGTAATGGACTGGATTTATATAGCGCTTTCACAGACCCAATGGCCACCAAAGCGCTTTACATTTTGCCCCACAATCACCCATTCACTCACTCATCCAGCTCGTCGGGAGCAGCTGGGGTTGGGTGTCTTGCTCATGGACACCTTGACACTTGGTCAGGTGGAACCGGGGATTGAACCACCAACCTTCCGGTTTGTAGACAACCTACAATATATATGTGTATAGTGTATATATGTATGTATATATATAGACAGACAGACAAAATATCTATTTTTATTTAATATAATTATTATGTGTATATAAAGTATTTTATATTCCTCTCTCCCTTTCTCTTTCTCACTCACTTTCTGTTCTGATGATATTGTTGTGTAGATCTTTATGATTGGAGGACAGGTGATGGTATCAGTGTCCCACCACACACTGGTGGTACGTAGCAGCTCCAGTGCCAGCTGTTATCTCCAGCATGGGAATGTGACATTCTGATAAGCTCCCCTCGTGTCCCTGCACCCTGTCTCCACACTCATTTATTTATCCATGCTGTCCGATCTGTATCGTTCTCTTCTTTTTTTACCGTCTCGTTCTTTTTGTGACTGGAGATGTGACATTATAATTGGTAAGTTTGGTGATATTGTCTCTTTTTTTAGTCAGAAAGATGCAGGCATACGCCGAACATACACTTCACTTGCTCTGTAGGAAGTGACACCCACAGAGGGCTTAATGAGGTTGGCTGTCTGTTGAGAAGAGCAAGATGTGCCCATCCTGTATCAATCCGCTGCCTTCTTTTCTTCATTTCTCTCTGTCCATTTTTCCCATTTGTAGCTGAATTGAGAAATACTATAAAAGTATCATTAAAGTTTCACCTTTAGTAGTTGGCTACTCACCTACTGTATTTCTAGAGGTTCAATTTTAAAAAACCCAGGCCATAAAATGAATGTAGATTAAAGTATGTGGACCGCCTCACAGTACACCCATATGCGTTTTGTGTCTATATGTCATGCATCTGAACATCAGCTGACAGCTGTGTTAAATTTTGACACCAGCAGATTTGTTTGTTGGCTCAATTCTCTCTGTAAGTGACAGTGCACCCTGAAAATCCTCAGCCTTGTGTATTTACTATTTATTGTGGATGTGCCACCCACTGTTTGTCTAAGTCAAGCGTAAATCCTTGCTTTATTTTTACTGCATAACACAAGTGCAAAGCCATTTCTTTCCGAAAAATATCCATGAAGGAACCTTAGTCCAATTACCCATTTCACACTGAGAATTTTGTTTAATTTACTAAGTTACACTTAGAAAAACAAATTCAAATTGTTATTTTTAGCACCAGAAACTTCCTGTCAAAGCTTGCTGGATTAATGCGCCCCCTCCAAAATCCCTGGACTGGCAGCAAAGCTGATTATTATACGTTAGCCATTTGAAACACAGACTGTGACGGTGTTTAAGTTCATCGAGCCTCCTGGTGGAGTTTTGCAAATGCGTGTGTGTGTGAAGTGGTTGCCTGAAGGTGGGAGTGAGAACTGTGTGGCTCTTTCATGCTTCAATCTGTTAGCGTCTTACCTGAGTACTTGAGAGATGTTGCCTGTACTGCTGAGGGGTTCAATAGAGCAATCTATCCATTAGTCTCACAGATAAACTGTTTTTCTTGCAGATAATCAATGTATGTGAAATTTCAGCTCTTCAAGCGGCTGTCATTGCATACAAAGATTGGCTGAGGGTTTGTTTTTATTCCCCTAGCCAATAGAGAATAAAGTTCAACTAGATTTTTACATTTGTGGATGAAAATATGAGTGGTGCTTGCTTGCACATGTAAAAGTCACCACCTTTAAGCTAGCGTGTTGTGGGTGATTGCCAGGGCTTTGCTATGCAGTTGCATTGCATTGCAATTTTAAAGGTATAGCGGAGGATTTTCTTTTTCCCGGGTGGGTAGCCTATGCTATTGGTCCACCTAAGTGTCAATCATTCTGATATGTTTACGTAAGGCCGTCGTACGTGCTTGTCCCTATGTAGTTTTCGCTTTCTGCGCATGCGCACTTTCAGGTGTATTATATGTGATGAGTTACGGTTTCAGCCATTCCTTTGAAAATGGCTGAGGGTCGAAAGAGAAAAAATGTATACGAAGTGTATGATAAGAAGAGAAAGGCCGCAGAATATAGAAACAAGACCAGAGTGATTTTGGATGAATATTTCACATGCTGGCGTGCGCTAAAAGCACAGGTTGGGCTTCCCACTGATGCCGCAGTCGCGAAGATTCTACTAGACAGGTAAAGTTTGTTATGCTATTTGGAGAAATCCATTTAAAATCACTGCTAGTAAAAGTTAATGTAAGCTATGATTAGCGATGCTAATAGGCGTTCCCTCTCGGGAGCAAATAGTGTTGCACATGTGCATTTTTAAAAAAATTGGAGAGGGTGGGTCTTCTCTAAAATTCGTAAAGATCCTCTGCTATACCTTTAAGAGCATTGCTGTGTAGGCTAGTTGCTTATTGGCTCAAGTAAAAATATAAAAAACACCTTTAGGTTCTATTTATTAAGTTTTCAGCGATAAGAGGAATTTGACTAACATGCTGACTATCACCTCTGATAGGCCATTGCTTTCACACGCTCAACATATGATTGTGATTGGCTACAATGCTCAAAGCTTGTAAAAACAGGCTGTAAATAGAAACCTTTGATGCTCGGAGGGCGTTCAAACAAACACGAACGAGAGCTTTTAAAAGCAGTATCATATCATGCATTTATCACCCTCTTTTGAGGTCAGTGCTGAGCCAATTTATTTGCCAAATGTTAGCTTTTTCATCTTTTCTGCCCTCTCACTTCTTAAAAAAACAAAAAAAAATTGTCTATAGACATTCATATTCAAACTGTGAAACCCCCTTAGCACTCTTTATAAGCAACCCCCCAGTAATTTCAATGCTTGTCTCTGCAATAATCCACTCTGTACAGTCTGATACTCTCTAAGGATTTTAATTAGTTCATTATTAGATTTTCCGGCACCTTTTCAGTGCTAACCTGGCCATGGTATATTAGCTTGAGGGAGCCTCAGTATGCCATCCCGTAATTCCTGGCCACGGTATCTGTCTTGCCAGATGGCTGGTTGGTTTTAGACGGAGCGATGCAATACATGGCACTCTGGAGTAAGGAGCAGGGGACCAGACTGCAGCACAGATGGCCATGTCCGCTCATGGCATTGGGTCTGTGGAGGGCTGGTGAAGCTAGGTGAGGTAAGGAAGTGGCACCAGTGAAACAAGCCCTAAAGACTGACAGAAGGTCAACTCATTATTACAACCAAAAGCATATCAACAGCTCATGTTTGCTCTTTAAGAGGAATTCTGTATGCATGTAGTACAGTATGAAACAGTCTGCTGGCTGTGTTCAGATTGGCAAACCACCATACTACTACTATTTTTGCAGTTTCCTACCATATTTTGTTGATTTTTTTTGTTTGTTGATCAAACAAACCAATACTAGTTTTAACATATATTTTAAATATTTGATTTAATATTTAAATATTTTATAAAAGCAAAACATTTCTATCTTTATTCCGTTCTTAACATAAACAGTGTTTCAATTAAGAGGAAAATTCTGTTTTCTCATTGGTTGATTGTCAGTGTGGAGCTGGTAAATTTGAATGTTTATTCTCAAGGCAGGGGGAGATGGAAGGATGGAAGCATTTCCTTTAATGATTTGGTTGAAGATGGCCGGGGCTCACATGTGATCTCAGCCATAATTGTTCTAAATGGGAAGGAAAAATACATTAGTGTTTTAAAGGTAGGATGGAGGAGGCTGGAAATGGGGAAAAGACGTAGTTAACCGGTTAACCAGACACTTTGATGCAACCACCAGTTCTCCCAGCTATCCTGAAATTAAGATGTCACAGGAACTAACACAGGTAATCTGTAAAAATAAAACCTTCCAGCCAAGTTAAGCCGTTTTAAAGGGATATTTCACCAGTAAATGAAAATACTGTCATTATTTACTCACCTTGTCTCATGTCATTCCAGTAAATAATGACAGAATTTTAATTTTCTGGTGAACTAACCATTTAACGTTTCATATAGTACAAGATCAATAAATGAGCTAGAATTTATGGCCAGGACTTTGAAATCCAGTTTTTTACAGATTAAGGCTAAAGAGCTGATTTCTTTCTGCGGTTTGCTTTAATGCTTTGCTTTGGTCTTGGTGTCAGTCTATTGGAGAATCATCTCTTTTTCCCCCCATTCTTTACCATCAAATGAAAAAAAAAAAAATCCCCATATAGTAGAGCCTAGAGACTACAATGACATTCATCACATTCATTTTTTCCATTAAATAAGAATATTCTGATGAAATACCAGGAGGGAAAGAAATCTTATAGAAATCTTATCTTATGTTCAATGGCACACGTTTCTCCCCTCTCGTTCTCCGTCTATTAAACAACTCATCATCTGCTGAGCTAATTGGCTCTGCTTCTCCTCCAGCGATGTCACAGATAGCAAAATGAATTTAAAGGTGCAGTGTGTAATTTGTAGCGCCACCCAGTGGTGAGGTTGCGAATTGCAAACAGCTAGTCACTCACGGCCTCTCCCTACCTTTGCAAACATGAATTTGAAGCTACGGTGGCCAACGTAGGATAAAATATGTCGTCTGAGTCTGCAGAGAGTAGCAAGTCAAGCAATGAGGTTTCTTTATATTATATTTTATATTAAATTGTATTTACTTAATTATTCAGTAAAACCACATGTTATTGCGATTGTTATTTTTACTTGTTCATCATTTTGTTAGTGTTTTATTCACTGACTTTACCATAGCTTGTTTCCATGCTAGTTAGTACAAGATAAGAGCTAAGGATAAGAGCATCAAAGCACATTACTGTATTGTAATCCACAATGTGTTACATCTTGGTACGGTTTGCTCATCGGGCCTAATAAACTGAACATCCCAAAAAATATGACATCTAGTGCAAGTATGATCACCGACAGACAACATAGCAAACGTAAGCCAAGAGTGTGTAACTTTGTCACTTTTTCTGTACCACAGTCCATTATAAACCACATCGTGGATAATGTTTACAAATCCATAGTCAGGAGAGGATCAAGGTCCTTAATATGTAATATAATTATACTAATTAGCAAATTGTCTCACGAACGTAACCAGCACATTTCTCCCAACATAGCAAAGCCATAACACAGCGAGGGAGAAGAACTAAGTTACATGAAACAATCTAACTACATATTTTACAAAACTGACACTTGGTGTCTATGGCTAGCTATGTCTAGGTATTGCTAACATTATCAAACAACAGTTTTCATTTTTATTGTTAAAGTTGGAATATCTTACCTCTCGAGCAGAAAACAGGCAACTTCGGCGTCGCTTTGAAAGCCTTTGTCCCTCATAAGACCCTTTCATCTGGGAAAAGCCACACCGATGTTGATCCGCGATTTTTGTCTACGTTTCTGCCTTTTTTTTCTAGCTTCATCATACTTTCTCTTCTTCGAAGCAGATTTACCCGATGTCGAATAATTGTGGTCATTCATTTTCTAGAAATTCTGCCGCGTCTTTTTCTGCTGCTTCCCATTCCGGTTAGAGACGAAACGCGCTCTGTAGCGCTGTTTGTTCGCTGTCGGCTACGGCAGAAATATGACGTCACAATATGTCAACCTTCATAGAAGGGGATTCCCGCACCTATGTAGATATAAATGACTCATTCTAAGGTAATACAAACTTAACGGTTCATTAAGTAAGGTCTTTATACACCACTAAACACATAGTTATGGATCTTATATTGCATTTCTGTCAATAGATCTACAGAAATATTACACACTGCACCTTTAATGAGAACTTGTGTAAGAAAATGTGATTCAGTATGCTGATGCCACTCATCTAGCTGTGCTGTGTGATCTCAAAGCCTGTTTGGCTGTTGGCACAACAGAAATGCTCAAATTAAAAGATGCACAAACCTGACTAAAAAATGGATTTTAAGTGTTTTTGCTGCTTGTTCAGGAGTCTATGATGCTTCCTTTGGTTATTTCATAACAGGAATGTTTAAAAAGTTTGGGACCGGGTCAAAAAAAAAAGAGAAATAACCTTTTATTCATAAATAATGCATTACACTTATCAAAAACATCAGTAAAGACTTATTATTCATCCCATATAGAAAAAGGTCTTCATTATATTGAATCAAAATGTGATATCTTGCTCCACCTCTGATTTGACTTTTAGTGTCAGTGTACCAAACTGCTATTTTCCATTGTTTTCTGCTGCTGTTGTACGTATGCAGCCTTCCTAAAAGTATACCAGTAGTTAATGCAATACTTTAGTGAAGGTCAACATTAATGTTAGCAAAGTTGCAGCAATAATAGCAAATAATGATAGATGAAAAGCAGTTTAAGCATTGGCATTAATCAAAATACACCTGAGGATGAGCTTGACTAAAAGCCTCCACGTTATGATCAAAAAGCCTCCTCTAATACAAATTGCATTTAGGATGGAACACCCACTTTTACATTCTAATCAATTCCAATAGCACTGAATCCAATAGTCCCAGAAGCTCACTATTTTGTCTTTGTTTGAGTGTCTTGTTGGTTTTAACTTTGAAAGCAGTCTCAATGAGCCAGTTGAGCAGTCTCTCCTGTTTAACTGATGACTGCTCAATAGTTTGTTCTTCAGCAGCCGCTGTTTGTAAATGGACTGCTGAAAGTGTTAACCAAACCATGTGCCAATCGCTAATTGGAGAAGTTCAGCCACAGTCCCTGGCATTAGATCATAAAAGCCAATGTTGCATGAATGAAGACAGCGAGACTGAAGGAATTTCAACCTTGAGAAAGTTTGTGGCAGGCATCATCGCTGGCTTACCGGCTTGTAGTTGGAGTAACGGTTGACTCCTGTTTTTCTAACAGCCAAAGAATTTCCCCTCCACTCATGCCCAGAGCAAGTCTGGCCTGAGGCCTCAGAAAACAAGACTAGACTAGGAAATGGAATCTGCTAGTTTTGATTACAAAGTTCTTCTTTTTAGCCATCTTTGTCTCTTTCACTCACTCACTTCCTCTTTCTTCATGTAGTATAACATGACCTACTGAGCGATTCTGGGATGAACCGTAGAAGCCTGATGTAGGTTAACATCCCAGTATAGTTCTAGTACAGAGCTGGGCTTTATGAGAGGAATTCTACCCTGCTGGGCGTACTCCCCTTTGGTCCATTCCTGACAAAACTTGCTGGTCTAGAAGAACCACCCTCCGTCCCCCAGATGTTTTCAATGGAGCTTTTGTGGAATGCCCTGAACCTGTGCCATCAAATGATGAACTGATCTCTTTAGATACTCTGCAAACTGGCATCTTAAAATTATAATTCACCCAAAAATGTCATTATTTACTTCTTAATTACTTCTTTCTCTAGTGGAACACTAAAGGAGAAAATTTGTAGAAAATCAAGTTATTTTAATACAGTGAAAGTGAATGGGGATGTCAAGCTTTAAAAGGAGAAGTACCATAAAACTAGCATATTTCTTTGGAGTAATAGCAACGTTGGATTGCTGAGTTAATCATTCCTTTGAGTTGGATCTTTTCAGTAAATCATTTCTTCTAGATCACGAAACCAGAATGATTGGTTCACAAATTGGACTGTTCTGGTTCTCAAGCTCAACTCATTTACTCATTAATTTGGTTGCAGAAGTTAACATAATCAGGAAGTAAAGATCATCAGTGCATAACAACCTAAATTTCATCTTTGAATATTGCGCCCAATGGAGCAATTTTATGGAGTTTGATATGTTGTTCTAGGGCATGGGTGTCCAATCCTGCTCGGAGGGCCACTATCCTGCTGAGTGTAGCTCCAACCTGCCCCAACACACTTTCCTGTAAGCTTATAGTATTCTTAAAGATCTTGATTACCAGGTTCAGGGAATTTAATTAGGAATAGAGATGAGTGCTTTCAAGTCTTCCTGGTAAGTTTGTGTTTACGAGTTGGTGATCAGCAAAATGACATATTTCAAAGTTTTTTCAAGTCGTCATGCCATAAAATAGCTTGAATGTATTTAGTATACGTGGTTATAGGAATATGCAAATTAGCCCTGCCCCCAATCACTCACGACAGTTGAGAGATCAACTCGTTGACGATCACACGGTTGACGTGATTGGTTACAAGGTAGTTTGTGACCTCAGAAACACCAGCAATTTCAAACCGAGTTTTTGAGACTGTCTTTGGTTCACTGCAGTTTTAATGAGAAAATACTCAGCAATGGTGTTGACTAGTGGTCGACCGATACGGGTTTTTTGATGGCCGATATCTTAGAGAGTAGGGCTGTCACTTTACGTTCGAAAATCGATTGCACAATCGATTGGACCAACCAACACAAGTTTCGAAAACGAAAACAGGGAATCGATTTTAACTTTTTTTTTTTGTTTTTTTTTTTTACCAAAAAAATGTGTTTTAGGTGGACAGATCGCTATTACTTAAATGCACTTGAACAAGCGCGCCGTTATTTGTTGCGTAGTGACGTGTGTGTTCAAGTAAGCCAGAAATGCGCAGATTCGGCACAATACGCTGTATTTAATATATGTCATGATGATTCACGGGTTGCATATTTGCATTAAATCCGCACAGATTTGGCTACACGAACTCCCCCAGAAAAGTGAATCAACAGAAACACGCCAAATTGGCTCGTGATTTGACAGCGTTTCCCACCAAAGTTATTTTTTACCCGCGTTTGGCGGATTGGCGGGTGTTAATTTTAAACCCTGAATATTGCACTCCTGTTTTTCATTGTGCACGAAACCTCACGCCAATAAATCATCAGAAATATTGCTGACGTGTAAGTGCACTCTTTACGTTTGTCCGAATGCCGGTTAGTTGTCTGTGGATTTGCCTATATTTGGTTTTGAAAATGGAAACGTCTTTAGACATGGAAAATCGATTTTACAATCGATTCAATGAACACTTAATTCTTAAAAATCGAACAGGATTTTTTCACAAAAGTGACAGCTCTATTAGAGAGCAGGGTGGCCGATGGCCGATATAAAGCCGATATTTATATTTTTATATACATATATACACACACACACACATACATACATATGTATATGTATATATATACACACACACACACACACACACACACACACACTATGTATATTTATTCTAATCAATATTTAATAAATTAGAAATAAGTTAGAAAAAGAAAATCTTTAAAATGATCATGCTTAGGCCCTATACTTTAGATGGCAACTTCTTGAATCTGCAATCCTATTACAGTATTTTTCACAAAAATGAATAAAGTACTTGTTTAAAAATATATGAATATGTGAATAAAAAGGAAGTAAACACTGTAACAGGGCACTCAATAATCTAATTATTAATATCATGCACACTGATAATCATATTTTTTCAAATAAAGTTTTTTTTTTACTTTGACTTTTGACAAGGTAACGCTAATTTTATATACAACACAGTGAAAAATGATATGAACATGACACAGTGGGCAACTGGATATAGCACCGCATATTTTCAAATGAAGGATTTAAAGTTTTTCGATCGAGTCTCCTGTGAAGCTGATCTTCTGTCCGCATTCACTCACTGCGCACGGACCGTCACTCGCAGTAGCGTGTTTATGCAGGCTACAAATGCACACTTAACAAGATATCACTGCTGGATTCGATTAAATCTGCAAGGTTTGTGAAATTAAATGTTTATTAGATATTCAGAGATTTGTTTAAAGGATGTAGATGTGAATTTGCTGAATGTTGATGGTAAATGAGAAAGTATTTTAGCCTGATTGTTAGCATTTTCTATTACAAATAATATAAAAGCAAACACATTACTTTTTCGCATACCATTTACTTTCTTTGTTTACCAGTTCTGTAGCCACCAGTTCTGTCTAACAAAGTGTTAGATATGACTGACAGAAATCATAAACTAATGAAGACGGAGAATGTGAGTGAGCGCTGTGCGATTAGGAGCTGCTGTTCTCTTCTCAGGCGCTGGTCCTCTCAGCGCCGCCCGTCAAAATAAAAGTCCGCAGCGCCGTCAAAATAAAAGCTTCCAACACATCGGCCAATAAGAAAAACGTATCAGCTGATACCGATATTTAAAAAAAGCCAAATATAGGCCGATATATCGGCCATGGCGATATAAGTTTTTTTTTGTTGTTGTTGTTGTTGCTTTTTTATGTTTGTTTTTAAGGTTCTGAATCAAAATATTTTCTATATTGTAATTTTACAATGTCACTTTTGCTCATGGGACTTAGCTAGTTTAATTTGGAAATGGAAAACAAATGGAATTATTTAATTCATTTCAGCAAATTTACTGTCAGATCAAATGCTGCATCCATAGTGTCCACCATCTTGTTTATGGTTTCCATTATTCCTGTTCCTGTTTTCAAGAGACAGAATACTGTTAAATATGTGTGCATGTGTGAACTCTCCGTGTTTTGTACGGATGAGTAGGTGACAACAGTTTTTCCACCCCATCGGCTCTCGTGGAGTAACGTCAGCTGTGTAGATGGAGCCTTTTCCCAATAGTCTATCCTCAAGGAAAACCCACGCTGTGTTTCCTGATCCACACTGAAATAGGCTAGCCGGGGAGGAGGAAATATGGGTCGCCATCATAAAGCAATTATCTCCTTTAAATGTTTTAATGATTAATCAAGGGAGTTCAGTGAGAGGTTTTGATTTTCAATCTCCCCTCCCTTACCATTCATATACAACGTGGTTTCCACAGTAACTGGTTTGATTATGTAAATTGGGGAGAATGAACGCTATGATAATGTTCTGTCAGCTTGAGTTTATTTTTGAACCTGATGTCAAACACATACACACAATCACACACTTCATCCTTCTTTTGTTCCACCAAGGAGATGTTTATTTAGTCTTGACAGCTGCTCTCTAATGGAATCGTGTCCCTTTTTATCTATTCATTCTGATGTTCATTGGTGTAGTCTGTGCTGGTGTGTCAATCCGGTGTCATTCATGTGCCTTTCTCTCTTTTTCCACGTCTCCTTGCACAATTAGAGTCATGGAACAAGATCCTTGAAATGGTCCTCACAAAGCAACTAATCATAAATGAATCTCTTCGTCATCAGTATAAAAAGCATATAATGGTCCCATACTGCTCTATAAGTAGCATTCAGTCATTGAATTGGTTAATTTGAAGTTAACTAGAGTAATTTTCCTCCTCCTCCTACTTTCTATTTCCTGATTTTGTGTCATCATCACACTGATCATTATATCTCTTCAAGTATTTAAAGACCCCATGAATTTGCTTAACAAGCGCTATTTTTTTTACCCCTTTGTTAATATATTTCCTATTGAAACAGAAAGTAGGTGTAGGACATAAAGGCTTTAAATCAGTAGGCTTTAGTTTGCATCCCTGCCGCAATGATACTTTCTGTTGGTAGTCAGAAGTTGGTGGTATTAAGGGTAGGAATGGGTTTTGTTACAGATATCTTATTTTGATTTGGTTTTGATTTACAAGATTCAATTTGATTTGATTTTGATTAATTTAATTTCAGTTATAATGTTCATTTTCACATTAGCAAAATTCTGTGGGGAAAAAAAGGTCCATTATCTGTTGTCAATAGTGTAATTAATGTTTGAAGCACAGTTCCTACAAGTCACTTTAAAACCAAGCAGCTTTCTATTGGTCAGTGTGGAGAATCCGTGTGACCAACTTAAAATCGTTGCAATATCCTCGGGAGGAAATCTTTCACTCTCACAACAAATTCCTGATCATGTGGATTCCTGTTGAAATTACCATTTTTTTTTTTAAGAGTAATTTCTGGAATCAGACCACACTGGTAATGCTATATGTTTTTTCATAAGTCAATTGGTTTTGATTCAGCCCTTCAATGGTATAAATGATTTATTATTATTATTTTAAATTAATGTGCTCTTGTAATATTTAATCAAAGTAACTTACTCCTCTCTTGCAGCGACAATTCTTCTCTAACGATGTGTTTATTGGTGCGAAGGCGGGACAATCTGTCACAAGATCACTGCAATAGCTAATGACAACGATCCAGCAATCCAATCAATTCCCAATAAACAAAATCATTTCCCGCCCTACTTTTTTTTTCTTTTTGGAGAATCCATTTACTTGTAAATATGTCACAATAGGGAAAAAAAGACTAGCACAACCTCTGTTTAATTCAACTTTATCTAGATTGTGAACTCAGGTAAAAAACTCAAGTAAAATCTGATTTATTTATTTATTTTTAGGAAAAAAATTAGCATACAATGAGGGAAATGTTGGTTAGTGGGTGAAGCTAAATTTGGCAATTTTTTTTCTTCTTTCAATTCTTATTCCCTCCACCTCTCCTGAAACTGTATACCCAATGTCTGGTACTAATAGAGTCCATCCTGCTGAAAAGTGTTATAAAATGATGGATGGACCAAAATGGGAACCCAAGGCCTCGACAGCATGTGACTGGAAGTGCTTTTCTTCAATGTTCACTGTAGTTTTGGGCTCTCAGTTGGACTCAAACTCTAGCTCAGGTGCTCAGGTGCAGGGCCTCATCCCAGCCAGCTGTTCTTCCCATTCTCCCAAGAGTTTTTGACCAAATCCTCTTGCATTGTGGAGCTGGATCCTTGTTCTCTCTTCCTTTATAGCCGGCTGCACGAAGTGACTTCCTGTCATCTCCCTTCTGCTTCCTGTTTGCTCTGATGAATGGATGGTTTCCTTCAAGCTGCCTTCAGTGACGCAAGTAGTGTACACTATCCAACCCGCCTCCTGGAAACAACTGGTCCCTTTCAGATTTGCCTTTTTTTTATTGTATCCCATAAAAGTTACAGAGACAATAGCACAGCTCTGAACTGCACAATGCTCTTTTTCACCAACACACAAATGTGTGTATCTTTCTTTCTATCTTCTCACATCTCAAGCTGTGATACAAATGCTAATATAATTTGTTTGGCCAAATCCTAGCTTACTTGTTTTATATCAAA